>JAOWBL010000020.1:7405149-7427121 GCA_028564865.1 Zenarchopterus dispar | reverse complement strand
ATATATTT
The DNA here is from genome assembly GCA_028564865.1 of Zenarchopterus dispar. NCBI lineage: Eukaryota > Metazoa > Chordata > Actinopteri > Beloniformes > Zenarchopteridae > Zenarchopterus > Zenarchopterus dispar. The sequence goes on along the minus strand of JAOWBL010000020.1, from coordinate 7,427,113 downwards.
CAGCTAAAGTAAAGCTCATCACAAGATTTTCAAACCACACTCCTTAAACTCATTCAACAGATAGTTCTTAAATGACAATCTTTTTTGAGTTTTGGCATGATTATATCTGCAGGTCAATGCAATTTATTTAAATATGGCCCAGTTGGGCTGCACTGTGTTAAGTTATATGTTGCTTTTTCTTTTCCCTTTCTTTTTCTCATCTCCGAGGCCATCCCAAGCTTCCACATTCTCAAATCTATCACATTACAGAGACAAAATTATGTCCAAAAAAATACTATTTACATACTAATATGTTTTCTCAATGTCTGTTTCACAATTCATACACAGAGTTACTTTTAAACTAATTCACATGTTAGTGTTAGACATGCATGCACTCTCACATGTCACTTTACAGAAGGAAGCCACTGTGTAAATACACATTTTCACTTTCTATACGCGCTATTAAAATGAGGTAATCAATGCGTATTCCTTGTTTTTGTGTAGAGCAGTACATGCACATTTCACTTCAAAAGCCAGTTGTATAAAGGATTGGTCGAATGAAAAGAAAGAAAGGAAATAAACAAAGTAATTGAAAGGCAGGAGTCGTGGTATTAAGTTCACTAAATGCTGAGTCTACATCTGTGATTATATGCGTGAATACAATAAGCTTGTGGTTCCAAAACAGTGTAATCCCCACTGATTTGCTTAAGTGACTTATGCAATAGGACATCAAGTGGCAGTTATTAAATATCTTTGCTTGTCAAGACCCTGTCATTTATCTTCTTTTGGCTGTTAAACATTCACTGCTTCACTGCCCTCGCTGATTGAACCTGGTCCTCTCGGCTTTAAGATGAACTGCCGGGGACAAAATGCACCCTAAAAACACTGATGTGCGGCTCACTCTAATTCACGTTATTCAAGCACCCAATTTTCTGTGATGTTTTATGGCCCGTGATGAAAACTCACGTCATCGGTTTGCAGTGGATTATGACGTTTGGGGACAGTGAACAATCCCATAATTACACCTTGTTTTGCTTCACCGTAGCACACTGACAGTTTTCTAAAATGTTATTCTGCACATGACTTAGCAATATATAATAATATTGTTGAATGACTTCTCAAGAGACAAATTTGCACCCACAAATTTGAAGTGTGCGATTATAGCATTTCCCGTTTCTGTGTCTCCCTTTAATTCAACAGCCTTGGGATGACTGAACCCTATGTTCTTTGATTTATTTTTTTAGTCTCAGAACATCTGCTATGGGAATATATGAAGATCTGAGAAGCTGTATTAACCAAACTCTACACATGTACCACTCTGTTTGTCTTTATTCACTCATTTGGTTGGAGTGAAGAGGTGTTTGACACACTCATCCTTTTATCCCTCAGTAAATTCACAATCTATTTTGTAAATCTAACTATACAACTGAATATTCATGTCATGGAAGCTTTGGTATTAATATACTAAAGATATGTGCTAGAGGACCCCTAACAAATATACGTGCTTGCTTTCATAATGGGTTCATTAGTGAGTCTCTTTACCCATGGCTTCAGAGCAGCATGCATTTATTATTCTGTTGTTGTTACACTTGTTTCACACTTGTGATTGCATTCCTCTGACAGGCAAGTACATCATTATCCTTTCACCCAGATGGATTAGCCGCTGCACAGAGACTCTCGTCCGATATGTATCTCCCACTTGATGAGGTGCTTTGGGACATGGACTTGAACAAATGCTGTTAAATGCCACAAGTGTCAGGCTCCATTTCAGCTAATTACAATATTAGGTATAACAGTAATGTGAAAAGAAAGTCCACCGTCTCTCAACTTGAGTGTTTTACATGTCTGGATACAAGAAAAAAATTGGCCCTCATCAGATCAGAAAATTATGAAAATATACCCTCAGTTAAATGGTGTCATTATGTATCAGAAACAAAGCTCTGACTTAGCTTTTGATGCATACTATGCCATGTGACCACCCCTGAGATATTTTAGCTGTTTGTCTGTTTGAAGTGTCCCTCAGCCTCAGCAATGGTCATAGAAGACCTATTGTTACTGCCCATCGGTGTGGGAAGAGTTATAAGGCCATTTCCAAACATTTTGAGATCCATCCTTTAACAGTGAGAACGATGATTCACAACTGGAAAACATTCAGCATGACTGCTATTCTTAGAAGTGGAGTATTGGTGGGAGTATAAGTCCCAGAGAGCTCATCCCAAGGTCAGAGCATGCAATACAAAAAAGAAAAAGAAAAAGCTAGGTCTTAAGCTCTGTGGGCCTCAGTTAAATGTTAAATGCTAAAATTCATGACAGAAAAATTATAGAAATTAAGAAAACAAACTGTACAACTATAGCTTGTTTGGAAGGGTTGCCAAGGAAAAGCCATTTATCTCTAAAGGAATTTGGCAGCACAGCTTAGGTTTGCAAAGTTGCTTCTGAAAAAAAACCACAAGGCTCCTGGATCATCGTCTTTTGGACAGATGAAGGCAAAGGGGAATTTTTTTTTACCCATAATGCACAGTGGAAAACCAAAGACGGCATATCAGCGCAAGCACTTCATACTAACTGGCAGTAAAACAAGTCCGTATCTTCAAACCCTCCACTGTCATGCCTGGCACAAGACTTTGGCATTTTTCAGTCATTGATGTGGTTATGTGCTGTGAAAAATAATGTCTCTACAGAAAATACTCCCATATTTGCTGTTAAAGGATCAGGGTGTGTACTACGTTTTTAACACAGTGCTTCTGTATCTTGGCTTACTTTTTATTCAATAATGGCACAGTATAATTATTCATGTTTTGTTCTTCATCTGAGGTTCCATTTATTTCATTTTAAGACCTAGGACTAGATGTTTATTTTATCTTATTTCCAGAGAAATAAAAAAAATTGGCGCTTTCTTTTTCACGACTGTAAGTTACAAGGTATCAATAGGCAAGCTACTCCAACTATTTATCTTTGAATCGAAAACAAGCAATTTTGCCTCAATTTCTAGTTGTAATTTTCACAGTGATGCAGCATTGTATGCTTCTTGACCAGCTGCTACTCTTGAAGAGTCATTTTGATCATGGTATCTCCCTGAGAAGCTGTCTCAGGGTCATGGTTGGACACCCCTTCCCCATGAAGCCTTTACTTGTTGAACTGTGAGTAATCACCTTAGCAGAGGGCTTTCTTATCCTCAGAGGGGTTATTATGAGGGGTGCTGTACTACATAGGACAACAACAACATGACAGCCTGTTTCCTGTATGGACACAGAAACGTGATGTAATATTAAACTGCTGAAGCTTGGTTGATCTCATCTGTTGGTCAGTTTTGCTTGAGTTTTCTCATGTTCACTGTCCATCATATTGTCTTCGCTGAAATAAAGTCTGGATTAAAAAAAAACAACCCGTGGTTATTTCTTTCCTTGATATTGGGTACTTGAGCTTGGTTACCTTGACTAATCTGCAGCAAAACCTTAATTTTGGTAAAGGTCCTGTTCAAAGGTGCAAGTAGGAAGTTTGAAAATGTTGGCATTAGACATATACAGTTGAATAACAGTTAAATAACAGTTATTTATTTATTTATTTAGATGCTTTTGGATGATTTGATAGTGAAATATCTAAATTGAGGCAAAATTCTCTGTCAGCTATTGTTCATAGTTTTTCTAAGCCATAATATTTTCTGATCATAAGTATGACGTGTATACAGTTTGCTTTTCTGTGCATTTGCTTTTTCAGTCTGCAAACAAAAATTGGATGTGGCGGGTATGACATGTTAGTAACAGAAGACAGGTTTGCCTCGCAACTCTATAAAATAATTAAAAACAAGTGATATTTACTACAGTATCATTGTCATTTTAAGACTTGCACACAATCATGCAAACTGATCATCTCAAATAATGTGATTATGTAATAAATGTGTCGGTCCTAGTTGAGGCTGATGGGAAACATTTGCTGATCAACTGCTGTTTAGTTTTCCCAGTTTTATTTGTTGAATGACACAAACTGTCAACATTTTAAATGTTTATTGGGCAGAGTCATAGACCTGGATTGTTAGCTTGGTAGCTGCATCGCCCTCACCTCAGGTAATCTCATTTAAATAGGAGGAAATAGTAAATTTGAAAAAAAAAAATAATAATAATATCAACCAACTTTTGAGATTTGACAGACTCCACTATTCGCCAAAGCAGTGTATGCCTTGGCTCGATGTGGATTTTTACCAAAGTAGATTTATTTCATTTCTTCCTCAATTTCAAATGGAGTGGGTTTTTTTTTCATTTATTTATTTATTTGTTTATTGCTCTGGCTGAGTTTTTGGCCAACATATTCCCAGATCTCAGCAATTATCCCACTTCAAGAGACGGGATTTATCACTTAGGCTAGGAAGTGACAAGACATGAAAAATTGATTCACTAAAGTGCTTTTCTTTCACGCTATTTCTCTCTCTCTTTCTCTCTCTCTCCTGTCATTCATAATATCTCCCTTTTAGCTCCCTTTCATGGTCACTCAGAAAGGAATGTGAACAAGCAGACACACACCCACATATGCAGCCTAACTGAAGGAGCAAAGAGTTTGGGACAATTCTGCAGGGCTCGCATTATTCAGTTTTAGAACTCTGTCACGATGACCAACCGAGCATGAAACACCACTTAACCAGAAACCTTTAAAGTGAGATGGTTTTTGCAGATTCTTGGGAAGTAGTGCCTTCATGTCTGTCACAATCATGAAATTGGCTCCCCTGAGCATAGCCAAACTAGTATTATTATTATTGAATGTCAAACTTATTTACATGTGAGTGTGAAAATGTAGAGGCTTCCTTTTTATTGGCATTGGACCTGCATTACCTACAATTTTACTGGTGGTAAAGTGATGAAAAAGACTATCTGTTTAGTTTGAAACTCAGTAATGTAGCGTTAAATGTTAAGGAATAGCCTACAAATTGTGAGCCAAGAGGGGATTTAAGTGCATGTGTGTTTGTGCCCATAAGCGTTTATGTTTGTGAAGGGGTTGAAAAAGAAGATAAATGGTTTGTAGCTACTGAGCCAAAAGATTTCATTCGGCAAACAGCCCTAATGACACTCCAAAGAAGTGTACGAACCCGCGTGTGCGAGAAGACATGCGTTGCTGGAGGAAGAGACAGAAAAATGAGAATTCAGGAGGCAGACGGAAAGAACGTGTGCTGCAGTATAATTGTGTGAATTTAAGCAAATCCGTTTGTCTCTGGGTTTCTGTGAGATTTTCGGAGACTAACTGCTTGTAATTTCGACGAAATCATCCCCAGGACTCCTGTTGCTGCACAGTGGTGCACTAAATCTTCCTAACTTCGCTTCCCCCTCCAGGGAGCGCCGTGCGGCTGACAAAATACTCCTCCATCAGTGTTTCAAGCTGCTGCTCAGTGCCCGAGAGGACGGAGCGGAGCTGAGTGCGCTTCACTCTCTCCTCCTGTCAAAGTCTCTGATAAAACAGAAGCCCTCCGAGCGCGCAAAAGCCACTGAAGGCGCATTCACTGTGACCACAGCGGGACCGATGTTGGTAACGCGCACCGGCGTTCCCCGAAAATGTGCCAGTCCGCCGGATCGAAGCCGAAAGCGGGTTCTCTCGCCGAAGCCGGGAAACTCTTCTTGAAACACACAACGTTCCACGGCTTGAGGCACATCTTTCTCGGCGGCTCCTACCCACGGAGAGTTGCGTGGCTGCTGGCGTTCTTGGCGGCCGTGGCTCTGCTCTTCACCTGGTCCTCGAACAGAGTGCGGTACCTGCTGTCGTCCCCGGTGTACACCAAGGCGCACATGGTGTACGCCAAGCGGCTCGTTTTCCCCGCCGTGACCATTTGTAACCAGAACCTGCTGCTGCCGCGGCGCATGAAGAAGACGGACATCTTCAGCGCCGGGAGGTGGCTGGGACTTTTGGGGAGGAACTGGCAGGTCACCCCCGCTGCGAAGGAGGCGCTCGTCACTCTGCGGGACGAGGGCGGCGGGAGCGCAGGGGGCGAGCCGCCCTGGTCCCCGCTGTCTCGGATCTTGGACTTCAACCACTTCCTCCCTCCTCCTCGGGAGTCCCAGCCGTCCATGAGGCATCTGCTGGATCGGCTGGGACACCAGCTGGAGGAGATGCTGTTGTACTGTAGGTACCAAGGAGAGCTCTGCGGGCCGCGCAATTTCAGCACTGTGAGTGGGTCCCCAAAGTTATTCTTTTTTCCCCACCTCTCTTTTAAGTTCCCCACCCCTCCCATGTCGGTCGCTGCAGCTGTTTCATTTAGTTTAATCAGTCAGATCCCTCGGTAATTACCTCTTAGAATCTTTGAATGGATATCAGCAGCCTTATTTCTGCTTTAAACGATCAGTGGCATGTACACACTGCACATTCCTCCGCTCTGTTGCTTGGTGATGCGCCCCTGCAGTTCAATTAACTCTCATCAGTTCCGTCTATATAATTGTGCCACTGAGTTCTTTCATGAGCTCGCACTTTATATTATCTTTACTTTGATTACTGTGGTTTTCACAGCATGTCATTTAGTATTGCTGGCTTAAAAAGATTAAAAGCTTGCTTTTTTTTGTAAGAGCTTATCTTCATCCCGACATCTTTCTCTCTTTCCTCTCATATTATGAATTCACATTTGTGAATTCCACACCAGGGGTGTGTGGATCTCGTTTTCATCGGCCCTTCGTGGGTCATCCATCACCACTGGATCAATCCGTGTACAATCCTGAACTCACAGAAGAACAATCTGCCTTTAATGAAGACTTTGGTTTCATTTAGCAACATGTTGCAACACTCACTGACAGCGTGATAAAGTGTGCTTAGTTAAGAGTGCAGCCCCATTGATTGAGTTTTATTATTGTAAGGACAACAATGAAAAACAAATGTTCTGTCTCTCTCCCACCTCATTATCCAAACAAGCAGATTTTTCTCTCCCCCACTGTTTGGTACACAGCTTGATATTTGTAAATCAAGTTCTTGAATAGAATAGAACAGAATGGAATGTCTCGTTTTTGAAAAGCCTCATCAGACTGTGTCATCAGACCACGACAAAAATCCGATTTCTCTCCCTCCTCTTCAATTCAGCAGCAACACTTTTAAAGCAACACAGCAAGTTATCAGAATTGAACATGTTTGGCCCTGACAAAACCTTTAGGGATGCTTTGTGTTGTGCAAAACATTTTAAGCAGTGACCAAGCAACAGTAAGAGATAAGCATGATACCAAAGTCTGGAGTGTTGGTGGATATGTACTTCTGCATAGATAATCAATGATTCCCCGCCGCCAGTTCAAGGCGAGGAAGACAAACTCTTGTGCGAGACAGACCGGTGGAATCAGTCACACTTGAGAGGTGAGGTGTGGAGGACGATGGTGAGTCTTCATACTTTCGGGTTTGGCTGTATCGACTTTTGTATGAGAACCTCCCAGAGCTTTAAAGATAGGGACCAGTGGGCTTCATCACTACATCTTTCCCTCCAGTCTGCATCTGTCCTGCTTCACTCCTGCAGTAAAGATAAATAATTGCCATCAGGAAGTTTTCACTTCACTTCCATGTTGCAGACATTGAGGGTTTAAAATAAGAAAAAAAATTGCAGGCATGCTGTCAGGGTCTGTTTGTTTACCAGTTCTTAACTCTCCCAAAGTTATCTTATTATCTTACTGAGAGGTACCAGGAAGTGCATTTGCTCTCATATTTCAAATTCTAAATATCAATACAATAGACACATTTTTATGAAGTTGTGGATAAAATATTTCGACCAAAATCCATCTGAAAACTTTTTAATCACAATCAAACAAAGCTACTGTCAGCAGTTTTATTGACTGTGTATTTTGTTTTGTTTGGCGTCTCCGGCATTTAAATCAACAAGTTAGATTTGTTGGGTAGAGCTGATGCCAGGGTTTGATTTGACTGCAACTTCATTTTTCAATTATTTCTCAACAGAAAAACACTCAGTAACATTCATCCTCTCAAAACATTAAGCCATTTTACTTAGCAAGTGTCTTTTCTTTTATTGTGAAAATGTCCATGATCCTGTACATCTTTAAAACTTTTGAGCTGTGTTGTCTACTTTTGATTTGAGGTTAGGCTTTGTAAAAATTAGTTGACAAAATATTCTGACGTCAAAGTCAGCTTGAAAATTTGACATCCTCACGGTTGTGAGATTATAAATATCTGCTAAGTAAATTTTTAGGTGGAACTGTTTGTTTGTTTTTTGTTTTGTTTTGTTTGCTTTTTTGGGGGGGGCCGGGGGGGAGGGCAGAAATTCATTCTCTCTTGATCCTATACAAAATGTAGATTCAGAGCTCTTATATATTTTTTTTTCACATCCTGCTTGTGTTTTGGAGCACTTGCTTATTGCACAAATAAAACACAATAAGAGAAACTTGATCAATCTAAAAGTAACCTGACATGTTTCATTAGCAACTCACTAATTTATTCTAGTTTTGTTTTAATTCTAGTATTGTAGTTTTATACAATAATCAGGACATAATAAAAGTAATATGATCTTTACAGGTTATAGAAATTGAGTAAATAAAGCCTCAGATGAACAAAAAGCATACATTGTGTCATATTTATTTGACAAAATTAGCCCAAATCATCATACCTCCACTGCCATGCTTTATAGTTAGTGTGAAGAATTTGCACTGATATGCTGGTTTTGGTTTTCACCAATAATCCAACTGTTTAATATGACCCAACAGCTCTAATTTGGTCTCATCTGTCCAAATGACCGTTTTTAATTCTTGGTGTGTAAAATCTTTGAAGATTTCCTTCAAGGAAAATGTATTTTTGATTTTTAATTTTTTCTGAAGTCTTTGAAATCATGCCAAGAAATCTTTGTTTTACCTCCAGGTGAAATCCAATCACTGACACCTGCTCTCAGATTTGCGCTTTTGAAGCTGTCTTAGTTTATTACACACAGTATCTGAGCTCAACAGTGATCTGAGCTCAACAGTGAAACCAGTGCTAAAGGGAAACTGGTTCCCTGGCACCTTTCAGGGAACAGCTTGTTCATCCTTGTCACATTGTCATGTGAAGGATAGCCGAGGGCCATCTCCACAGTCGCAGACTGTCTCTCTGTGAATTATTTATCGAAGAGAAAGATAGTGACATTTTTTATACCGTGCGAGGACATGAAAAGGCGATGTTTCTCCCGGTGTTTTTCCACTTAGGTGGACTTGATTGAAATATTTATTCCCTGTGTTTAATAGTTCAGACGAGAACAGTGATTCTCATTTTTAATACAATGTAAGAGGGCTCAGAGTTAAATAATATAGAAACCGTAGGAAGTGTAGGTTTTTTCTGTTCACGATTAGCTGCTTTGGTGTCAAAGCAACGTGATTCCTTTAAAGCAATAAGGTTGAGAGCAACAAGTTCTGAGTATCTGTGACTACAGTATAGAATCGATCACTACTTCCCATGTCAGTCAATTTCCTTTCAAATAAATAAAAAATCATGTTGTCTGTTATTCACTACTTATTGTTGTTTTTTTTTAATCTCTACAATATAAGATGCTCATATAATGTATAAGCTCATTCTAAATTGTTCCAAAAATGACAGTGCAACCAGACAGGTGAATAAGATGGGGTGGAGGGATAGGGGAGTTGCCGGAAAGACGTGGAGATGTGTGTCTAGAGGAAGCACAAACATCAGCGCTGCGCTACACAATGAAGATTCCTGACTCCCCAAGGTCACCACTGGCACCCACTGCTGATGCTCTTCACTCAGTGCAGCCAGCACAATATCCTGGTTACCACAGCAACTCTGACTGCAGGCCTCCTGTAGTCAATCATCACATTACAAACACATACACGCAGATGGCAAAGCAGGGAGGCCTGCACGCACGCAGTCAAAAATCACACACCCTCGCCCATGCAAACATAGTCCCTCATAATCCTGTACCAACGTGTTCATGCTCCTGCATGTGCACATCGCACAGTTTCAACAATCTTATCAGCGTTTTCTTGATGTGTATCTCCCAAATGCTTTATTTGCAGTTGGAGCAGCACTGCCTGCTCTTTTGTTCAAACCTCTTCCAAAGAAAAGATAATAAAAATCTACCTTTTGTGAGTTTTAATGAGGAAACACTGCAAAGAAATTGGCCAGCCGGTTTGTTGGATTTGGAATGGGCTCCTGCTTGTAAAGGTTTTTAAACTTAAAACAAACATATTTTCCCTGCTGATTCAGCACTTTTTTTTATCGTCAGATATTTTACGGGAAAATAGACAGCAAAAGCTCTTTGATATTGTAAAGATTTTCCACCTCTATATTCTAAGGAGAAGTGACTAAACCTGATCTGATTACAGTGTGAGGCAGGTCCAGCACCGGAGATGGATTTTGGCAAGATTTTATTGATATCTATATCCTGCACATAAGCCAAGATTGCAGGGTCTGTTTCTGAGTCATTTTTGCCACACACACACAATCTTGCAAGGTCACATCTCATATTGTATTAAGTCTTTTTTTTTTTTTTTATTACATTTCACTACTTTTTGTCTTAAAAGCTCCTATAAAACCATGCCTTGTGATTTCCGCTCCACTCTTTTCCACAAACGCCACTGAACAGGATTTGTGTTATTTAACTTCTCTTTTGTGAGATGTATGTGAGTTGTTGTTTTTTCAGCCTTGTTCATCTGGTGTTTGTGCCATTTGAGTCATAAAGTGGTATTATCTGACTCATAAGTCAACCGCTTAATAAACGCCTCCTTATCTGTTACCAAGGTCCTCATTAGAAAAGCAGCAGAAACATTTCTGGGCAATCTGCAGAAAAAAATTATAATAAAGCCTTTGCAAAGATTAGTTGTGTCGTGACGTAGATGTAGACAAATGAGAAAAAAATGTAGTCCATTTTATTTCCATGATTTCATCAACTCCCTGCTTCCTCTTACAGTTTCTACATGAATGCCAAAATGTTGAAGGTTAATGCTAAGTTAATTAGGAGCTTGGATGCTTTAATACAGGGCACCCGATCATGCAGTTTGACAACAAAGTGGAGTAACATTTTATTTTGTATTCAAGCTGTGCCGTTCCACTTTCTGATGTTTATGATTGAATTACAAGTCCATTAGTTCACTGGCAATCATGTCTTTGTCAAAAGGCCACAACTGCTGCTCAGTGCTGAAGCTCTCCAGCAGAGTGGACTGTTTTGGACCTTCATGATCGGCTACTTTTCACTTGAAACTTGAGGGAGGGTGTAGTTAGTTGGGTTGCTTTTTTTCTTTTTCAAGATGATTAGAATCGATTTTGAAGAGAAAAGGACGACACTCCATCCACCTATTGTCTATTTTTCGGTGTTTTCTATCTTTATTATCGGCCTTTTTCAAGGTCGCAGTGGACTGTCGGGCAGGGTACACCCTGGATAGGTCACCTGTCTGTCACAGAGACAAATAAAACAAATAACCAAGCACACTTGCATTTATTTGGACAACATGTAATCAGTAATCAACCTGACATGTAGTACCTCGTGAAAACCCACCCAAGCGTGGGGAGGACAGGCAAGCTCCACACAGAGAGACCCCAAACCCACATTCGGACGGTGAACATTCCTGCAGTGAGGCGACAGAGTTAATCAGTGGACCACTGTCATGTAAGCGGATATTAAATGATGAGTTGTTTTTTTTTTTTTGATAATGAGCTTCACTCTTTCAAACAGCTGTCTTTTGCTTCAGTAGCTTCTTCTAACAGAAGACTTTTTTTAAGGGCTCTTCATCACGGTGGCCTTCATTGTCGTCTACAAAGGAGACCGATGCTCTCACAGTGGAACATCAAAGCCAAAGTGAAGTCTTTGACTGTGAAACATGGAGATGGAGTTTAGAAATCTGTGTTTTGGTCTGATGACACCAAATTAGAACTGTTTGGGTGCCTGGATGCTGCTCTTATTTGGGGAAGGATGGGAAGCCAAAGAGCATAGTACCCACAGTGGAACATGGTGGCAGAAGCACATTGCTGTGGGGCTGTTTTGCTGCTTCATTCGTTGTTCGAGTGCATGAGGTTAATGAAAAACAGGATTATGTTTGAAGGAAAAAGCTGAAGCAGTCCAGTCTTGCTTTTGGTCTCAAGTGGGTCTTCCTGCAAGATAATAGCCAAACAAATTCATCCAAAGCTTTTTGAAAGATGAAGCTCAGGCACGTCCCTCTGAGACACCAGATCTCAGTCCTCCTGAGGAACTTTAGAGGCAGCTTAAGGTTAATATCCATGCTTGGAACTAAGAAGTTTAAATGAACTGGAAATAGTTCACTGAAATCCCTCATGAAACACATGCAGGTTTATTTGGGATGAATCATAAGAAATTGTTGTCAGCTATAAGCCACAAAGGCTACACTATTGATTATAGATAATTAGAGAGCTTAGCTCTGGCATATATATTTTTTACCTTGCTTAAAATAATGCAGTTTAGCTTAATGGAGCTTTGTCTTTGTCAGAGCCAAATGAACTAAAAACCTTTGATTATTATCACTCCCGTGAAAAAGTTTGCAGTTTTGTCAGAATTTATGTATCAGTATCAGTTAATCAAGCTCTTAAATTAATTATTTTTCTCGTCTGGGGGAAAAAAAAGGCAAACAATTTTCTTGAAATGAGAAAATCACTTTTTTCAATTTGCATACAAATTGAATTTGCATTTTTTGTTTGATGTCGGCCCTCACCGCTGTCTTGAGCGAAGCAGAGGTCGTGCTACTCTGAAATAAAACTCATGTCGTGTTTGCTCAAGCAAGAACAATGTCATACTGTGCTGACAGCCGAGGCCAACAGTACGACACCAGCCTGTTGCGGCATCTGCTTTTGAAATAATGCCATCTTTGAGGATCAAACTCACTCCACACAGGGTCAGAAATTATCACTAAAACACTTTCTCTGTATGTTGCAGATATTCACACGTTACGGGAAATGCTACACGTTCAATTCAGGCCAGGATGGACGACCCCTGCTCGTGACGATGAAAGGGGGGATGGGCAACGGCCTGGAGCTGATGTTAGATATCCAGCAGGATGAATACTTGCCAGTATGGGGCGAGACTGGTAAGTTATGACGATCTCAAATGAAACAAGATGTCTGGGTAATTTTGTTTCCCCATAATAAAGAACTTGGGTTATTTGTTGTAACAGAAATCACCAAAGCAGCTTGTTGTTGATATTAATGCTCACCTATCACCTAAACCCTGAAATATACACACAACGAGGCTAGACTGCACCCAGTGTGAGATGGAGCATGTCAAGAATTAGTTTCATTTTAGAGATTCCGTGCAATAAAAAAGTCCTGTCCTCAATCAGAAGTTTTCTCCACAGTGTGATTAATCATGAGTCATGATCCTGAAGAGTAGTCACTCTGATGATTAAAAATGAACTCCCTGCGTCCCCCAAGATATTAACGACTAATCTGCATAAAGACAGATGGATATTGATCAGGAAAATTTCATTCCACTGACATATAAGTTTGTCACTTGTCGGTTAGGCTTCGAGGCCGCATCAATCAAAAACTAGCCAAGCCACTAGGACCATTTTCCAGATACAAATGGGGTACACCTTCTCTGCTGCTCATGGCCAACCTCTCATCAGCAGAATCTGCTGGTGTGGCTTCAGCAAAACCCCAAAACTGAATGTAAACAAGCAGTTCATCATGGTCGTACAAACACTGCGCTCACAGTTGTTAAACAAGAGGCGCAATTCAGAAAGTCTCTAATTGTAATATTTCAATAAAAGTCACGTTGTCTCCATATCACCGTGATTTCAGTATGTTAATATTAAATGTTCCTCAAATAAAGCTGTTTATTAACTTGAGGATTCACAGGAAAAGTGCTGAAAGGGGAAAGGATTTACCAATTACAATATAGATATTACATTTCAATAGCGTACTTTATATGATTCACATTGACATAAAGATTACTGTTACAAGAATGACTTTATGATGGAGGAGTTCAATTTGACTTTATTTAGTTTATTTGGACATTCATCTTAAGTCAAACAGAAGGTTCACAAGTTCAGTGCAGTTCAGTGAAATACAGTCCAGTTTAGATATGATGTAAATCTAATTTCTTTCAAATAAGCTACCAGAAAAAGTTGCTAAAACATTTTACAAATAGCCATTCACAATTTCTACAATGAATTTTTCATCTGTGAATCTTTCACTGTTACATTTTAATTATTAAATTGGGCATGTAAATATATTAACCGAATAAAATATGATTTATTGTTGTATTTGACGAGATGAGAGCTTAACCATTTCTTGTCAGGCTGCAGATTATAAGTAATGTCATTATTTTCTAAATATTTTCTCAGGTGAATAATTCATGGAATCAAAAGCAGATATTTGAACTCAAAAGGTCTTCTCCATGATGTTCGATTTGCCCAAACAGAAGTGAGGAAACAACAGTGACAAATTCAGACATCTCTGGAACTAAAATTTTAGTATTTCTATGTGTAAAATTACTTTGATCTCCACTTCTACGTCATTTAAGTTTGATCAAATTTTGCAGTATTGTATGAGCTCTGTGTGCTAGCATTTGCACATAAGCATTTAATCCAATTTTAAAAAGTAACTAACGCTGCCAAACAAATGAAGAGGGACAAAGATTATAAGGTTTTTCTTTGAAAACGTATGGATTAGAGGGAATATACAAAATCACAGCTTTAATATGCTCAGTTTTGCAATTAATCTCTGTCCTGTAATTGATTTAAGTAAAGTTATTACATGTTATTTTTATATTCAATAAAATGGTTTCTACAAAATTCACATGAAATATTCATGTAAGGGCTTATTTTTGAAGATTTTATTCTGAGCAAGCATAACCCAGGACACCTCTCGCTTTTTCTGGTTCATAATTTTGTCCTTCAGCTTCAACCAAAAGCTGCTTCTGTCGTGCACGTACATATACACATGCACTGGTTAATAAAGCTGCATGTATATCTGGAAACGCCCCCAGAATGCTAAATGTGGTCAACCAGTGTAACAGTTTGAGAGAAAACTGCCAACAATGCTCCACTGCACGATTCAGAGGCAGAATCAAGGTCAAAAAACAGTTCTTACTTTTATGGGCTTAGTACGCCGAGAGTCATTCTGAGGATCAGGCAAACAATATCCAATCAGGCAAAACTCAAGTAGGAAACAGACAAATGTTAGAAATACCTGGAGACTAGATGCAAGAAAAATAGCTGCAAAGCTTTTCACTAAGGGCAGAGACAAACTACCACAGTGAGAGAAGTCATAAAAGTGGATTTTTTTATTTTTTATATCATTATTCACTTGAGAAAAGTGCACCACAAAAGTGCACACTAAAGCCAATTTCACCAGCACTCAACCAGGAAATAGTTCTCCTGGTGTTTGTTATTTTGGGAAATTCTGTTCTTTGGCAGTCAGTCAAGCAGGACTGTTGCCATCTTCATGGCTTTCATGAAACTCCCCAGCACTTCCATTGTTTTGCAGTATGAGATACAACAGGTCAGACAGACTGAGGTTTTTTTTTTTCTTAATGAGTTAGCCGTGTTTATGCATGCATGCTGCAGGCTTTTATTTAAACACGCAACCCACAGCTTCCATTTTTCTTTTTCTTTTTTTCTTTTTTTTTCTTCTGGCCAAAATAACAAGTACTGTCACAATTGGAGGATGTTTCAAATAGAAGCTTCAGACTAACTACACCACGGAAGAAGACGGCATAAAGATACATGTACCTCTACGAAATGGCTTTTATCTTAACACATATACATTTAAAAAGAATGCATCATTGTTTTAACCAGTGCAAATGCTTCTTTGTTCGTGGAACAGCGTGCACCTAGAGAAACTTTGGAAAACTGGGGGATGAAGCCAGACCATTATGAAACCACATATAGTCATCTCAAACATGAATAAACCAGAACCTGCAGACAAGCTCATTAAAGTCTGCCTTTTGGATGCATCACAGGTCATCAGTCAACGGCTGTGACGGTGAACAAAGACAGGCAGTTTGGATGAAAACAGGGATTGGGTTTGGAACTGTTCTCGGCAGCAGTTAACGTTGTTAACTTCTCTGCAAACAATGGCACAATGAATCTCAGCACAAGCTGCTACACAGTTAAAAAGGAAGCCTCCAACTACGGGTAATTTTCTAAATGGTGCTAGACTGGATTTATTTTTTTTTCTAGAGATTATTTGTGTTGGACAGACCAAAAGCTGAAAGCTGCTAATGCGATTTCAAGCACAGTACAGGTCAAGCACAGCTAATTTTTCTAAAGATGCTCCGCACTGGATATATAAATTCTGCCACAGTAATGAATTGGACTTGACTAAATGTGCTGCACTTATAAAGTAATTTCCTACTTAGTAAATTAATCATTCACAATGTTTGCTTCTACTTCAATCACTCAGAGAGTACAGGAAACAGCACAGGCAGGATATAAGAGATGGATGTGGGCACAGCAAGCTTGTTTATTAGCTTGTGAACCCAATTTTTTATATTTATATCAATTTTTCTCATTTTATGGCTAAAAATGACCATAATTTGACAAGAGGGTGAAAATCTTTGACTGTTGCATTTCCCTACTATTTCACAGTTCTTGCACATAATAGCCTGTTGTTGTCGAAATAACCCATAGAAAAAAGCTTGATGGTTCAATCTCAGTTCCTCTTCTCAATATTTTTAGCCACCACCTTCAAGTTAAACAATTGAGTCTTTCTTTTCTAAAATATGGAGGAGAAGAGCCAAGATTGAACCACCAGCCTTTCTTCCATGCATTATTTTGGTTTCTAAGAAGAGAAAGCAAACTACGGTAGTACTGATCTATTGTCAAACTGCTTATGCAAAGAAATTCTAACACTGACAGGACCCTCAGTCTAGCTGCCAGAGGAAAACATCCCATTACTGTATTATAAATGAATACTGAAAGCATGTATTATTTATATACTGCATGCAGCGGCCTCAAATAGTATTCCCACAGTGAAACTGTCAAAATCTTCCCTGAAAGTCATGCTGTAAAATTATGCTGTAAAAATGTTGGATAAACTGATATTAGATCTACCCCATCTAGCCCCAACGCCATCTCACACCTGAACTGGTTAGATCTAAGTTGGTGTACAGTACAAAAGATTGCATTTTCACAATAAGGGCTCCACCATACAGTTTACCAACTTTTTTGTTGATACTGAGACAGCTTACAGTACATCTCAGCATGCAGAGTCAACATTCATCTCACTGCATCATCACATGGACATTCAGTGTCTTCCTTACATCATTACGCAAACTTTCAACATCAATCAATAATTTCTCATTCATCTTCTCGCTGTGTGGTGATGTATAATGTTCCATCAGGATGGCTTTACCACAAACACATATAAGGAGTAAAGAAGAGATGGTAGGAAGTGTTAAGTCTTCTGACTTTCATGCGGGACACAATTCTGACATCCATCCCACAAGGTTTTCTATATTCTCTCCACTTTGCTCTGACTCACACTTCCTCACTTTTCTACTTCACTTTCACTCACATATGGTGAGCGTTAGTATTAAGAGATACATGGTTATGGTTAGAATTATTTTACATTTTTATGTTTAGACATTACAAAGTATATCCATCCACCTATTCATCATCTATACTTTCTTCTTTTTGTTTGGGTTCATGGGAACCTGCTGGAGCCTATCCCAGCTTTCCTTGAGCAAAAGCCAGGTCCACCCCAGTCAGGTTGCCAGTCCATTACAATATAAAAAAAAAAAATAGAAACAAAAAAAAAAATTTAGATACTTTGTAGACACTTCCCTACATAAAACATGCTATGGATATGTTGCTGTCTCACAATTTCTATCCAGAAACTGTGACACTATTAGATTTTTGAGACGAGCATAAACATGTTTAAATCTGTCACACATTTCCTGATAAGAATGGTCTGCTATCACAACTTTAAATCAGTATGTTCTGCTAAAATTGGCCAAAGGGCTGATTCTAATTTGTTAAACTTAAATGGATCACATCCATTACAAAGATGAGACAAAAGCTGAGTATCATTGAAACAAGCACGTACAGCAGATTTTTTTTTTTTTTAAACTCACTTCCTAATTTTTATTTGGTATGTTTCCCAATGCTGTGCATTATTTTTCTTGTAAGATGGAAGTTTGCATTTAGCTGTTTCTGGATCTTTACCATAGATACTTTAATTTATATATCATAATTTACATATCATCTAAAATAGTTTGAGATATTAAACAAAGAAGGTATTACAAGTCATATATATATATATACATATGTGTGTGTGTGTGTGTGTGTGTAGATGAGTGTAGTCAAAATAAAATAAAGAGAAGAAAAACAGGACAGCCTGAATGAAGTTTTTATGACAAACACGAAAAAGACAACAGACAACTCTAAATTCAGCTCATGTAGCCTCGATGGTAAGTTTGTGAGGAGAAAGCCAACCATTTTCACTAAGGATACAGTAAGCTGTGGGGGTAGAGGTTGTTTTCTCACAGAGACGACAGAGATGAACTCGTAATGATGGACTCATGAAATCTGACCATCTTTGAAACAATGGTTCAGGTGAAAAAAATGAATCTCTCAGCAGGTCCAGCTTTGTTTAAATCTTACCTGATCCTCAAGAATCTTAGAAGAACACAAAAGTGTCATTATTACTCTTGAGAGCTCTGATCTAAACCTCTTAGACCACCTAAGGAATCTAATAGGCTAAAATTATGTCAGCATTGGGTGTTTTGTTGTCTGCGACTTGCAGAAACTTTCACTGCAGCTAATACAGAAGTTTCAAAGCGGTTCTCCTTGCTAAAGGAGTTTAAGCTAAATTTGGTGTCGAAATATTTTTACTGTACTTTTGAACTTTCTATTCACTTTTTCATAGTTTAAGTCCAAGAGATTTGTTTAGGGTAATTTTTACCATGAAATATTTGACCTTATCTTGTGAAAGTGAATTCCAGGACTTCATGAGGGAACACTGAAGAGATCCTTTTTTTAAATGTTTGTAAGGGGTTGAAACACGTTATCCCTGTAGATGTGAGGCAAGAGTCTGGTTACCATGGAGCCACATATCAGTTTTCCTTCTCTTTCACAAGTTTAAATGTTATTAGACAATAGAGGTTATTGATTTTTTTTTTCATCAAATTAGAAAGTAAAATGTCTGCAGTTGGATTCTGCTGTGAATCCACAATGTGACTGAGGGGATGTTCAGAAAAGGTGAGCAGACCATCCTGAGGCTGCAAAAGTGAAGTAATGCAACAGAAAGATAGCAGTAATACAAGGATTACGAAAACCAAAACACACTGGTGAGATGGGGATTAAAAAAGATATCATTATGCATGTCTGCATAAAAAAAAAACACTTCACAGGTGAAAATACTGAATGCATACCACAACGTAACAATCACTTGTAAGGTTCAAGACTGAAAATATTCAAAAGTCAGACCAGTTCTGCATACATGAAACGAACATCAAAGGTATACTAGAAAAAATGAATAAAGAAGGTATAGACAAGGTTTGAATATGTAGTATAGCATCACAAGCAGTGAACTGCTGAAATGTATATTAATATACTGTCTGATATTATTCAGCCCAATGTATAAAAGCTAATCTGTTAACATTTCATAGGAAACCAATGGGTCACATGACCTAGTGCTTTGTCCATTGTTTTATAAAGTCCATGGTTAGAGCTCATTAACTATGCTCAAAAGTCTTGGGGAGCCAATTAAATCTATCTATCTTTTTAGAGAGAGCCTCTTGATGGGCTTAACATGTTGACGACAAAGCGTCAACGTAGTCTGGACGTGAACAGTGTAGATGGTTGCAATCGCTTCAGTCAGCTTTTGGTTTAACAATTAAAGATTTGGACTTGTCTTTGAAAACTGAACAGAAGACAACACTCTTATTTACTCTTCTACACATCTCACACTACCGCTGACTCATTTCCGTCACTCTGAATATGTCACCTTGTTCGTTTCTCTGATTGGACGTACCATATAAAGACGGTTTGAGAAGCAACCGTCGGATCAGGAGCCCCTATAGATCATTTTCAGACCCTATATCTTTCTAGATGTTGGTCTGACCTATCAGGCTGCAAAGCAGTTTCATATCAAAAGAAATATGTAATAGTTAAGGTACGCAGCACTTTGTTGAGGTTTTCTTGTTGAACTCCAGCCGCATATCTAAGCATCTTAATTGAAAATAGTGAGAAAGCTTTACTCTTAGAAGTTGAGTCCAAGTGACAAGCAGGGAGAAAAAAGCAGCAGGAATCAGACAATTTCCTTTATCCCCAAGCCAGTGCCTAAAAGAGTTAAATCTTCAGAATCCACCCCAACATCACAGCAAAAAGCATTTTGAGGTCAGAGCCAACGTGACCTAAAAATGGACGTGTATGAGTGTGAGTCTGTGCACAATTGTGATGTTTCCCTCATCTCCGAATTAAAGAGGCACATCTGTTACCTTTAAAATCTATACAGCAGAGCGGTGTGAGGAAAAAAGCCGTCAGCTGTATTGATTTCTCTTTTATCCACATCATCATTTATTTATTAATTTATACATTCACTGCTGTTTTCCTTGTAAAAACTAAGACCGCTGTGGGGCAGTATTGTCACCAATTGATATATTTTGGAAGTCCATTTTCTTTATCCTTTCACCCCTCATTCCAGGTATTATTAACTCTGAGAGAACCCCAGTGTCTTTGTCATTCATGAAAAATCATGGTGTGTTATGACTTGGATTTTAATGAATAAGCAATCATGCCTCAGAATGCCCCCCTCCCACTTAAATTAAACCCCACATTTTAGTTCCAAGAATTTTTTTTCACTCAGTTAGAAATAAATCCCATCTCTGCAAAGTGTTTACTCCACCTAATCAGTAATGGCAGCTTTTGTTTAAATTATGAAAGTCAGTGTGTGCATGCGAGTCATCGGCCATCCTGTCGTAACCGTCTTCTTCCTCTTCTTTTTCAACAGATGAGACATCATTTGAAGCAGGGATCAAAGTTCAGATCCACACCCAGGACGAGCCACCGTTCATAGACCAGCTGGGCTTCGGAGTGGCACCAGGGTTTCAGACCTTTGTCTCCTGTCAGGAGCAACGGGTATGGCTTAGAAGAGATGAAAATTACTGAAAACATACAAATCAGTTGGTGCTGCTTGTAAAGATTGAAAATAATTTTAAACTAAAGCATGTCCTGAAATTAAAATTACAGGTGTCTTCAATGTTGCAATCAATCGATCTGCCTATTTAAAGGCTGAAAGGTACTTTGTTTGGTATCATGGTGTGAACCACACCCCAACATGGATCAGAGAAAACAAACAGGAGTGTGGTGTCTGAGGAGATCAGAAAGAATATTTTAGACAAGCATGTTAAAAGTAAAGGCTATAAGACCATCTCCAAGCAGCTTGATGCTCCTGTGACTTCAGTGGTAAATTTCATTCAGGAATTTAAAGTCCATGGGACTGTAGCCAACCTCCCTGGAAGTGGCTACAAGAGGACAATTGATGACAAATTTACAATATGGTAACCAAAGAGCTCAGAACAACTTCTAAAGAGATTCAACAACCACCACTGTTTGAGCCAAAGTGGACTTAACAGAGGCCAAGGAGGAGTCCACTGTTGAAAACAAATCATAAAAAAGCAATATTCATATTGACAAGCCACAAAGCTTCTGGGAGAACGTCATTTTGGATACATGAGACAAACCTGGAGCTTTTTGGAAAGTCAAATCAGCTTTATGCTCACAGACGCAAAAATAAAACATTTAAAGAAATGTAGACTGTACCTTCTGTGAGACATGGAGGAGCTTTCAAGAGTGCTTATGTTCGGGAGCTGCTTTCCTGCACTTGACACAATGGGTCTTGAATCTCTGCAGAGGACAATGAATTCATAAGACTTTCAAGGCATTCTGGAGTGAAATGTGCTGCCCAGCATCAGAAAGCTTGGGTTAGTTGCAGGTCGTGGGTCCCCCGACAGAATAATGACCCAAAACACACGACTAAAATCCAAGAATGGGTGTGTTCAGTGTTTAGTAAATTATTTATCATTGTTTTCATACATACACACACACATTTTATATATTTTAGATCTTTTATATATATATATATATATATA
>JAOWBL010000020.1:7371115-7392285 GCA_028564865.1 Zenarchopterus dispar | reverse complement strand
TTTTTTCTGTTAACCGCAAACATTGCTGCAATTTTTAAGACGTACAAATAATTTAAGTACATACAAACAAATGTGATCTATTTCATTTGACTCTCCTAAACAGACAACCAAATTCCCATATTATTTAATGTTGTGACCTTTTTTTTTCCTTTTCAATAAATGTTAGAATTTGCTCCATTTCTATTCTGTTTTTATTGTGCTTTTTTTATTACTTAGGACTCAGACTCTGCCAGACAAGTCCTTTAAATATACCAGAAGTTAAAAGTATGGACAGTATTTGATGTTTTCATTACAATCAAGAACAACAAAAAGAAAATGAATAAGATGATATTATTATCACTATTGACATTTGAATGCAGCAGACACAGCAGCTGGTTTGTTGAGGTCCCATGAATTGGCTCCCTGGTTTCATTTGAGGGAAATTTGAAGACAATTTGCATTTTCATTCTTAATTAATTCCCAACAACGATGGCTCCATGTTAATTTGGTGAGGGATTCCTCTGCCTGCAGCAATTAATTTGATTTAAACACAATTCTAGTTCCTGGTCCAGCCATCTAAATGGAGGGGCTTGCATATTTGGGTTATTCCCTGATAGCTCTGCCTGTTGTTTGTCTGTATTTTGTGGAACCAAGTGACTCAGACATGAGTTACACGGTTCTTTCCTCTGTTTCATGCTTGGGTCTTACCTTTTTATGTGTGGCTTGTGAAGCACTTTGTAGCTTTTAACCTCTGAAAAGTGCTTTATAAATAAACTGTACTTACGTGCAGATTGTGAACTTCGGCCTGAAGACCTTTAGATCATTATATTAATATAATTCACATCACACTAGTAACTATCTCATTTGTTCATTTATTTTGATAGCACAAAAAAAAAGAAGATGGCTGATAAAATTCTACCTCAGCGGGTGAGTATTAAACTTCAGTGCATGGAAATCGATTAATGGTGACTTTGATTGTGTAGAGAAACTAAATCTGTTCGTCCAACTAAACTTATAGTAGCACTATGTTTAGTGTTGGTAATGTCTTTACACAGATATTACCCATTTAAACTACTAAATCTGTGAAAACACTGCTGTGAGCACTAAGACAATTCATTTAAGAGTCATGTCAGTTACACTGCTTCAATGTACCAATTTCACTCTTGACTTTATTTCTTTCTCTTTTTTTCTATTGACTCTCATACAAATGTTTTGTCACAGGTAGTTGTTGGATAACAGCAGCTATTCATTTTTTTATTTTACAGAGGAATGTGCACAGCTGTTGAATTGTTAAGTAACTGCTAACTGATGATGGAGCATTTAGATGTGTTTAAGTCTGTTTTGCGTCAGTGCATCTTTGACGCAGGGTTATTATACAATAATCCAGACATTGTTTTTTCTTTTTTTCCCTGTTTTCTTCTTTTTTTTAAATAAATAGAGAAATGGAAATTATTTTTACAGTACTCTCCACCTTTGTTCATTTTTGAAATTGTACTAATGTCAACAAGCCATAATTGATAGGAATGTTGATGTCTGGTTGACACAAACTTAACTGACAACCAACAAAATCTCTACAAGTGCCCTAAAATGGCTGCTGAGTATTGCTCCTTTGGTCACCAGTTTTTTTTTTCTTATTCTTTCCTAGATCAGAGAACTGGTCCCAGAGTCTCAGGCTTATATGGATCTCCTGGCTTTTGAGAGGAAGCTGGACCAGACCATCATGCGCAAGAGGCTGGATATTCAGGAGGCCCTCAAGAGGCCTATTAAGGTGTGTCTAAATTACATGAATCACTCACAACGTGATCAAAGTTGAGTCCCACTGAGCTTTATGTTGGCTCTAACTGGATACTCAGTGGCTGAGTTATTAAGTAAAGTCCAGCTTGTCTAAAATGTCTGGAATTCATTTGTCATAAGTTGCTGTACACATTTGTGTTTCTTTTGTTATGGTCTTGTTGTGCAAGCCTTGAAGTTATGTTTGTAAGATGTTGACTTTGCAGGATAGTAATCCTTGATGTAGCTAAGGATAATAAAAGGAAAGGAATGTGTAATGCATTAAAAGGATGACAAACTTGTCCAGCAGGTGTTGTAGATGCACAGAATGTCCCCTCTACATCTGCACTGACAAAACCTTTCTCTGTTCACTGTAATTAAACTACTTTTTTGTAATAGTATTTTTTAAAGTAGTTTGTTTTTCTGAGAACCTCTACTAACCATATGGACAAAACCAGTCTATAATGGGTGACGTGGATTTACGATTTTGATTTTCAGCAAAAGCGAAAGCTTCGGATCTTTATATCCAACACATTCAACCCTGCAAAGCCAGATGCTGAGGATGGAGAGGGCACAGTTGCATCGTGGGAACTACGTGTTGAGGGGCGTCTGCTAGAAGATGTAAGTTTTAGGAATTAGATCTCCTTTCATTTCTCTTGGATGACTTTTGTCCATAGGCATTGACTGTTGCTTTGTACTTAGATTTCACACAGCTAGACGAATGTTTATTGATTTAATTTCATCTTGCTTAGACTGCTGTGTCCAAGTATGAAGCGACCAAACAGAAGAGAAAGTTCTCATCGTTCTTCAAATCCCTTGTGATAGAATTGGACAAAGATTTGTACGGTCCAGATAATCATCTTGTGGAAGTAAGAGAATTTCTTTCATTTATGGATGTTGTAGTGTTCCCGTTCTAGCATCATAATTACTAAATCTTAGTCTGTCTTTTAATATAAATAATCACAATATTTAAATAAGATCAGCTGGTGCAGTTCATTTAATTGCTGCAGACAGAATTTGGTGTTGCTATGGTAGCCAATGAATGAAGAATATTTTTTAATCAATATGTTAGCTGTTCCTAAAAATTTCCCTGTATCCATTAGTGGCATAGGACTGCCACCACCCAGGAGACGGATGGTTTCCAGGTGAAGAGGCCTGGTGATGTGAGCGTTCGCTGCACCGTCCTGTTGATGCTTGACTATCAAGTAAGTACTTCTCAAATCTTTTTTTTTCTTCTGCTTTTTGGCGATACCATATCCTTCAAATACTACTCAAATATATTTCCCCATATCAGATACCAGATGGACTATGGTCTTATTCACTCTCGGTTTCATCATCTTTCCTCTGTACCCTTACAGCCTCCTCAGTTCAAGCTGGACCCACGACTGGCCCGCATGTTGGGCATCCACACCCAGACCAGACCCGTTATCATTCAGGCCCTGTGGCAGTACGTCAAGACCCACAAACTCCAAGACCCGCATGAGCGCGAGTTCATCAACTGTGACAAATACTTGCAGCAGGTGAGGAGTCACTTTTTCAAACATTAAAATTATGTAAAATGCATGTGTTAAACTTTACTGCTTTAAATATAAATGGGGACTTTATATGTATGATAGTTAATAATAGAAGGTGGTGCTTGGTGTTTTGTCATTTATTTAAGATCATAACTTTGGAAAAAAAAACAGGTTAGTTTCAGTGTCTTGGATCTGAGGAGTTCAACTTGCTTCTGTTAGTTTGCTCTAGGAATGCAAGACAGCTCTTTGTAATGCACCTGACATTTTTTAAGCAACTTGTTTTTTTAGATACTGCACTCTGGTCTGTTTATTTCTTTTGAGATAATTATGGTCATGATGATTGTTGGATTATGTGGTTACTTCTTGCTGTACAGCTGTTTGATTCTTGGGGATAATTAAGAAATCCTTGACTCATATTTGTGCTCTTGATGTTGTACAGTACACCTCTCCTTGGCTCCCTCAGTCTGTCCTTGTATGGCTACTGTGTATCTTTGAGGGTCGCTATTTGTCTTCCTCTGTTTCCTGATCTGCCAAAATCAACAGGAGTAGTATGAGTTTCATTTTGAAACTCAACAGAATTAATGTACATAAGGGTTATTTTTTTAATCAAAGCCAGGATGCTAGATTTCCAGAACAAGATCATGTACATTTAATGACTGGGGGTTGTTTTTCAGATTTTTGAGACTCAGCGAATGAAGTTTTCTGAAATCCCGCAGCGCTTACATGCATTGCTGATGCCCCCAGAGCCCATCATCATCAACCACGTCATCAGGTAACTTCTTTGAGGAAATGCACAAAGTAGTATTAAACTACAGATAAGACTTCTGAACATGAATACTTCATCATTAAAGTAAGCTGTGGTCATTTTTCCATGAAGCTGCAGTGACTAACATTCATACATGCTCCTCAAGATAGTGCAAGTCTGACATGCAAGCATTTATTTTGAATTACAGTCACACATAGAGAAGCAGGCTAATTTAAGATGTGATCTGCTTCTTAAAGCAATCCTACAAATTGTCATTCAACAACAGTGTTTCTCTATCATTACTATGTGCACTGATGACCTAATTTATTTGACCTGGATGGAGCGGAAAAGTACCCTGCATTTTGCCACTTTTTATCTGACATTGTGCAGAGCAAAGTGGCAGCAGTCGAGACCACTGAAAGTAGCTGACCCTTGTCTAGAGTTGACAGTAAATGCTCTCCTTCCTGTAAATGCAGTGAAAGTGAAGTCATTATGGTGTACATAGGGCTTCTTTGTTGCAATACTTTTTAAACAAACTTTTTTTTTTTTTTTTTTTTTTTTTAAAGAGAATGAGGTTTATATCTGCTCCTGTCCATCATAGTCTCAGTCTAAGTTAGGCTAATATGAGTAACGCGTTATAGGAAGAAAAGACAAGTTTAGTCTTCACTTAATTTTCTAATATTGTACAGTCGGCAAATACAGCTCTTACAAACCAGCTCTGTTAAAATGAACTATTCTACAGCCACTTTGACATGAGCATTATAGTCCTGAGATTTACTAAAGATGTTTCAGAGGAACATTTGTGGACATGCATTCTCTTGCAGCTCCTAATCTACTGCAAGTGAGCATGCAGGCACAGCGACTGGTTCACAGTCATTTCTGCTCACCTGTGTGATGCTTTGCAGTCACTTATCAATATTGTGGATAATCTGGAAACACACAGTATTAACACCAATTCAAAAACAGTCATCGAAATGCATCGAAAATAAAAGAAATGCTCCAGTTTCTACACTATACTTTTTGCACAGCGTGCTGCCTGCCAGGTGGTCTAGACTCATGCTCCCCTTTATCTGCTCCTTATATTTCATGCTGTGAAAGCACATCTCGGGCAGTAAGTCTCTTGTTGTGAGTACATTTGTGAACAGTAACTGTTGAAAAAATCTCAGACCAGGTTGTTTTCACATTCAGCTGAACATCTCTGGTGTGTAAAAACATTTTTATATGAATGTGTCACTTGTCAGTTGAGGACTGGTAAAGTATTACAAGTTTTTGTCCTCCTTTTTTTTTTTTCTTTACCCAATTAAACACCATAAACAAAATGGATGGAGTGAGAATGCACATAGACATTCAGACCGTTATTATCTTGGTACATATTTTAAATTGGAACAGTACTTTGTGAGCAGTTAATGTTATTTGACAACTACACAAGAACACAAGTGTAGCCACATCATATTGAGAAACTACTGTCTTTTTTTTTTTTCTTTCTTTCTAATAACTAGTGTGGACCCCAATGACCAAAAGAAGACTGCTTGCTATGACATTGATGTGGAGGTTGATGACACACTGAAGACCCAGATGAACTCCTTCCTGTTGTCTACAGCCAGTCAGCAGGAAATAGCAGGACTGGATAACAAGGTAAAAACTTGTATGTTTGTTGTGGAAGTAGTGTTTCCTTGAGCTTTTTTAAAATACTGTTCTTCTCTAGAGTTATTTGCGAGAGTATTTCATTGATCTGGTTTTAAGATGCAGGCATTTTCACTTTGCTTTATTGGAATCATTTTAAGGCTTTTTCTTATTTAACCTTCAATTGAGCTCACAATGTCAATTCTCCACCGATGAAGTCTGTTAGGAGCAGTTTCTGTTACATTTACTTGTACAGATTGCTGTACAGATTGCTGTTCTCGTGTTTCCTTGTTCTCTTTCTGCTCAGTTTTTAGGTCAGCCAGGTCTTCTTGACCTCCTGCTAGCATTCGTTACCTTTGCTGGGATAGCTGTAATCACATTGATAAGGCACAAAGCCATCCTGCTGAAGGACACCCCTCTGTGTAGTCTTTGTCTTGCAAAAACTCAACAATGTAAATTCAGAGCGGTTGTTTACAGTTTATAGGCGCTGTCCATTTTGTTATTTTATTTTGGGTTTGGTGCGGAGGACTGTTGTATCCACCCTGTTTCCTTTTAGAACCAGCTCTTATGTTCGCTGCTGCTACTAAAAGGGACCCTTTTCTTTTTAATTCTAAAAGCTGCATTGTTTACGTTTTTATTTTACTTTCTAGATGTCCCTTTCCCCCTGTTTGTCATTGCTATATTTCTTGGCACATTACTACCATCAGGAGATCAAAGGAACAGTTGGAAACCATTAGGAGATAAAACAGCTGCACCATATGGATATAAAAAAGTGTGATATTAACTTCATTGTTTCCAACGTGCCAAAAGGAAGAATTACATAGACTACTCTAAATGTATAGTCGCACTATAGGTGAGGGGGACGATATCAGCCACTTCTTTGCTGATCGCAGGTTTTGTTTACATTTGAGTTAGAAATTGCATTTTTTTTTTTTTTTTTTTAGTATCTGATGGAAATTTGTCAACGCAAGTTAAGGTCCACAGAAATAGACTGTTCTCATATTCTGTGTGGCTAAATTCATTTTAAAAATGTATATTATGTAGTTTAGGGGTAATGAAGCCTGTCTTTTGCAATTCTCCTCAGATCCACGAAACCATCGAGACCATCAACCAGCTAAAGACCCAGAGGGAGTTCATGTTGAGTTTTGCCAGAGATCCTCAGGGTTTTATCAACGACTGGCTTCAGTCCCAGTGCAGAGACCTCAAAGTGAGTTTGTTCATCATGACCTTTAAACTGGATCTTTTATTTTCACCCCAATATCACAACAGATACTATGTTCTTTATTTTTTTTTTATGTTTTAGTTCCATTTTCAACACTTATCATAGCTACTACATGTATCTCTAAAAGCATTTAGAGAGGCTAAAACCTCTTAGTTGAAGAGTTCAAGCTCAAATATGTTTTTGTCATTTAGATGAATCAAAGATGAGTAAGCCCTTTTGGCTGAATGTTCACTTCAGGGTGAATTCCCTGAAGGAATGCACATAAGAGATCAGAATGCATTGCAGGAAGTAAAAGATCACAATTATTTTTGCTTTCTCACAGTTCACTTTCACTCATTTTTGTAAATACCAGACATTTGTTTCACTTTATTCTGTTAGATTACACTGCCTTCTTTGAATGGCTATGTCATGTTTTTTTATGAGACTGATAAAATTGACTGACAGTCTGTAAAATAATGCAACTAACACACGGACATTGGGGACAGGTTATTTCTAATCACTCAGGAATTCAGGAGTGGCATTTAGATTCAGTCCCTTCTTCACCAGAGGCCAGATGTTTTTAAAAGTATTTTCTGAAAAACCATATCCTACTACTAAATAACATATAACTATAACATATAGTTTGAGTTTTGATCTGAAGGTATGAGAATCATCACAGTTCTCATCTTTCCAGTGAAAGGAAAAAAAAAGTAGAAGTGTACATAATCTTCAAATAAACTCAACATAAATGTTCGCAAGCTGGTCTGGAAAGTCATTTTCAGCACTGATTTCTTCATTTCATAAGAGTGCAATATATGAAATAATAAATTAGTCACTCAAACTTGATTAAATTTTGCCTTATTTATCTTTCACATAGTATGACTCATAGTATCAGATTATTTTGTAGAACCCAAAAATGTCTGTATGAATTGCGGTGAATTTTTTTCCTTCATTACCAAGTCTGTTGAGTCATTAACTTCAGATTTTCATCTCATGTGAGTTTCAGTGGTACATTAGATGAGTCTAGAAGTGAGATTTTGGTCATGTCGGGAAAAGTGCAGCTCCTGCCGTGTAGAGGCCTGGCAAAGTTAACTTCTGACCCTCTGAGCCCATTAAAGCAGTCACATGTGAAAAGGGTTGTGTCTCTGGATTGGTTGTCTTTTCAGTTGTTAATATTCATCTTGTGCCTCCTCATGTGAAAGGTTCAGGTTAATCCCAGTTCCACTTTCCCTGCTTTGTGTTAGCCAAAGAAAGGAAGAAAAAGGAAAGGGGATGATTATGTTTATGTGTGTGTGTGTTACTTTGTTTCTGATCGAAAAATATCATGCAAAAATCACAATGGAATGGGACGGATAGAGGATGATAAATGCATGTTAATGAAGTCATTTTACATTATACAGATTCAGAGCAATTAATAGAACAGTCTACAATTACAAACAGGAATATTACAACAGGAGCCCTAATAATGCTTGCTGGTGTCTCTGAGTTTTATAAAGGGATCTTTGTGATACCCCAACTCAGTGTTGATGCTGTTCACAATGGTGTAACAGGGGAGCAGTTTAAAAGTAGCATGTGGAGGCACACTTGACTCCCCACCGCCACCACATCTCCTGAGAGAGGAGCTGTCACCCACTTGAACTTTTTCTTCAGATGAATCTGTAAAATTAAATTAATGCAGCCCTGAGGTCACTGGTTGCTCTCCTCCAGCTCTCCTGTCAAACTAATAAACTAATAAAACATCATGTTCTCTTCTTCAACCTGGTCCAGTAATCTTTTTCTGTTTGCAGACTATGACAGATGTCGTAGGAAACCCAGAAGAAGAGCGAAGAGCTGAGTTTTACTACCAGCCATGGGCTCAGGAGGCAGTCTGTCGCTACTTCTACTCAAAGGTAATTGGTTTTTTTTTCTTCTTTTTTTTTATTCTTCCTGATGATGTGGGAAAAGATCTTTTATTCCCACCCAAACTTAAAAAGTTGTTAGTCACCTGAGAAGCTGAATTAAATAATGGATGATCATGAGTATTTAGTGCATCGTAAATTATGTACTAAATACAAAGTTTCTTTTTAAATTTATATGCCCTCCTCCCAATGGAGATGCAGCTATTAAATAAAGAATTGCTTGTCTCCTGTCAGGGACACTTCTTCAGGTTTGCTGCATTACAAATTGCTACAGGAGATCTTTCCTGCCTGCAGCTACTACCCTCTGCAGTGATCCTGTACAGAGTGGCTTCATAATACTGACTAAATTAATTTTTTTTTTAAAAACTATAACCATATCATTTCCTGTCTAGGATTAATGGAGTATTAGCAAGTTGAATTTTATTATGAAAATACATTTTTGCAAGAAAATGCTCATAAATCATGTGCATCTTGCAAAGTTTGTGCATTCATCAAAGTTCTTAAACTCTGACATGGTTCTGCATTGAAAACACTGTTACTACTTGTAACTAATTCTTTGACTCTTCTCTAAAAGTTACTGCAAGTTTTCTTCTTTGCCGTTTTAGGACAACAAAACATAATGCATCATTTTTATTGTGCAACAAAAATGTGCAGAAAATCACCAACTAACAATCTTGTGCTATAAACTTTCTGTCGACTCTTAATTATTTCTGCATCGATGCAGAATTGTTCACGTCAGCATTGATATGCATCTTAGAAACCTCACAGTCCTCCAACTGTAAATTGTGGCGTATTTGATTTATTGTACTTATTATTTTTATTTTACTTCACTGTTTTTTGGCTCTTAAAGTGCCAAAATTATTACCCGTTTCAAATGACAAGGACACCCACCTGTAGCTGCACACAAACTGTCAAATAATTAAAAAATGATGAATTCAATGGAATCAACTCCCAAAAAAATTCCAAATGTTCATTTTTATGAATTACAAACTAAAAGTTGAATCATACATGAAATGGTAAAATTATGTTAAATGTTAAACATACAGTTAAGAAACTTCAAGATCCCTTTTCAAGGTGGTTTGAGATGATACTTGCATTTTTACAAACATGTCTAGACTTTCCGGTCACTGGAATCGGATTGGAAAGGCACTTTTGGATCTCTGACAACACGACTCAGAACAATTGAATCTTGAACCACTGATGCAGTGACAGCAATACATGGACAGATGGTGAAATAAATGGCCGGCAGACAGTGAAACGTTAGTGTTCAGAAAAGGCAAAGTCAGATGAAACTCACGGTTAGACACCAGGTCTCATTTGTACACATACATGAAAACAGATTGGATTTATGTCCAGACATCACCGATTCCTTTGAAATACCAGTTTAGATAGTCTGTCCTGAAAATCTGATTTGTCAAACAAATATGCAGTCTTAACACTTCCTTGTCACTCGTGCTCATTGTTGACTCTTCTTAATCACAGCGTTATCTACTGATGATTTGAATTGTCTCTGTGAAAACTTCTTTCAGGTCCAGCAGAGACGACAGGAGCTGGAGCAGGCGCTCGGCATCAGGAACACTTAAACAAGTTTTTCCATATCAAGCAGGAGATGACACCGGTTGTGCTGGAGGAAACAAAAAAGAGTGCGTGTGCCTGTGTGTGTGTGTGATGTTAAAACTGAATCCCTCGCGATTTTCACGCAAACTTAGAAAAGCATAGATGCTAAATGACTTCACCATTAAATAGGATTTCAGTTTCTTTTTCCCTACTGAAGTTTAGTACTATATCATTTTGGTTTCTACCTTGTTTTTTTTTTCTTTTCTTTTCTTTTTTGTGTAACTTTTGTTAATCCCTCGGCATGCCACAGCTTCTTTTGTCGTATTATTTGTCTGTGGCATGTCTTAGTCTGAAAGCATTCCACTCATTTTGATACAGTGTGTGCGCAAAAGTACACAAATGAAAATCAGAGTGCAGATTGTACCCGAGAACTTTTAATGTAGTTTTCCTTTGGAACAAAAGATCTGTTGAACCTGCTGTGGCTCTTTGTCCCCCTTTTTTCCTTCTCCTCTTTTCCCCCAAAAGCAAAAATACATGTCTTGCTCAGAAGCAGCCCCAGGTGCTTGCTCATGATATTGAACATTGTGATGGTTTCTGATCGGTCGGCTATTCACGTCACTTTTATTCAGTTGTCATAGGTTTGCTTCGACTCTTATCACAGTTTGTTATGCAAAAGGCATTTTAAAAAGCTCAAGCAGCCACAGCAGAAAACAGTGTTGTTGCAAAGAAAGCGATTGTGTTTTGCAAGATTGCAATTTGTTTTTTTTTTCTTCTTTTGTTTTTAACTATCAGTGATCCTTGTTTCAAAAACTGTATTATATTCGTATTTGTCTTGTTAGTTAGTGCAGATTCTAATGAAAATAGCTAGTATGAATACCTCTAGTCTATATAGTTTTGTAAATACTGAGCAGATGGATGTGAAGTAACCTGTATGGCTAAGGTGGACAAACATTTTTTTTTTCTTAGGTTTTTATCTACGCTCAACAGATATTTGAAACTGTATTTATACTGAGTGATCCTGAGTCTTTGAGTGCAGTGATTTGGATCTCTGCAACATCACGTTTAATAAACCAACTCTTTGTATGGCACCATTCATTTTCATCCACGTCGCCTTCAAGCCAGTTCAGACTTCTCTGTTTTTAGTTTAACGTGTTTTAATGGTGTGCAGAGAAGTCCTACGACGAGTGGCTGTGAGCAGCCTCGGGGAGATGTCGTTTCTCTGCGCACCGACTGAAGACCTGCTATCTTTAGGTTTAATCGTCGTTTCCCTGCTGGGGGTTTAAGATGAGTGTGTCAGCTGAAATATTGCCACGCGTGCATTTTGTTGACAAATTTCAAGAATACACTAATGAGGGTTTGGGGCACGAGTTAATACGAGTGTTGGGTAACCTCTGGGATGTAAAACAACACTGGTTGGACTGTAGAATTATGTGAATCTGCAGACTTTTACATGGACCAAACCTATTTTTCTGTATGTTCTTGTGTTATAATAAAGGATATGTAAAAGGTATCTGATTTTTTTTTTTTTTCCCCCCCTTGGATCAAAATTAGGTAGCTACTCAAGAATTTTCATCCAAAAGACATATCTAATAAAGTAGTCATCTATGAAACTTTTTTTTTCAACAATTTAATAATAAAAATAACTTATGCAAAAGCAACATTTTACTAGTAAAGGTGGAGCCCTTTTTAAATACTTGAGAGACACTGATCTAGAAGTTATGATTTATACAGTACCAAAATGTATGATTATTATTTTTGTACTTAATTAAATTTTGAGTTGAATTATAATTAAACTCAATTGAAATGTAACTGGAATTTTTTTGGACTTGCTCTGGGCTACTTCACTTTCCAACTTGCCTTTTGTTGTAAATTGATGCTGTCCAATGAACTTCTTTTAAAATTGTAACCAAAAGAAAATGAGTCTCTTTGGTCTTTGAACCTTACTTGGCAGTGTAGGGAGGAATCTCTGATGTAATGGCTCCTTATCGCAAACCAAATGTAAAATGACCTCTTGTAAGAGGTCACAGGTCAAATAGTTTAACAAAAAGCTGATTTAAAATTGAACAATTGTCTGTTTCTAAAGTGAAATAACTTTAGCAGGTGGACATACTTTGAACTGACATTTAAGTTTAAAGCTGCATAAAATGCAAATACTATTTATTGGTGTTTTATTCACAAATATTTGGCTTTTGTATTTGTGAAATACATTTATTCCAGTGAAGTATGGACAAACTAATCATTTCAGCTCTGACTGAATGAGCATGCTTTGTCAGAGTCAGTGGCTTAATGTGACCTAATCCAATCTGAGTTGTGATCAATAAATTCTGGTAAGCCTCCAAAGCCAAAATAAAAAGTACAAAGACCTCTCACTATCGGATCCTGTGACGCTTCTGGGTCGAGGCTGTCCTCCTGTCCCTGCGCGCGTCCGCGGCGGACCAACCACCATGAGTGGGTGTGCCTGAGTGTCAGCTCTGGGTCGGGTGACTATAAAAGCAGTCTCTCCCCCAGTGCCCGGCCCGTCCACGCACCCGCAGGAGCGCCAGGAACCCAGTCTGGAAAGTCGAACACGTGATGGCAGCGCCGAAGAAAGTCTGCATAATCGGCTCCGGCAACTGGTGAGTGGGTCCGGGACCAAGTTCCCTGCGCTTCGGGACGGTGCTCAGCGTGGGTCTGTGCAGACAGGTACAAGAATGAACAGGCGGTCAAAGTTTTACTCAAAAAGTTGATGAACTTTGGAAACTAGACAGCACCTCCAAAGTTTAACAAAAAATAAATCATTAACAAAGGTTGTAAAGTCGGTGGCTTTTTTTTTTGTTTGTTTTTTGGCAAGCCTGCAGAGTTGGGGGTTCTCAGAGACCACCGGTGACTCTTAAATGTCTCGACTAAAATCTTTAATAAAAAGCTTCATGAATTATCATTACTCCTCAGCATCTGTGCTGAATCAGCTTCAGTGTGGTGTTGATGGCCGTTAACCTGCGTGACATTTAGTCTGTGCAGTCTGCAACACTACTCCATTACCCTTTTAATCTGTCTGCAGTTGAAGTCAGTGTTTTAAAAAAAAGTTTATCATATATTCTTGGAGTTTTAATTGCAGAGGTTATGAAACAAAAACATTTCTAGTTTTGTTTTTTTTTAAAAAGGTCATTGAATTCAATTGATGCAAGTTTTTGCATTTCAGCCCTGGGTTACATTCCGACAATAGTTGTGAAGGTAAACACTTCATGACCTTGTAGCTAATGTGGTCTTTGCTTGGCTCAGCATTTAAAATGCTACCTGGTTACACTGTTGTTTTGTCCCATTTATCCTGCAAACAAACCTTAATATGTATAAAACAGTTCATTTTTCTGTTTAAAATTCTCCAGGTATATTCTTCATCAATCCATACAATCCTCCTCCTCAACTATTCATTCATTTATTTATTAAAAGCCAAGTGCTGAATGTAGTATTGCAGTTCTTTGCATCATGGACATCCCTGGATTTTTTAAGTTTTTTTTTTTAAATGAAAGGCCTTTTGTATGGTGGATGTGTTGCTTTTGATGATCAGTGTATTTTATTTGTTAATTATGTCTCAAGTCTACAAGTCTAATATCATGTACACTGAAGTTTAAATGACTCTTGCTATTGGTGGTGATATAACTCCATATCATCAGCCTAACTTTTGGACTTGTCGCTGATAAGTCTCTGGATGGTAATCTTTGATCTGGAGGACTTAGAACCCATATCTTCAAAAACAAAACCAAAAAAAAAAAAAGACGTTAAATACTGTTTTCTTTGATCAAAATACATATTTACTCTATATGGCCCTTTATAGATTCCTTTGAGAATTTAACATCACATCATGATACATGACAGTTGTTGCAGTGGCCTTTGACGGATGAGACACCACAGATTTCCAAGTTTTCCTTAGTAGGATGAAATGTCCCAAAATTAATTGAATCTTTTAATTATAATATGTGCTGTAGAAGGAGAAATGTCAGAATCCCTCCCAGTCTCTCTTTGAGGAGCAGTGGTTTAAAACATTTTGGTGATTTTTCTCACAGATTGATTGACAATGCCTGAAATGCAAGAATGAATGCATATTATCATATAAAAGAGAGAAGGAAAAGATAAATGTCAAAGTAGATGCATGAATCATCACTCTTTTTTATTTCCTCTTTTTGGACCTTATAGAAAAGAGATAAAGAAAAAAAACTTGTATTGTCATTGATAGTCCCACAGTAAGTGCCTTGCATATCATATGTTCTAATAAAAGCTCTGCTAACAGATGCTTCCTTTTGTTACATGATCTTTAAAAGGGATGTCTTGAGGTCTTAGCTCTTGTTGGGGGGACGTTTAATAGATTGTCTTTAAAAGACACCCTCTTGCTAAAATGACAGTTTACTTGACATTGCTGCCTTGAAAGGCGTCTGAAAACCATTAAATTCATGTCAGGAGACCAACACAGACCATGAAAATGTGGCCTGTTCACAAGCCACATGTGATCATAAAGCTTTCCAGTACACCCTCTGGCCTGCTGATAGAGGTCTATGTGTTGGCTGGTGGTTGTTCTCTGATGGAAAACTTTAACATTTTTGAAGTTTTTAATAGTTAGAATGGCTGTAATTGGGATTATTTTATACATTTATGAAAAGTAAATAACCACCGGTATATCCACTAACATTATGAATTTTTAAAAAGTGATTACAGTTATGCTAATGGGGATTACCTGATCCTTTTGTGAATAAATCCTATAATGTAGGGGAAAAAACCGACATCACTTTTTTTTTTTTTTTTTTTTGAGTTGATCGATTTGACCATTGCTAAATGGAGAATTTGCCCTGTGGAAAGTTTAAATCTGTTATTTTTTTAAATAGTGACTCTATCTGTACTGTATAATGGTGTTATGTAGAGACTAATGTTGCGTAACACTGGAAAGTAATTAATTTTGTGCTTTATAGGAATTAAACAGAGGGGAGCAGATACAGAGAAAATAGCAGAGGCCCATGTGATGAGACCTGCGGGACTCCAAATAAAAATAGAGCAGAGGATCTGAAATTATTTAAACTAACAAAAAAAGTTCTTTGAGCCAGATATGATCTGAACCACTCCAGGACTCAAATGTGTACATAATGCTCAAAATAAGATTTTAAAATATCAAGATCCACTGTGTTAATGGCGGGTGTCATGTTTAAAAGAACTAGTATCACATCTAACTTTGCAGGCAGGAGGATGTCATTAAAAATCCCCCCTGTAATGCTGGTTTGGCACTACCACATTGAAACATCTCTAGGATATCATTTTAATCTAAATTGGCAGTAAACAAATTTTTCCAAACTTTTGAGATAAAAGAAAGCTTGGAGATAGGTCTAAAGTAAGCAAGACAGTGGGAGCCAGGCCAAGCATTTTGATCAGCGGCTGCACTGTCGTATGTTTATAAATTTTAGGAACCACACCTGAGAATAAGTTGCTATTAAAAAGAACACATGCCAGTAAAATGCAAACAGCTTAACATTTACCGGTACTGTGTGTCCTTGTGTCTACAGGGGCTCTGCCATTGCCAAGATTGTGGGTGCCAATGCAGCCAAGTATGACAAGTTTGACACCACAGTGAAAATGTGGGTGTTCGAGGAGGTGGTGAACGGTCGCAAGCTCACTGAAATCATCAACACAGACCATGAAAATGTTAAATACCTGCCTGGCCACAAGCTGCCCCCCAATGTGGTGAGCCTGAAAGCACTGTGTCTATCAGTCTCCAACACCTGTCTATTCAGTCCAGAGGGATAATGAAAGGGGAGACAGATACACTGAGTTTTCTTTGCAATACGCCTGAAGGCTTCTCTTATTTTACCAGTTGGCTGTTCCAGACTTGGTTGAGTCCACGAAAGATGCAGATATTCTGATCTTCGTGGTCCCTCACCAGTTCATTGTGAAAGTGTGTGACACCATCAAAGGCCACATCAAGAAGGACGTTGTTGGAATGTCTCTCATCAAGGTAACATCATCTAGGTCAATGTGCTAAACGGATAGTTTTACAAAGTCGGAGACTGCAAATCTCTCAGACAAAACTTGGGGGAAAAAAATCATCAAACAGTCTAAGTCTGCTTGCTTAGTTTCAGTAATGCTTGAATGCTGATGGGATTATGTTGTTTGATCACAAAGCAATTAAGGCAAGCTGTTTGTGTCTGGCATAAATTCAGATAATAAATGCTGCACTTGGAAAAATCCTAATGCATTTATTTGCTTCCTCTACCCTTAAGGAAAGACCTGATTTGCACTATGAAAATCCCTGCATTCAAGTGTGAGAAATAGTTCCTAATTAGGTATTAGACATGTTCACATGAATCTGTTTTACATGACCTCCTTTGCTCCAGGGTGTGGACGCTGGTCCCGAGGGTCTGAAGCTTATCTCAGAGGTCATCCGTGGGAAACTGGGCATCACCATGACAGTCCTCATGGGTGCAAACATCGCCAACGAGGTTGCTGATGAAAAGTTTTGTGAAACAACTATTGGTATGAAGTTTACTTTTCTTAAAAAAAAAACATGTTGTGTGCTTTAGGTTTTTTTCCTTACTGTTAGTAAGGAAAACTCTTCCCCTGAAACACCTTGTTTAATGTCCAGGCTTCTCTTCTATTACTTCTCTACATCACCATGAAATATAATTGCCTCTCTTCTCATGCCGCATCTGTCGATAAAGAGTGTTTACGACACATTAAAGCATGCAAAGCTCTCCAAACAGACCTCCAGAGTAAAATTAGCAAAACACAGCCTGTTTATTAAAATTATCACTAGATCTTTCAAAACAGACAATCATCTGAATAAAGGAAGCACACTACTCTAATGTAACTGAATACATGACAACATGGTAATTAACAGTGAGATTTTATCATCAGTGGAGAGCATGACTGAATAAAAACTGATATTTAGTGAAGGCTGTTAGTTCAAAATATTTTACAGTCACCTAATTTTTTCTATAATCAGCTGAAAGGTTTCACGCTCCACTGTTTATTAGCAGAAGTAGTGACGGTCTTTGTAACACACACTGTGTAACATTCTGAACTGCACAGGGTCAGATATTATTTATTTGAAAATAATGAATTATGGTAAATAACAAGCTTATTATTTCAGGGTGCAGAGATAAAACATATGGGCCGCTGCTGAAGGAGCTGATGCAGACCACCAACTTCCGCGTGGCTGTGGTAGAAGAGTCTGATGTAGTAGAGATCTGTGGGGCACTCAAGGTTTCTTTTCTCATCAAACTAATCTATTATAATGTACACAATATGTGCTAAAAATGCATGAAGCTATCAGAATTATGAATTATTTTACATATTTAAGCAGGATTAGCCTATATGCATCTCTAAAAGCTTTCAGAATTTGTTAAAAATTGATTATCATTCAAACAATTAGACTTCCTGTGTGCATTAGTAGACACCACAGTGACGGCAAATTTCACTCTGGGTCATCACTGCAGAACATTGTGGCAGTGGGTGCAGGTTTCTGCGATGGCCTGGGATTCGGGGACAACACCAAGGCGGCAGTGATTCGCCTCGGCCTGATGGAGATGATTGCCTTCGCCAGGGTTTTCTGCACAGACTGCCCCGTCTCCCCCGCGACCTTCCTGGAGAGCTGCGGCATCGCCGACCTCATCACAACCTGCTACGGAGGACGCAACCGCAAGATCGGAGAGGCGTTTGCCAAAACAGGCAAAGTATGAGACGCTTTTTAAAATATCTTTGTTTTTTTTTTGTTTTTTTTGTTTTTTTTATTAATGACCTTTGATGAGAGCATCTTTCCGTTTAGAGCATTGAACAGCTGGAGAACGAGATGTTGAACGGGCAAAAGCTTCAGGGACCAGCCACAGCAGCTGAAGTCCACCAAATCTTGAAACAGAAGAACATGGTGGAAAAGTAAGTCTTTCTCTCATTTTATTAAATACATCTTTACGACAAAGCAGGTTGTCAAGGCATTCAAATCATTAATGCACGTAGAGTTTGGCTTGGGGATTTTAATTGCAGAAGAAAGTCTGATTGCATATCTTTTAACAGCTTGGCAGAAACTTTAAATCTTACTACATCTTATTTGTTTAAAGTTGATGTTTTGGGTAGTAGCAGACTTGTTGCTTCCACCTTTTTTTAGTCCCATAACACATGAAAGTGGTAT
Organism: Zenarchopterus dispar; assembly: GCA_028564865.1. Taxonomy (NCBI): domain Eukaryota; kingdom Metazoa; phylum Chordata; class Actinopteri; order Beloniformes; family Zenarchopteridae; genus Zenarchopterus; species Zenarchopterus dispar. The sequence goes on along the minus strand of JAOWBL010000020.1, from coordinate 7,373,858 downwards.
CCGAAGAATGACAGTGATTGTGTTTGCTTCTCAAACTGTTGCACTTTTCCTTCAAAGTTTTTCATCAGTCTTTCTCCCCCTGCAGGTTTCCTCTTTTCACTGCTGTTTATCAGATCTGCTTCAATGGCCACCCAGTCACAGAGTTCATCAAATGTTTGCAAAGCCACCCAGAGCACATGTAAAAGACTGACGCTGGGAATCATTAATGGCTGGAAGTTGTGAAAGATTTCTGCACCAGAACTACTGTGCACCCAATGTGTTAATGTGGGGAACAGTTTGGGTGAAGTCGGACCCGATCGTGGTACTTCTCTTTAGCAGAGAAAATGAGAAAAATGAAGGTGGGTTGCCATCCACCTACTTGAGCTGCTGCCAACAGCAAATATTTTGTTTCTGTTTTTACAGATTCTTGAATTATTGTGCAAATTTGCCAAGTCTTAAATATTTTAAGAATTGAAACCACGCTGCCTTTTATTGGCTCATACACTAACAACGACTACAGTGTTATGAAATGTTATAAAATTCCTTGAATAACAGTGCCTTCTCTCATTCATGTACGTTTTTCCAAAGGAAAACAAAAGACTGAACTCCTTTCAAGATTCTTTTCATCTGGATATCAAATAAAATGTAACCACATAACTTTACAAGACGTATTTTGGAATAAATGATTAAACTTGTCTTTGTTCTGGTAATGTTTTCAACAGCCTGAGCACTGTCCAGAGGATACTCTCGCACACACTGGGAAAGAAACCTCACTGTAACCTGACCTGAGCTCAGCCTGGCTGCCACTCTAAACTCTTCACCTTTACCATTTTCTAGGGCGTCAAGATTAGACTTCCTTTAAGTGCACATCCTGTCTCATTCACGGTCCTCATAGGTGATGTTTGGTGCTGTTTAGTCAAGATTTTATTGTATACCAAAACATTCTTCTCATGTAGGATTTTAAGCCACAAAAATGCATGAAAATGTCATCAGATGTGCCATTTATTTTGCCATATGCCAGTGTATTCCATCGATCCCTGTGGGTTACTTCCAACTTCTTTCCTCTGGCCTTAAATTGAAACATCACTCATTTTGCTATGGTAGAGTGATACAGTACTAGAGAAGGTTAAAAAAAATCCTCTTAACAGGTGTGGTTTGATTAATGAGATGTGATTTTGTTTTTAAATATATATTTATCATTTCTGTTGCTTATTTGTGTGACACTGTGACATTATGTAATTTGCCACTTGTTTAAATTAGATTCCCTCCCTGGGATCCCTCACATAGTTATTGGGTCAACTGCCCTTTGAGATATCTAATAATAACACACTCCAAAGGGGCAAATGTCCTTCTATAATTAGAAAGCAGACAGTGCTGCAGCTGCCTCATCCCCGCTTTACAAGCCAGATGGAAGGATGCTCCCTTCTAACATACTAAATCATGGTGTTGTCATAGCAACTATGAGGCACTGCGTAACTTCATAGGTTGCATATTTAAAATGGACAGATGATGAGATATATAAGGAACATGGGGAAATACATCTGAGACTCTTCAAAATTAAACAGGCTTTTCTTATCCGGGTCATGATTAACATATTTCTTGAAAATATTTAGTTGTAATACAGTCACTGAGCACTTGGGTGTGCAATCACATCAAGCACTAACCGGCCGCCCCCGCAGGCTCCATCGGCTTTATCTCCCTTTCATAGACTTTTATATCGAGTTGGTGTATCAGACAGATCAAACACGACGTCTACAACTCCAGTTCAAATCTAAACTGAGATTGAGTCTGGCTGCAGCTGTGAAAACTGGAGGAAGCTGGATGGCTGATGGATGGCATGCATGCCTTTCACCCATCCCTTCAGCAGGGAGGAGGGACTGTACTCACTTCCTCAATTCCAGACTACATCTCAGGGCGGCAGCAAAAAAACCCCGTCAAGTTACAAAGTAGCAGATACAAGATTCCGGAAATGACGTTGTTGCAGCTCCAAAACTAAAAAATAAAGGTACACTTTTGGGCCGCTTAAGTTTACTTCGCGTCATGAAAATGGTTCAAATTGCAAAGTATGTCCTTGTGGAAGTTTAGGGTTGCACAGAAAATCACCTCTATACAACAAAAAAACTAGGAAAAAATGATGCAAAACAGCTATAACAAAATACATAATGCCATAACATCCATCTATCCATTTTCTAAAACTGCTGGATTTTGTACAGGGTCACGGGGTCTGCTGGAGCCTCTCCAAGCTCATTACATGCAATTTTCAGGGGTACACTCTGCTCAGGTTGCATGTCTATCGCAGATGTCAATAACATTAAATAATGAAGGAGTAAATAAAAATAAAAGGCCCTGCGTTGGACTGACGACCTGTCCATGATGTACCCCTGTCTATTGCCTGTTTTGTTATAGCTGTTTTGCATTATTTTGCCTAATTTTTTAATAAGTAAAAAGATAATTAAAACAACAAAGGACTGATAATGTACCATTAACTGATGAAAAACATTTCAGTCATATTCAGCTCATTTGTGAAGTTTCAGCTGGGATATTTTGGATTCCATGAAGGTGTTATCTGTCTAGGGCTCAGTTGATGATCCACGATATATGCTGAAGGTGGAACTTGGTCTAGTGGTTACAGAGGTGGGTTTGGGTGTGGAGAACCTGGGTTCAATCCCCCGCGTTACAACAGTTGAGTGGACCTTAAAAGCAATGAGTTGGCCCCTGCACAAGGCTCTTATTTCAATTCCCAACCCGGGGGATTGAGAGCCAC
>JAOWBL010000020.1:7353907-7365209 GCA_028564865.1 Zenarchopterus dispar | reverse complement strand
CGATCTCCTGCTCCATTCTTCCCTCACTCGTGAACAAGACGCTGAGATACTTGAGTTCCTCCACTTGGGGCAGTATCGGTCTTATGGTACTAAATCAGTGACCATAATGATGAGTTTTTTAACATCAAAGAGGGACAGAGGTTCTCTAGTTATTAGCAGATTTAAGAGAAAATTATGTTTAAAGTTGGTGTTCTTCAAATAGATAATGGAAGGGGTTTAAGTATTTCTTCCTCTGAAGCTTTTTTCTACATGCATTACAAAGACATGACTGTGGAAGATTAGTGTAATGGACTGGTCCTCAGAAATCACTGATTGACTGCCAAGCAGTCTTTGGTGGTCTTGGCTCTCTGGAGTTAACACAGTGCTGGAGTCTCATAATTCCTCACATTTTTGTAGAATTTTATGAATTCATACACTTCTGGTTTTCTTTTTCTTACTCTGCCTATTTACAGATGTCGGCTCCAGGTCATCAAAGCCCGTTTTAGAGCATGGACATCGTTTCTATCACACAAGTGGACATTCGGTATGTCCTCTTGTATGACAGAACATCACCATTCAGCAGTATGGATTTTCACGTGACTATCATTATTGCTCTTGGTGTGAACGGTCCTTAGCTCACTGGTGATGGCCAAGAAGATTGGAGTCATGGGAGTAACATCACATAATGGCAGGACTGTGTTCTGCCATTCTGTGTGTTGGGAATAGGGTCGTGGGTCAGAGCTGTTGCGCCTCTGAATCAGCAGTCATGATAGAAGTCTGTATTTAAGGAAAAGTTAGTATGGCAGAACATGGTACATTAACATTTGACATAGTTTTCATACCTCTAATTATGCAACGCTGAAGCAGCGCTATGCTGTGAGTGTGTAAATGAGCAAAGGCCATCTTCATTATACCTGTATAAAAATTGCTGTTAAACTTTTTAAGTGTTCAATGTAACTATACCTTGGTTTTTTTGTTTTGTTTTGTTTTGTTTTGTTTTTTTTAATAAAAGCATTTTGTTTAATTACAGAATTCCTGTCCCACCTTTAGGCATCTTTTTTTCTTTTTAATAACGGGATAGTTGTGTTCAGTCCAAGCCCCCCTTTTCTCAACTAGTTCATTCTTGTTGAATCACAGTGGCTGCTTTGCTGCTGGCGCTGACTTTGTAGATGTAAGCAGTCAGGCTGCTTTGTGTCTGCATGCTCTTTTAAGCTCTGCCATGAGTTGAAAAGACTGCAGACTGAGATGTGCATGAGATTAATTAGCAGGACTTTGCCACATAATCTGCTTTGGCCCTTTTTTGACCATTTCCCAATGAACTGGACCATTTATTATCTTATTAAAGAAGTGAATATAGATACTGAAGGAAAAAAAACAGTTGAAGACTTATCTTAAATGACCTTATCGTTCAATGTTTTTTTCCTTCGTTTCTTTGCCAAAGTAATCGAACGTCACCTCTCCAAAACTCTCCTTTCTGTTTTTGAAACACATGCTGGAAAGTCAAGTCAAATGAAGGTCACAATTACATCCAGTCCTCTGCTATGAATAGAGCTGAGCTTGTGCCGTAGCTCTGGCCCCAGGACTAGGAAGTTTTCCACTGTCAAGGCTGTGCTGTACGTAGCTCTGTGCGCCTCTCTTCACAGCCTTCGGAGCCACTAGCATCCATGTACACAGACTACATCAAGGATGTCTCTTGGTAACAGTCTTTGTGTTTGTTAGAGGGGTCACTTTGTGAGAAGGAACAGGAATGTTTTGACATAGCTCACATTTCTAGCTCCCCTTTACTCTGATTGCAGGTTCTGGCTTGAATGGGAGATATTTCTTTGATTCATCCTCCTGTTTATTAAAAATTTAAAGATCATGTGCACACAAGAAAACCTTAGCAGTTGGTTGAGCCTGGGTGATATTGCCTCATCTTTTAGCCTATGCATCCGTTTGTGTAATCATTTGATAGAAAGACTGTTGGAAATCTAAACCTTGGAGTCAGCTTAGGGTGAGTCAGACTTACACAATTTCTCCCATGAGTCCCGTGCCTCCCTCAAGCTTTTACATGATCAAAGTGCCAAACACTGATCGTTGAATGTTGGCTTTGCTTGTTAAAAGTGCTTTATGCTTAACATGCTCTTAAACAGTGCCATCTGCATGGCCCCGATTAATGTTTAACAGCATCACAACACATGAAAGTGATCTGTCCAGTTTAACTTCTCTCCAGACTTGGCTTTATTTTCTTCTTTTGCATGTCAGTGTTGTAGAGTTAGTAGTCCATTGCAAGCGCAGTTGACTTTTTCCGTCATAAAATTTATTCGGCTTGTAATGAAACTGCACTTCAAAGGAAACTCAGAAAATAACAAAGCCCAAATTTATGCTGAAATCTCATGTAGGTCTTTGTAATCTTTAAACTTTATGATTGTAGGTTGATTCCACATTGTAGTTCGGAAGGCATTTGAAGTTATAAAGAGAAATTTTTTTTTTGATCGTCATATTTGTCATTGCTTTAAATGAAACCATCAGTTCTGGACAAGAACAAGCTCCCGAGAGGTAAATCGGGTTCTTTAAGAGAGGGAGACAGTCATAGAAAAAAAGACAGGAAACAGGAAAGACAGGAATTGTAAGTGGATTTATATATCACACAAAAGGCATAGATTTTTTTTCCCCCTCTTTTTTCATCTCTGCTTTCTTTATTCACAATGCAACTTGAGATTTGACTACTTTGTGGTAAATTGCAGATATTCCTACTATCAGGAACACTTGGCCTACACAGCAAAGACGATGGCAGTTACAGTATAAAGAAGATTAAGTTATGCTTCAATAGTCTGGAAGAACCTGATTTACAAAGGTTGTTGAATTTCAAGCTGTGAGAGAGTGATGCATTAAAATGTACCTGTTTTATCAACATAAATCATTTGCATGTTAAATATAATTAAGTATTGTATATAAGAGTGAAGAATTTCCAAAAGCTGGGGTAGTCAGACAGGCACCTAATTTATTTCTTTTGTAGATGAACTGTATTTTTTCAAATGCCACTACCACACACACTACACTAAAATGGTTGATGTTTGATAGCAGTGATAGAAATCATAGGTTTTTTAAATAAAGATTGAAACAATAGAAACAGTAACATCAATCGCAACACTATTTTGTAGTTGTCTCATGTAGTTAAAAAAGATTAACCTTTAAAAAGTTCAGCTTGAGTTTAAGAAGGAGTGTGCTGCTAGTATGCAGTATGTGTTGATACTGTTTCAAATAAATATCCAAGAGGATGTTTTTTTTTTTTGGTATCACATGGCACCCGAATACAGATTTGATTTATTTGCCCCCCAGCCACTAATATGATTAAGCCTTCCCTTGACTTCAGGTCGAAGAAAGCATTCTGGTCTGTGTGCCAATCCTCAGTGTTTGTTTGTAGACGATTGTTAAATAAATGGGACGCTCCCAAGATAGCCAGGCTTGCTGAGAACTGTGTTAAACCCTCCTGTGTCATGTGATTGTGCGACTATCAACCCTCATGAAAATTGGAATCAAAGAATCAAAGTAAATGAAATGTGGACTACAGAGTCTTTTTATTTCCATTTTTTTGGACACTGTGTGAACTTTTTAGCAGTTGTAGCTTCAAACTGAAAGCTAACAAGCCAAGCTCAATAGCTGAAGGCACACTTCTGAAGGCATTATTGGGAAATTGACAGGTATAAGATTTTGTAATTTTTAATTGTTTCTCAGAATGTTTCTTTAGCTACCGTGTTTTTTCTGAAAGCTATGTGATCACATGATCAAGTGATACTGTGACAGTTAATCTTTTAATTTCATTAAATTATTAAATTCATTTCATTTGGTAGTTGTTTATCTCCTTGCTCTCTAATTATGTTGTCCCAAACTTCTCACAGCTGTCTAATGTTGCTCAGAATAAATGTCTCTTGTGTCACAGGATATTATCTGGTAAAACTTTTTTTTTTTGTATAGCTGCTCATCTGAAACTACTCGTCACAACATGTTATCAGTCTGTGGGATGATATTCCAGAATTTTGGGAATACTACTGAATGATCACATATGATCAAGAAAGTAAAGAAAAATGTTTTTACTTGTATACATCTTCCTTTACTCATAGATTGGATCTGGAACTTTTACTCAGGGAAATAAAAATGTGTTATTCAACCTGTGAATTAGTATTTCTATCTTGGTGAAGGGATTTTTATAGTCTCATTGTGGATCAGGAGAAGGATTCTGTCAGATCTGAGCACACAGACCTATTGTGAAATGAAAAGAGACATTGTTAGAGTCCAGCGTCTCATTTTTGTTTATCTTGGTGAAGGAGATCTATCCCAAATCGAAGGAATGTTTTTCTTCGAGAGTTTTGGTGTAATTTTTAGTGAACACGCTGTGCAACTGTGTAAATGTTTGATCAAGCCTTTCTCATCCTGTTTGCGAATATTACAGTTTAAAGGCATTTGTCATTGTTTTTACTATCATGATCATTCATTCTCATGTCATGCTTTTTACAAATCAGACATTTTTATACTGTATTACTGTATTATAATATCTGCCAGCACTCTTTGTTGTGGCTATTTTTCTTTTCTATACTGTATTAAACTTCCTTTTCACTGCAGAGGTTTAACTGTTTCATCTGAGGGTGAATTTGCTCTCTGAAGATAATAAATGGATTTATATCTCCTCTAAACTGATTGTGGATGGATATGCTTTTAAAATAAGCTTTTATGAACGTAATAGATGTTAGGCCTTTACACAACAAGAAACAACAATCCAGCAGCACAACAGCCAACAGTCTGTTGTTTGTCCACGTTTACCGGGAGTACACATTAAAGTCATCTGGCAGCTAATGTCATTATAATCCATTCGCCCTACCTTTTAACTCACAGGACAGTTTCTCTAAATTTGATCAAATAAACATGCATGCTACTTTCTATTCTGAATGTGGGCTTTGTGTCATAATGCAGAACAGATCTGCAGGCAAAGGTCATATAAGGTCATAATCTTCCCATAATGGAGAGGATATCCCAAAACTGCAGATTTTGTAAACCTTACCTTTAACAAATTATAGATATATTTCATCACATCTCATACAGCTAAGCCAGTGAAATATAGAACTCATCCTCTGTTTCTGTGGGGAAGGTTACTTTCTGATTACTAACTAAATTATTTTTTAAATACTTGCCCACCTGTCTATGTTAGAAAAGAAAGTGATCGAACGTCTGTCTTTGATTCTGTTGCAGATTCATTGCCAGTGCCTGTGCCCGAACTCTCCACATCCAGGCAGGTGTTGGAAGAAGAGCTCAGCCCAACGCAGTGCTGGAGAAAGTGTTTACGTCAATCACAAAGGTTTGTGACGTCTTCCTGCGTCAAAGAAGCGTTTATGTACAGGAGAATCATAACAGTTCATATCATGCTGCATTATTCAGATAATTTTATTACCCAAGATGGATGCTTGATTCCAGACTCAGTCCCTCAAACCTTGAAATACCTCCTTCGACTACACGGTCCCATTAACATTAGCAAATCTAACGGCTGATTTGTTTTATTTCCCCTGTGGCATTACACAAGCTCAGGTGTGTCAGCGCTTTCAAACAAACCTGCTTTCACTTATAATTCTTACTTTAACTGTGCATTAAAAGGTTTAATAGTGCCTATAAAATGCTACCTATGAAATTAAAATGTAGTTTGTGGTTTTTTGCATAATGACATTTGATGTGTTGGCTTCTGCAACTGTCCAGTGTTTGTTTTTTCCTCAAAAAAAAAAGGGGGCAGGATGAATATGAAAATGAATAAAATAATATCATGAATAACACAGTAACAAAAATTCAGCTTAAATAAGTACAAAATATTTGGCATTCCTTAAAAGTCTACCTGTCACACTTTTAAGATATTTAAATGTGTACTATTTATGTTTGATTCAAATATATTTGAAAGAATTGAATTTGATCACAGCTGTGTAATAAAACAATCGAGCTTTCCTGAACCGACTGCAACATGATCAGAAAATGCCTCCAATATAAATACGGTCATTGGCTGAAAGTTTTCACTAAAACAATTGATCATTTTGTTGGTTTTATTTGGCTTCTTTATCTCCTCCCACAGAGTCAGATGTCTTCAGAGTCTCAGAAATTCAAACCCAAATGTTGAACTAAAATGAAAATAGAATGATCAAGTATCTCATGTCTGTCGAGTTCCTTATTTGAAACTTGGATGTGTGTTGTTTCCCTTTCTTTCGTGACAGAACCCAAACTCCCGTCATCTCGATGGCTTGTCCAAACAGCTGGACTGGGAGGTTCGGAAAGTCCAGCGTTGGTTCCGACACCGCAGGAATCAAGATAAACCCAGCACACACACAAAGTTCTGTGAGAGCATGTAGGTTTATTCCTGTTGTGTTTACAGCTAACCTCTCTATGAGATAACTTGGTGCAAGGGGTTCAAGGTGCAGATGTTTAAAAAGTTTAGGATAAAAATCATATATTTGATTTCTTTTTATCTGCTTGTCTTCTAAATCATTTGCATTTTTTTCTCTTTTGCTTTAAGGTGGAGATTTACATTTTATTTGGGTATATTTTCCTATGGATTACAGTTTCTATGGCAGGTGAGCACGCCAGCTGAGGACAACAGTGATTAGATTGTTATATATAAAATAAAAACCTCACTCAGCTAATGCTTGTCTTATTGTGTGTGTTTTTATCTTATTTTCAGTCTCCTTGGATGTGGGATACACGACATTGTTGGTACGGTTACCCTTTTCAGGTAATGGTCAGATCTTCTTCTTTTTATACACTCTGTAACGACTACAGCTACACTCCAGCAACAGACAGGGTCAAAAACCTCATCATTTATTGGACTGTAATCAGGTGTTAGTAGTTAGAGATGTTAACCAATCAGAGGGTGGCTGATGTATCCCTCAGCTTCTCCAATCCACATGTAAAACAGCAAGATAGCAAGGCACATATCTCCTGATAGTCTCACTGGTGTGCACAATTGTGTACTAAAGAAAAATACGCTCATTGCTCAGTACTAAGAAGCCATGAGCAAGTATGATTTCTGCTGCCAAGCACTTTTAGAAGGTAACAAAACTGGAAATGTGCAATATAAATGCAGCCTGTTTGCATTTATAGTTGGACTGAATTATATTACTTTGCACATATGCAAAAGAAAAACTGCACTGTTAACATAAGCAGATAGCCTGGGTTGATTTCTTTTCTTTTCTTTTTATTTTATTCCCTTGTGCACCATATGTTCAATAAACAGCAGAATTGTTGACTGTCTCTGTTTACTTTTTTCCACTGCCAGTTCTTGAGAACATGGTAATGTGTAAAGAAAGCAGTCAGACAGTATGAAGATGGCTCCCTAATATGTACAACTACTGGTATATACTATTAATGTTGTAAGAAAGAATAGCTCAAGTGTTCAAATGACCATTAAGATTGGCTGTGATGATAATACAAACTACAAGTAGATTTATACTTGTGTTAAATCATTCTGTCTAAAATGAAAATTAGTGTTCTTTGATTGTTTTTTTAAATCAGTTCAGTTAAGGCATCTTAATACACTACAATGTGCATCATATCTACACCTGGTTGTGCGTTTCTCCTCTTGATAATGGAAGTGTAGCTTAAATACCAGACACCCCCTCAGGCATGACACAGAAGATAGTGAAAACATGTCACACTGCATTTCTGTAGTAAAATTCTGTCATCATGGTTCTGTGGTTTAGCAGTAAGAGTCACTTGTCTATTACTTGTCTATGTTTGTCTTTATACATTTAGGAATAAAATTATACTTGGATTCAAATGTCCTTCTCCTCTCTGTGTCTTCAGGTGATGACTCCAGGTCTTTATTACTACTATGTGACTGAACTGGCCTTCTACTGGTCTCTTATGTTTTCCCAGTTCACCGACATAAAGAGGAAGGTGAGTGTAACTGTGGTTCAGTGTCTGTTACATTAGACCACACTAGATACTCTATGGTGGCCACTCCTTGTTAAACATTTGTCAATACGTCTATTGTTCCTCATTTGGCCGTGGCAGAATATGTGTGGATGTGATGTTATCTTTTTTTCAGCTGTGTGCACATAACTCCGAGAAAATTCAGTATAAACTCGATTTGTAAACTGCTTTATTATAAGCTCTTGCGGTTGTTTGGATTTAGAAAGGAGGTCACATGTTGGTTTTATTTCTTGTGTTTTGTTTTGTTTCTGATGTTGCTCGGTCTGTGAATGTGCTGTACTTGCAGCTCCAGGGCAAACAGTGTCATGTGATTGCAGGATGGAGCAAGCCTAAGTTCGTTACAATTACAAAAATTCCACAGAATACCAGAGTGGGAGTTAGTGAGAGCTGCACACACTCCACTTGAGAAGTTTTATGTAGCAGATGTTTAGTTTGGCAGCTTGGTTTGTTTTAATATTTAGTTCATCTAGTTTGTTTATTATCCAATGTTCAAACGAGGCAGGCAAAGTATCCGCTCAACTGATTTCTTCTGCAGGTCTGTGCTCTGCCTTGTCGTGAGACCTATCGGAAAGATCCAGCATGAGGATAGAAACTGGTGCATTTTATTTGTAGATAAAAATGTAGCATTTATTTAGTATTCAAAATTCACGGAACCCTGACTGACTTGTAGACTCCAAGATGTTCTGATTAACAGTAACTGAAGATAAAAATACTTTGTTATATACTATGAACACCTGCATGACACCATTTGTTTAATATTACAACTATTATGAGTCAGCAGTTTGCTAAAGGACTCCAATATTCTATCACCATGGATCCTCTTATCTGTTACCATTTTTAATTAAGACTAACTTGAAAGACCTCATGAGTGGCGTTGTAAAGAACTTGTAACTAAATGTCATGGCTATGATTGTGTCCTACTATGTTTCTGTGCACCATTGGTTGACAGTTGAGCTTTCTAAAGAGCTAAACACAAAAAGCAGCTTGTGGTAATGCAGTGCGTCTGTTTTTTTCTGAAATGATTCCACTGCTTGTGGTAAACCCAAAATCCACGTGGCCGGGTTTGTGTTAGCTCAAACCATAAACACTGTCACCGTTTCTCACTGAACTTTCAGTTGTGATTGGTTCGTTTGATTGACTGTCTCAACCACTTGCCTTAAAAAGCATAACAGAGTTCAAACAAAGACTTCAACTTCCAACTGGACATATTATTGTCACATTATGGGCTGAGCATATCTGGGGTGCCTACTAGACCATACAAACATCTTGTTAAACCAACCCGTCTTGAGTATCTGGCTCAGTCAGGACAAGTGAGAGAAATTGAGCCATTCAGATTGTTGTCGTGTTTCTATATCACACCTAGACTTTTTTATAACCAATAGTAATAAAAGGCAGAAATTGTTTATTTAGACATCCGAGGTCTGGCTGCACAGAGCTGAATAATTCTGAAGATCTGCCATACAGTTTTCTTTGACGGTGGTAAATCAACTTATTATGTCCGACACTGGAAGGTATTTCAAGTGTTTTTGCCTGTACAGAACAGCACAAAACATTACCTGCTACCAGCAAACAATAAAAGGATGCTGTGAATTAAATTTATTTTTGCAGGAAAAGTCTCGTCTACGGAGGGCAAAAATCTAGCGATGGGTTCACAGCATTTAAAATCTGGAGCGATACAGATCCGGATTGGCAGCAAAACTCATACTGAAAAGAGGAATCCATCAATCCTCACTGTTCATGACAAATCCACTGATGCTGAAAATGACAGTATTTTTTGAAACATTTGACTTAATTTAGTGTTTCTTTGGTCACATAGCACAGGCCAACAGCAGATGTGGTGTCCTTGTAAAGTGAACTATGTCAGTTTAAAATCTTAGTGCATCGTCTTGAGGAGAGACTAAACTGAGCCATAAAAGGGGGATGTGGATTGATTGTGATTTTTGTGCATCGTGGCATGTGCTTGGGGTTCCTAGGTGATAGTTTCTGTTTTGTTTTTGCGTTTCAGTCTGTGCCCGTCTCCCCTTCTTAGCATCAGCCCCACTCAGTGTGTTTGTGTGTTCGGAGACGAATGTCTTAGCTGCTTAGCTGCCAAGCAGTCCAAAGCAGCAGAAGTTCATCTGCTAGTACCAGTTAAATGCTCATATGCGAGACAAAACACAATAAATTGCTAATCTTCCTTGATTTTTTTATCAACTGTTTAATCTTTTACGTAACCACACCTTTACAGTCATCCGATCACAAAATGCTAAACCATCTGCTTTGTTCACACTCTAATCATATCACATTTTGACATAAACAAGTATGGGGGACTATGAGAGGAAGGGGTTTAATTTCTGTGACCAAAATAGTAACACTTGGAGTCCTAAAGATCATGTCTTTATAACCACTTTTAATGTAAGAAGCCATGTAGTGAACTCCTAGGCGCCACTACATCCTCCTCTTTTGCTGCATGTGCCTGTTTGGCATCTGTCCTACAGCTTTGTGCCATCATGCAGATGTAAATTTGGACTCAAATTACACACGCTGACCACTGAAGCAGATTATTGCATAATGAGACAGACGATTCTCCTTCCATTTCTCTTTTAATCCCTCAGCAGGCATGAATCCTGAAGGCCTAGGGAGCTCATTAGGTCTTTGCATGATGACACCACAGCTCTTAGTTACAACAAGGAAAACACCATGCCAGAGGTGTTAACGCAGCATGGTCCAACTATGTACTCCTAAATGTGATTCGAGTCATTGGGATGTAATTTAGAACCCACGACTCTAACTTTATCAATTTGAAAAATGTAGGGGTGTGCTTATACTGGTGTTCAAATAGTCAAATAAAGGTATGTTTATTTGAAATGCATATTTCACTCACAAAATTAACTTAAAAGTGTTTTACAAAAAGTATTAAGATGAAAAGTACAGGAAATTTGAAATTAATTTTAAAAAAGGAAAAGCTTGATGATATTTAACAGATCTTCAAATATTCCAAGATGTGTATTTGCAGCCTTATATAGCATTCATGGTAAACAAACACATTTATTTCTTGGTGAATAAAAGAAAATGGTTAAGAGGTTAAATCAGAGCTTAAACAAGGGACAAGGGCAGCTTCTACAAAGAGGGCTGTTGCTGAAATGTCTGACATGGAAGAATGATGCAATATTACATCATAACCAATCTCATCAGTCTAATGCAATTTCTTCAGAATGTTTAGATCATTTTTTTTACGTGGTTCATCTGGCATTATTAACTTTAGGTGTCATTTGTTGGAATGATTCAGGCCTTTATGCTTTATATGCACTTTTATTGACTGTGTTGCCATACAGATGTTTACTACTGGGAACTCTGCAGAAGTTAACGCGTCATTAGTTATTATAAGGTATAAAAAAAGGGC
>JAOWBL010000020.1:7320975-7344724 GCA_028564865.1 Zenarchopterus dispar | reverse complement strand
GCTCAAGACACTGCAATAAAAGTGACTTGGTGACTGCTCCCAATGTTCACTCACTCACTCACACACACACACACACATACACTAAACTGGCCTTGGTTCCATCAACACACCTTTTTCCACAGGTTCAATCTGTACAAAAAGAAAAAAAAACAAACAAAAAAAAAATTCATACTTGAAGCCAGTCCACCCAAAAAAAAAAAAAAAAAAAAAAAAAAATAGGTGTCTTTCAGTCTCCTAATGCAGCCATTACTATATTCTACTGTACAACTGGTCAGTCAGATCCACTGAGAGCAATTTGATATCGGGAAATGGTTTCACACTTTACTAAAAAAAAAAAGGAGGGTGGAAAAAAAAAAAAGGAAACATACATTATCCAACAGTGTGCTTGCTTTTGTACTCTTCTCTCTGAGTTTTACACCACTCTGTGTCACTTCATCTTGAGCCCTTGTTGCCGATGTTTTGTCAACACCACAGAATTGCTCAAAAAGAAAAAAAAATTACAATAAAATCACCATCTGAGAACATTTAGAGCCCGTTTGCACCGCAAATGTCCCTCCACATGTGCGACACACTGGCCTGCCATGTCCGAGCAGAGGTATTTCATTAGTCTCCTGCCAAATGGGAGATGTGTCACATTTTTGGTTAAAAAGACACACAAAGTGGCAAGCGACAGTTCATTAGGTCGCTTTGGGAAGAAAAAAAAAAAAAAAAAATATGGTTTCAATCACGCCGTGTGGCTGGATCACCATTTCGTCTTCTGTACAGTAGTAGTGGTTTCTGTGGTCCATGAAGACCAGGTGAGAGAAAAAGGGATACGAGAAGGTTGAAGGAAGAGAATCACCCAGAGCACATCTTAGAAGACGAAGGGCGTCCGAGGCGATGGGCTTTGAAGAAGTGAGGCGAGAGACCAGCGGGGCTACATGGTTTGGCTGATCTGTTGGAGGCTATTCACCAGAGATCCACGAGCCGCTGCTTTCAACGGAAGCTAATAATGCTGTTTAGGTTCAGATGAGTCCCCCTGAGTTAGTGCACACATCAGAGTCAGGCAGGACTCGCCTGCTTGTTCGTCAAGAAAATCCACAAAAAGAACAGAATAATTTTCTTTCAAATTTTTTTTTTTTTATATCAAGCTTAGGATTAGCTTTGGAAAGCGCGAGCCTGTCGTAGTTTCACTAGTCTGTGGTGGGAACGATGTTAGTGTGGAGGGCGGCGGGGACAAGTTCAAGCATAGATACAGCAGCCACCACGACAGCCACCTGAGTCCTGCTCATCATCTGAAATCTCTGAGAAGTTTGAATTTTGTGTTGTAATGTGCGCTTTGTAGTGTCCAACCAGAGAAAGGGTTGTGTTTTTATGAGCGTGCTCATACTTTCGCAGTCTGGACATCTGACGTGGTTCTCCAAGTGGTCATGTCTGCCCAGCAAGCGAGTGGTTGGAAATCTGGTGCTGGTGTTGGAGGTTGTGCTGACTGCGCATCAGTCAGGCAGACAGGTAGGTAAGACAGGCAGGTGGGTGGTAACGGGGGCGTCGGGGAGCTGAGGCTAGATCAACGGAGCTGTGTCCATCAAACCTTTGTTTGGGTCCAGGCTTGCAAAGAACCGGACGTCCCTGTCCTTGTCCGACTGCAGAGCCATCACAGTCTCCTCCAGCTCATCAGAGTAGGCGCAGCCTGGCTCCTTGAAGTAAGCTGGATTAAAAATGAAAGCTTCAACCTTAGTATGAATACAAGAAGCTGAGCTTGCCCAAAACCCAAGTTACATCTAACTCAAACAAAATTACACATAAAAGTCATATTTACAGGAAACTATAACCATATCTAGTACTTTATAGCTGTTTGTTGGGAAACGTTCATCGTAGCATTTACCTTTTTCCATCACGCTCTGACGCAGCGCCTTGGCCACCAGTACACGGACGTTGGCCACCGGATCTGAGGAGAGGCTGAGAAGGCTGGGCAGGAGATGCTGGCTGAACTGCTCCATGGGCATGCAGTCCTCCTCCACAACAGCCTACAGGAAATACAGTCACACAGACACAGCAGCAGGAAGACGTCAGCAAAGAGGCATTCGTGACAACAAAGAAGTGGTGCATCAAAAGAATCTAATCAGGTACAAAAAGTCGACAAACAGGTTGAGAGGAAAGCTCTTCATACATACAAGTGCAGTGAAAGTACACACACATTCACAGATGATGATCAACACATTCCTGTCAGTCATCAAATCTTCAAACACTGATGTTACACAAGAACCCCTGCTGTCTGTTTGTTTAGCTAAATTGTCCAGCAACAAAAGGTTTTGGTGATTTAATATCTACTATTTTGAACCCAAAACATGAAACTGAAAAGAAGAGTTTTCAATGGGAGAAATATTGGAAATTAGTGGCTCAGACAATCAAGAAGACAAAAAACAAAAACAAGTAAAGGTCTAATACAGGAAGTTACTGTTGCACCACTTCATGTGATGTCACTTGTTGCCAGAGTTACATACCTGGCAGATGAAAGCAAAGGCCTGTCTCCCCACCCACTTGGGACAGTGGCAGAACCTGACGGTGAGCTCGTTGATGAAGTTCAGGCCGAGGTCATCAGCCCCGCAGGCGTACAGTTTCTGGAGGATCTCCACTACCTGAGAGCACACGTGGAAATGACACACTCAAAATCATTACAGACTATCTTGGTTAAAAAAATAAATAAATAAAAAATGCACCAGTGTATCTCATGTGAAGGAAAAATTTGCTCACCAGCTTGTAAGAGATCCACCTGACCTCGGAGACTTTGTCAGAGCACAGGGTGAGTGCTATCTGTCTGAGGTAGTCGTAGACATCGTAGTGGCTGTAGAGCTCTATGATCAATATCAGCTGCCTGGTGGGAACAGAGAGGAGCCTACTCAGATACACATGAATAGATAATACAGACAACCAAAACAAGAGAAATGAATATCGCTTGCTACAATGAACCAAATTAAAAAAAAAAAAAAAAGTGTTATGAGAGTAGAATTAAACCAGACAGAAATGTTAACCCGTCACCTAACGTGTTTCTAGCTCTCATTTTGATTTGAGGAGGTAAAGTAGACGTACTCTGCCAGCTCATATCTGAATCTCCAGTTGCGACTGTTGTCCGTCACCATGAACTCCTGAAGTTGGTACAGATACTCTCTCCTCTTGTCTGCGTGCAACAGCTGCAACAATAACATGTCACATAAATCTACTTAATGCACAAATGCAACCTCATGAATGATTTTATTCCATCTAAAATAAAAACTGAAAGCTTTCAAAAACAGTTGTGATTTTATGTGAGGCTTCTCTGGAACCTCAGCATTGTGGACTTTCATAAAGGTTCACTCTTTACCTTCAGGAAGTCATACAGGTGTTTGAGCACGCCGATGCGAACCTCGTCCAGGTCTTTGAGGAAACCGTTGAAGATGGGCACCAGGTCAGCTGCCGTGAGCTGATCTCCCAGAATGACAGCCAGCTCATGAATGGAGAACGCTAATGTGCGCCGCACCTTCCACTGAGAGTGAGAATGTGGTTAAACAACCCAAAGAGCATAACAGCAGCATTGAAAATCCTTTGATCACATTTCAAGTAAATAAAAGTTTTCTTATATCTCCATCTCTCCAGTTCAGCATTGGGAAATAATTTAGAGCGAGTGAATAAGAATAATGGTGCGTGGTTCAGACAAAAGTTTCCTTTCTGTGTCCCTGTAAAGGTCTTGCACATGTACCAACCAACATGATAATGTTTGCAAAAAAAAAAAACAAAACAAAAAAACCCAAAAAAAGCCAGGAGGGCCATTTAATTAGCTTTTGTCATACATTTCTGCCATGTTTGATCAAGTAAATAGGCCCAAAGCTGATCAACATAATCAACATGAAATATATTGCACATGGTGATCATATGATCATCCAGCCCTACTTTATAGTAATGGCTTAGAGCTAAATAATATAGTTCATTAATTCTGACAAACGAAACCTCTAATGCAAGTTAAGAGATCAATAGTGGAAACACTTTCCCTTGAAATCACCCAGGCCTGGCAACAGCGTACCAGCTATTAAAACACTGAATTAAGATGATACGCAACTGGAAATTACACATAAAAAGCATCAAATTACCTGTGACACAGTACAAATGGTAATTAGTGCTGATGGGTTCTCTGAAATGTGTTCATTATTTATCTTCTCTGACAACTGCCAGGATATCAAACTGAACCTGACTCAAAAGCCTGAATAAAACATGTCATCAAAAGAGTGATACGTTTGGGTGTCACTCATACCCATCACTCTGGTATGAGTGGATAGGTAAAATCTGTCACTCATACCAGCATGATAGATTTTACCTCCTTTTGTCTAAACATATTTTTGGAGTGTGAAGCATTGACTTGGAGTTACTGTTTACAGAGTCTTATTGCTCAGCAGTGTGGATGCTCACTTCATTATTGCTTTGGTTACTCTTCCTGGTACGGACAGCCCTTCAAGACTCAACTGTCCCTTAACTGACCGTTCAAACAGCACACTAGTTCAGCTTGAAGCAAGAATCTTCAGCTGGCAAAAATCCCAGAGCTACAAACTGCCTGTCCTTCAACAGTCAGAACGGGCTACATTTGAAAGGTAAGCCGTGCACTAACACTGCTCACCGTTCTAATGAAAAGGACCAATTTTAGAGTAGAACCTCAAACCCAATCCCATAATACTCTTGTGGTTCCAGTCTTTTTTTCCCCTTACCTGTACATCACTAGCGAGGGTTTCATACGTGTCCTTGAGACAATGCCAGTTCTGTCGTCCAAGAGTAAGCGCCACCCCTGGCAGGCTGAAGGCACAGTGTTTGGCTATCTCTGTATCCACTGACTGGGCCCGGGATGGATCAGTCATAGAGAGGTACTGATCCAAGAGCTGCTGGGGGATAACATTCTGCAGGCAAAGGTAAGAGTTTGATGGTTAAAGACTAATAGGTGTGAACAGTGAGAATGTTTCTAATAATCCATGTTAGTGCTTATAAAAATGGACTCTAGCTGATGAGTCTTGGCAGAATGAACGATAGTGGCTCTGACTGACCTGGATCTTAGGCTTATCCTCAGACAATGGGCTGTGAGGAGAGTCTTCCTTTCCCTCTTCCTCCACACTCTCAATTAGTGCAGACTCCTGACAGAGAAAAAGAGAAATCAATGATAATGTCATTAAGGAGTATTTAAGCACACAACAAAGCTAAACTCCTCATCATACTTAATTCTCCATATATATGCACAAGGCTTTAACAGAAAGAATTACTCTTCACGAAGGTGTAGCTGCAAATATTTAGAACCAACCAAGTGCTAAACACCATATTGAGATAACAAGGTACTATATGCAGTCTCTTAAACATTTCATCTCTCTGGGGAACATTAAGACAGTTAAAGGAGTTCAAGACTCAGCATCCACATCTGAATAGTCACCTTAGCTCACTCCCTTGAATCACTGCTTATCAACACAGTAAATTAAACAAGATATTTTTCTGCAGTCACAGCTTATTCAGAAGTAACCTAATGCACCAACAGAAGCTCAGCTACATGAAACTCAAAGTAACAACATATCACTTCAACCAAGGTTTAAAGATACCCGAGTCATAATGCGTCATGCCAGCCCACCTCCAGGTAAATATGACCAAACTACACTCAAAGTCTTAATGGAGATTTTAAAATAACTGAATATTTATTATTAAACACTTTAAAAGAAACTATTTAAAAGGCAGTGGAAATTGGTTTCAGTCATGATAAAGGTTTTTATAAACCAAAAGCTAATTTTTAAGGGCCTTTTAACTAGATCCTGTAAAATAAATTATTCTAATACCACAGTGGTGTTAAACAGGAGCAATGTGATGCTGAGCTGTAAACCAAAACCAAACATCTCTAGCAGAACACCTACAACCCACGGGTCAAGTCTTAATCTGATTGTATCATTAAAATTTTATGTTTAAATAGACTTCAGTGATATAAAGCTTCTCGTACCACAACAGGAGAGCTGATGGGAGACTCATCCTGGTCCTCCAGGGGTTCTGTCTGTGTCTCTTCATCTCCTTGTTCCTGGAAAGGGCTCGTCTCTGAGGGTGGAGGAGTTTCCATTGTTTGTTCCTCTTCTGTGAAAGTCTCCTCGCTTTGTGACTGAACTTCCACGGAGTTACACTCCTCTGAAGGGATGTCAGTGTTGTTTTCAGGTTGCAATTCTGGCTGTGGTTCAGTTGGGCTGTTGTCTGATGGGCTGTCAAGCTGTGCTGCCTTCAGAGCTGCTGACAACACTTGGACTTGAGCTGCAGGTGAATTATATAAACAGCTCATGCTACATACCAGTAAAGTGAAAAAAGTCACATCATATGTAGTCTGGTTTTGTATACTCACCTTGTACATCTGGATCTGCAATGTGAGGTTGCAAACAATCCAGAACCTTCTGAATCTGATCACTGGTAGCTTTGCCGTGACTAGATTTGGAGTCAGGGTGATTCTCTTCTGGTTCCTCTTCTTCCGCCTCCATCTTTTGCTCCTTCTCTGTCACTTTCTCCGACGTTTGAGTGTTCAGCATCTCCAGTTCTCCGCTGATGTCTGGTAAGGGAGATCTCCAATAGTGGAAAGAATTAAAGTTCTCGTCTGTCTGCTCTTTTTCTTTAGTGATCTGGCTGTTGTCTGTACTTATAGGACTGTCACTGCTAGTCGTTAGGATGACACCGGCATGTGTCTGTTCGGGAACAGACGTATGGTTGTCATCAAAGTTGTGCAAATCGTCGCAGTCGGCTGTTGACACATGCTCTGGTGATGGTGTGGCGCGGCCATCCTGGTTAGGAGGCGTGTGGGTGATGGTTCTGTCTGTGTGGCTGCTGCTAATGTCGGTGCAGTTCAGAGAGTTAAGGGAGCAGTTGCTAAAAAAAAACAAAAAACAAACAAAAAACAAAACAAAAAACAAAAGATGAGATGAGATGGAAAAAGAAGAAGAGATATACTGGAGTAAATCTCTGTTGTTAGCCTATCTGAAAATGTAAAGAACTAATGTTTCCATTACATTTATGCATATTTGGTTAAAGTTAGTCAAGCCTCTTTAAAGTTGATCTCTTTGATGTCAACAAGACTTTTGGATAAAAAGAGAAAACATATTTTTTAAAAACATAGTCTCTCCTTGTTTTTTAGTTTAAACTTTAGACGAACAGGGAAAAAAAAAAAAAAAAAAAAAAGGTCCATCCTAATCATGCCCAGGAAATTACGACTTTGATTTATTTAACCATTGATGCAACTTTCTAAGCTATCTGAGCCAAGAAAAAAAAAACAAAAAAAAAACCTAAAACTTCTGCATTATGACAAAAATCTTTGCATGGACCAAAAACAACAAAAAAGGGGATTTTCTTTTTTTTTTTTTTAAAAGGACTTTAAATACATGGCATGATCAATTTGACCCAAGCTAAATAAACAATAAAATAATGTCATTGTCGTGAAAAGATGCCCAATCAAAGGAACATATTGAAGTCAAGTGCAACATTTACACTTTATTAACCCATTTAAACCTTTGGGTTTCTTTAAGCTGAGCATTCAAAAATCTTAGGTTTTCTAAAAAACAAAAACCTAACAGAATTGTCCATTAAAACCTCTGCAGAACTTGGAAATATGAACCATATCAAAGCTTTCATTTTGATTAATATTTTGAGTAAGCGGCTCATCAATATTTATTTTTTAAAGTAACTAGTTAGATTTGATGACATCAAGTTACATATGGAGGTGGACACATTTTGTCCAGAGATGGTGAGTGAACTGCTTGTTGAGATAGATGCGACAATGCTCAGCATTGACCAGGTGGTCTTACCTGTCTGATGTACACCTGGGGACCTCTGGAAGGGCACCGTCATCTCTGAAGTGAAGGCCTGTGCTGGAGGGGTTCGCAAAAGTGGAGATGAATCTCCCCAGAGACTGAAAGGCAGCCTGTCGCACCTAAAAATGGAGAAGAGGAGTTTATTTGTTTCTTCTATAGTCTTATTTAATAAAACAAATACTAGTATTTGTAGTGACCTCCTTTCTCCTCCATCAAAGACAAATTTTCGTCAAAAATACTCCATGCTGCTGTGATACAACACTTGGGGTTTGTATACTGACAAAAACCAATCATGTTCATTCATGCAAAATGAGCATGCTCCCCTTTAAACTTTGGGATGAGAATACAAAATTTGTAAAATATTTTTCCTATTTTGTTGAGTTTTTTTTTTCCCTCCACTTAGTGACATAATCCAGTTCAGCTGGTTGTCCTATCTTATGTGAGGTCATAAGAAACTGCCTATTTTGTTTACAGACTTTAAGAAAAAGAATCTTTTCAGATTTTAAATAATAAGTATCAATTTATTTATTCAGTTACTTATCTGGGGCCTAGTTCATGGTTGCATAGTTTTAAGCACACGGCACAAAATTAGAAAGGAGAAAATAAAGACAGCAATGAAAAATACTTATAATTTAAAAGCAACAGCTGTCCATATTTATTCACCAAAAAAAAAAAAAAAAAGGCACACTTGAATATATTTGTGATGTTACATAATAAAATTCCTGTTCATGTGCGTCTTACCCAGCGGGACTGGTCACTAATGAGGTTGATGAAAAGGGGGGACAACTTTGAGCGTCGCACCTCTGGAGAGGTGGAATTGGACACCATCATGAAGCACTCAGCACAAGCTTTCCTGATGCCCCAAAGACTGTCCGAGCACAGATCAAAGAACTTGGGCATCTACGGTAAAAAACAAAATCATCACACTTTTAAAAACTATTGCACATACCTTTGTTTAACAACAGAGAAACAAGTAAATTGTTCAGATTTTAATGCAAAACACACTCATCAATAGTCTGTAATGTTAAAAATGTTAAAAATGTCAAATTTATCTCAAGACTCACCAGTAGTTTTTCTGTGGCCTCTTGACCAACAATCGAGCAAAACTCGCCAAAATTAGCTGCACACACCTATAGAACATAACCAATACAAACACAATGGGGACATAGACAGATGATCATTAGGGACCAAAAAAAAAAAAATCAATCAGTTAGCATACAAATTCTGTACTCGTAATACCTTGTGTGTTATAATACTTTAATTAGAGTCTAATCTTGGACAAAACAAAAGCTAAAACAACAAAGTCAGTGTAGTTTAGAGAAATGCTGAACTGCTCTATGACAGAAAAACATTTTAACCAAGATTATTAAGCACTTATGTGTTATGAATGCCCAACGTTCCCCGTTATCTCTGATCTCTTCTACTGAACAAACTTACCGTCAAGAACAAGAATTTATTACCATCACTATTATGAAAAGCTAAGAATGTTATAACTGCATTTGCAACTCATGCATATTTTCCCCACAGGGCACCAGTTACACCAGAGAATTAACATTCCTCAGAGAAAACAAAAGTGCAGTGTAGGTAAAAGTGATGCACAAAACGAAACTAAGTCTGACTCAGGATGATTGAATTTACACAGCTGCAACGGCAGAAACAAAGTTAAACTTAAACTCAAATAGCCTCTGCTTCAGCAGTGCATGCAGTCTAAAACAAAAATATCTCAGTTAAAGGTTATTTTATATTTCTAACAATAAGTTGAAGAGAAAATTGTATGGGTGTCAATACCTTGCGCACTTGAAAGAGTCTGGCGTCACTGCACAGGTCACAGAAACGTGGCAATAACAAATGCTCCACTGTGTCTTTGCTTAACATGGTCACAACTTTACACATGATCTGTGAAAGAGAACACGTGCAGATAGTTCAGCGCCATCGAAACCCAAGACTAGATCTCAGACACACAATTATACAGATACATAGGATTTCCCTTCAGGTATTAATAAAATATTGCATTACTGAACTGAGGAACTGTGCTGTACTTATGCACTGAATAAGATCTTAAATTGAGCTGTGAGTTTTACAGTAAACAAAAAATAAAACTGCAGGAAAAAGAAAATTTTACAAGTACAGGGTAGTCTATAATTGTTTAGCATGTTTTTTTTTTTTTTAAAGTCTGACAAAGAGGTGTTCATTTTATACGGCTGGCTAGACGAAGATTGAACGTTTAACAGTTACATATTTAGAATAGCCCACTGAGCAACCAGGTGAAAAGGGGTTTCTTACAGCAACTGCTTCAATTTTGTAGTCATCGTCACTACTGGGCTCTGTCAGGTCGAGCAGAACTGGACAAACTTTGGTCTCCATGTCGGCTTTAGAAATGAGGCCCTGCTCTAACAGAACAAGCAGCGCTGCCTGACTCGTCTTCCGCACCTGAAATAAACGGGAGGATGTGGTGGTGGGGGGTTAAGGAAAAATAAACAAGCAAACAAATGAAATGTTCTTATTCAGTTTGGATAGAAACCTACCTGATTATTTGGATCAGTGAGATATCGGACCACAATTGGAACCAAGTATCTTGAAAAAGCAGCTGGGAAGTTAGGCCGACTCTCGTGCAAAAACATTGCAATATTAGGAACCTGCTCCATCAGTTCAGCTCGCACCGTGGGCTCTGAGTACACACATCACAGTATACTCTTAATAAACCAAAATACGAACAAGGCAACTGCTACAAAAAAATAAATACATCAGCAAATAAATAAAGGAAAAAGGAACAAAAAAAAGAAAATACATCTACCTCCATCTTCTGACATTCTGGCAACAGTCTCCATGACACTGATAAAGTCATTTTCATTGTCACTGAACTCTCGAAGCACATCAAGCAGGCCACGAGCCACGATCTGCCTAGAAAGCAGCAGCTTGAAGTTAGTGGAATGCCTGCCAATACCTGCAAGTGCACACAGCGTGACGCACCGCACTGACAGAGCTGTCAGGTACATTACACACATCTTCTGGAAAATGCCAGAACGGCTGGAACATTGCAAAGCAGAGCATGAAAAGCATCCAGGAACTAAACATGTTTGTGTAATCATAAAGGCAATATTAAGTAGTTGCAGAGGGACTCTGAATAAACTAAACATAAACACTTACTGAGAATTTTAAATGCACTGCGATTATTGGCAAAGCAGGCAGAAAACATGTTAGAAATGTTGAATTAATACACACAAAAACAAACAAACTAAAAATTCCCAAAACCTATAATAAAAGATAATTATGTTATTAAACTGACATACATGCGGTCACTGTGCATTTATTTCACTGCAGTGTTGCTACAGACATTGGTAATTACAAAGAAATCCAAATGCTTTTTAAAATGACATCAGAAAAGCAAAAGAAAAAAAAAAACATAAGACTACGTTATTTGTTAATCTTAAATTTCAATTTTACAATGCTACCACTATGATTTTGACATATTTCAGCTGCAATTAAATACAATTTTTTAAAAAAAGCATTTATGTTTTTTTGGGGGGAGGGGGGGCTTATTGGTTAAAAAACACCACCTCAAAACTCCACTTACCTGTTGAAAACATTTTCACTGAAGGCATACTTCTCTAGCCTCCCAAGAGGCGTTAGGTTGTCTTGTCCTGCATCGAGAAAGGCTGTGATGCGAATACCATCACACTCTGAACCATAGTCATCAAATCCAACTGTGGAAGGGACAGAGGGACGCTTTAGTAGCACCAAATTAGATAAGTGTTTGAAGCACTGTGTGCTAATGCTGAAGATACTGGAATGTTACAAAGCATGACTTAAGCAGGAAAGCATAAGCCAAACTCATTTAATCTTTCGAGCATAAACACATCACATATTTGCTTTTTCATCACTGTTCATTAAAAAATAACAAGCACTGTTAAGCTGTTTAACTGTAAATAATGTCAAAGCATGATACCTGAAACATACTTTATAAGGGTGACATTAAAAAAACTCTTGAAAATATTCCTTATATGTGCAAAGAAAAAAAATATTAATATTTAGATTTCTTTTAATGTAGTTTTACAGGAGTACTTACAATCATCCAAGTCATCATGGCTATCTTCAAAGTATAAAGATAGACCTGAAAGGACAAGGCAGTTAGAGCGGGACCATCCATGATAACAAACATGTCTGCAATATAACATCACTCCTCAAAGCACCTCCAGCAAAATGAAATGAGCCATTGAATGAAAGGTTTACTGCCTGAGAATTACTAATAAAAGGACAAAGTCTCCTTCCAGTAAGAATGACAATAAATCATTGTGGTCTTTTTCATTACCAAATGTAAATCAAAAGCAAATGTAAATCACAGCAACAGTGTAGTTATTTGTATGAGAAGCAAATCAAGACAAGTCAGTAAATATAGTGATGATGGAATAAGTTAAAATATCTCACTGCAACCGTTTGTTCATGTACCAGTCGTGTTAAACTCCACAAATGTATTTAATTTTTCTGAATCATCAGCTTAAATAAAAAGTCTTGAATGAAAATGTGTCAGTACGATGCAATAAATGACATTATCAGAAGCTCCAGCAGATTTCACAGATGTTAAATCAAAACTCAGGTATTTTTCAAGAAAGCTGAACGTACAGTACAAAGAACAACACAGAATATTAAAATTGCACCAGGCCTGATTTGCTTGTGCTAAGTGAACCCTACCCTGTCGGGATGTGAGCATTTACCTCCGATTTCCGTTAGCTGCTCATCACAGCACGTTACAGGATTCCAATGATATCAGGGTGAAGTCACTAACATGCATTTACCTGCCTCAGCTTCAGTTGTCAATAACCTGACTATACTCAACTTCCTTGCCTCCTGACTTAATTAGATTATTGTCTTGATTTTTGTCTCACTGCAGTTTGTTGGGTGTTTTTACACATTCTAAATATTTCATCAGTAATTTTTAGTATTTTTAATTGTAAATATCATGCTCAGTCAAAATCTGTACAGAACTGTGTTAAGTGGCTGTTGTATAAATTTTGTGCATCCATCATCATGCATGGTATCAAGAACATTTTACCTTTTCATGTTCTATAACAGACTTTGAAGGACATAAATATTGAATAATTTCTGAATTAGTTTTAAAAAAGTAATTTCTTAGACCTTTAGACAGTATAATACCCTGTTTGCAGTTATGTGTAGTAACTGTGAGCACATTAGTGGTACAAAAACCAATGGATGAAACTAACAGGAATGGGCTATTTCCATGTTTTAATTGCTTATATCCCCTTTTCGGCATGCTATGGTACACAACATTATTTAGCTTTAAATTTTTAATCCGACTTCCTCATGTAATGACAATGCCAAAGCATGATTTTGTTGTTGTTGTTCTTAAATAACGTGACATACTGTAATTAGAGAATGATCTATTATTCTCATTATCTGTCCCTAAAACCTGTTCTTAAATAAAAAGAGCTCAAGAATGCTTCATTGTTTGCTTGAAACAGCCATAAAACCTTATTCTTTTCTGGCAGCATCGCCACTTGAATTCAAGAACATGTCACAAATGTTATTAGCAATTATTGTCCCTGTAGGATGACTGTGATGATTATTTATTCTAAACTTCCACATTTCTCTAGCTCTGAAATTTATGATTTCAAAATTTCTGCAGTTTCCTCTAGTATGCAAACGTACATCACTGTACCTATTGTACTATTGTCTGTCTATTGCCCAATGAGCTGTTAGCCAAGAGACACGAAAGAGGTATTCAAAATTGCAAAAATCATACATCCTAAACTAAGAAAGGGTTAAATTATTGTACATAAACATATTGACTGATTTTAAGTACCACTCAACTACGGCTACATAATCGCAGCAGTACAGGAAAAAGAAAAGAGCCCCCAAAACGGCGTCCCAGGATAAGTAGCATGTGTTTACAGCTGAGCAGACGAAGGAATGTGCTCCAAATATAAAACATCCCCTGGCTCAAAATTATACATTAAATTTGGTGTTATGAGTCAAGTAAATGCTCTTGGGAACGATTTGAAAACACATCCAACAGCACGATGGCAAAGAACAACAAATCCGCTTTGTTGTGGTATAAAGCAGGATTTGGTCACCTACTGACTGGAGCTGACTGTAGCTTTCCGGCTAACGTTAGCCATGTCAACTCGCTGGATTTTGTAACGCAAACAGAACTAAAACAAGCTACTGGATGCTTACAATACTCGCTAACTATAAGAAGCTATTGTGATTCTTAAACTGTAATCTATATTCAATGAAAAAAATCCCAGTCTGGATACGGTTTTTAAGTACCCGTTTCGACACTCCAGAGTAGCATTCGTTAGCCAGTGGCTAATATTGCTAATATTGCTAAGTGTGCTAAAACGGCTCGTCCAGCCCTTTCGCTTGACTTGGCTCACCTCCGCTAACACTTCGCCTGAGAACAACATACAAGTAATAAAGCAGGTGCTGTTTAACTGCTGTAACTCCTAGCACCACAACTACACTTTGTTAGTGCCAAGAAAGTGTTGAAGTGTGTAAGAAAGAGAGGATTTAAAAAGTACCGTTACCTGCCATCTTGAGTGTCGGCTCAGCTCTGCGGGCTGCCGTCCCCGTGTGGGCTGTCACTACCGCACAGCTGTCACTCAAACTGCTTCCTGAAAGTACTTCCTGCTGTTTACCGGCTGGTTATCTTTTACAAAATAAATCCTCCCTGAATCGTTTCGCAGCTTTGGCACAAACTTGGCATAGTTGAGCGCAAACACACCCATCGGATTTCTTTTGTGTTTCGCTGAAAAAAGAAAAAAGAAAAAGAGAGAGAGAAGAAAAAAAGGGCTCTAAGATCACGTGACCACACGCCGTAGTTCAAGATGGAGACCGAGAGGTTTAGTAGCTTCGCTGTTGGTTAGCCGTTTAGTTGTTTACGTTAACGACAACATGGTAAATATGAACTACGGGACGTTATAACGCTCCAGTACAAGTTATTGCCAAAACCCTGAGATGTACATTTGTCAGCTATTAGTGAACACAGACCACCTGAAGAATATTTAAGATAAGAGGCAGCAAGAGGAGAAAATTGTCCATGATCTTCATCTCAAACTTGATATGGCGTTGAGAGAGTTAAAAGTTTGTCTTCTTGGGGTAAGTCATTATCGATTATTAAACTAGCACCTGTGCCTACAAGTCGGTGTTCACTGAAGAAACAGCTGTCCGGCTCCTGAGCCACCACTGACTTTTGTGTTGTTGACGTGTTAGGAAATTTTGTTTTGATTGATCACTATCACCGCAAAGAGCTCGGCGCAAAAGCCATCCATGAACGTCTCCAGACTGATCTGCACATAAATAACAGCAGAAAGAAGTATTCACGTTTCAGCAGAAACAAAGTATCGTCATACCTAAACATCCTCACATCTTGTCCTCTATCATATGCTCATGGGACTTAATAAATCACATTTCTGTCTAAATCTATTTTTTTTTCCAAGCAACAGACATATCTACTTTTTAATGTGAGGATTTTCTTCCTTTTTGTGTCATTTCATTTTAAAATTAACTTAAATTGTCACAGGGGTCTGTAGAAAGTCACATTTACATTAGTAACCAAGTTTGCAGTGACAGATAATATTTTGCATAATTATGTTAAACAACACAACTGACTTGAACTACAATGATCAAAAAGCAAAGCACAGCAATAACATGCATCAGTGTGTAGGTTACAGCATATACAATAACTGTGTCACTTAAATACTATATATTACTATTATATATTATTAATACCATTATACAATCTGCTAAGGAATAGTAGAGCAAATGAAGATTAATTCTCACTGACTGATTATCTGTTAATTGGGTACATTTACAAAAAAAAAATCCCAAATATCTGCTTTGCTCTGGTTTTAATGTTTCATATGGTAAAATCAGCTTTTATTTGGCTCATTTAAAATTGTGTATCATCTGGTTGTAAACTATTGGAAATAATCCATCTTTATTTTTATCAACAACAACACACAAAAAAAATAACAGCATAAATAGAATAGGATAATATGATTAGTTGGAGTCTATCCTTACATTTTTTTATATTGGCTTCATTCTGCTCAAGACCCACATAGCCTGGCCAGACATTCTATTTCTTTTCTACTTTCATACATTAAAATTAGTGTGGTTCCTCAAGCTTCAGTTTTCGGGGGGTACATAGCAACAGGTGCAGAAGAAATTGCTTCAGTACACCTTTTGGAGAGAGAACCAATCAGAGAAACTAAACATGTGATGTAGGCAAAGCAACAACCAGAGTAGTTTCAACGAAAGACATCAGAATCATGTTGTCACTGCACAGTTACAGAAAAAACAAACAGAACAACAGGATTTGTTTGTGCAGCCTCTAAAACAATACCAGCACTACAAGATGGTGTGGATTAAGCTCAGAAGTGAATGATTGTTGTGGGTTTTGCAATTAAAACTTGTTTATCCAAGGTGTTATTAGCAGTTTCCCAACCATCTTGGTTGTTTGGAGTACTAGCTCTTGGACAATCCTGTATGAGTCATCACAGAAAGCCCCCCTATTGTGATTGGGTTAGTCTAATCTGTATCATTGGAAATGGCTTTGAATGGGAGGGGGACTAGACCCATTTCAAGAGAGAGAATTTTCACAAACTCATTAGGTAGAGTTGGGCAGGGTAAGGTCACAAGAGGGCTGCAGTCTGTCCAAGCTGTCATTGGGTGAAAACTCCAAACTGTGCAACCTTTTCATTGTGAGGTGACACTCCTAACATCTGCGTCATTACGCTGTCCTGTCAGTTTTGGCCCAAAGCATATAAATCCTGTATTAAATGGCATTACTGGACTCTACTGCATTCATCATGTGAAGAAACGGTAAAAAGTCACGTACAGGTAGCCTGCTTGTAACAAAATAGTGAAAAAAAATGGTTTTCTCCACCAGTAATATAATCAAACTGATCCTCTTTTTTGCACCTTCTTAGGAGAGTTTCAAATAATGTAAATGGATTGTTTTCTGTTTAGTTTTCAACCATTTAAAGCTTAATAATTGAGCAGGAAAAGACAGAATGTCACAAAGACACTAGTGATGGTTTTGATCATATTTAGTAAGCATTTCTTCTGTCTCTGAAGGATACCGGAGTTGGGAAGTCAAGTATTGTTTGGAGATTTGTGGAGGACAGCTTTGACCCAAACATAAACCCAACAATTGGGTAAGTACCTACCGTCCCTCATTCACCAAGTTTGTTCATTTTTCTTATCATATTTGTTGCTGTAGATTTAGAAACACGGATATCTATATTTGTGTGGTTTATTACTCATATTAGCATTTCATGTCCATGTCAGAACATATCTCCTTCTATATTACACTGTTATAAACGTATGTCATATGACCACTACGCACTGCAGGAATATGTATTTGTGCAGAACAGTTAATACCACGGTAAACAAAGTCAGCAGTGCTTGCTGTTCTGTCTCTATGTTCTTTACAATGTTTTTTACATGTTTTATTTTCCTGTAATGGCAATATGATGTCCAGGTTTGGCGAATAAAGCAAGGATACATAATGACTCTGAAAAGCAAATTATATAGTGAATGTGTGAAATTAGATAATCAAACTGTATAATCATGTCTAAACATGATGACCAGTGGTCATGAGCTTGACCTTCATGGCGTGACGTTTAGCTAATGGAGAAAATAAGAAATCGGTGAGAGTGGTGGAAAAAATCATATGAATAATAACAAATCAGTAGTGTCTAATGGATACTGTTTCTCTTCAACAGGGCATCCTTCATGACCAAGACAGTCCAATACCAAAATGAGCTGCACAAGTTTCTAATCTGGGACACGGCAGGACAGGAGCGGGTTAGTGATGTCCACAAAAAGACTGGGCTCAGCAGATTAGTTAATTAGCTGCGGTACAGAGTTTTCAGATGATGGGATGTGTTACAACAGTACACAGTTGTGATTTGGTTGCCCGTTTGGCCCATTCAGAGGTCTTTTATTTCCCTTCATGTGGCTTTGAAGAAAGTGAATGAGCCATCAACAAGTGTGCGTGCCACTCCCTAAACGAGACAGGAAACCTTCGAAGACTGCAGTTAGTTATTGCTCCTGACAGGGGGCAACATTTTCCTTTCTATTCTTAAGTTCTGCCTCCTCACCAGTAACTAACTTCTCTTTCTACTCCGGTGTTAGTCTCTATGGTTAGTCCCTTTACTCCAATTTGTTAATCATAGGCTGTGTGATGGTTTTTCATGCGGTGAGTGGTGTTTGTTGAGCCTGAAACATTGAATCTGTCATGATTTGTCCCTTTTCTTGCCTTTCCTGTTCCATGTTTTTTTTTTTTTTCTCCAAACCTTCTCCTTCTTCCTCATTGCGCTCGTATTTTAGGTACCAACTAAGGAGTGCCAGCAGTGTGCGCTTGTGTTTATTTTATGTAGTCATGCCTCTGAAAAGGGCTTTTTATTATATGGAAAGGCCACTTATATAATTTTTACTCATGTTTGTCTATAAATGCCATTTTTCACCCACACATTTGCACGTCACATAGAGGAGGAAACGGGACACATTTTTGGTGTTTGACTACCACGTCAGCATTTAATCCTATGAAATCGACACCAGTCCCCAGGCAGTTGTGGTGTAAGGAAGAGCTTTCTCCTTTGACTCACATTCTGCAGGCTGCATTTCTCTGCATTACAAATCCACTCCACTTCCCCTTTTTCTGTGCATGGCCTTTCCTTTTTCTCATGCACAGTCATACGCTAATGCAATACTGTGTCCTTGTAGCTACACTCCATCGAGGTGAGATAAGATGCTGCTTTCCTTTTATTCTTCTTCCATGCACTCTTTAGGGGGCATCTGTGTAGCTCTACTTAAGATAAGACATAAGGATAAACTGAAACTGTTTTACCTGAGAGTCGCTGCCATTCAACTTAAGAATTTCCTCTTTTTTCCCCTCTGCGTAACAAACTGTTTTCCTGTAAACATTTTATTTCCACAATTCCACTCTTTCACACACAGAGGCCTCTTGATCTCACAAGTAGTTCCCTTTTGGGAGTGAAAAAGTAAGTGGTGGGTTTTGAATGTGTGTCCACTTGTATTTTTCCCACAAAGCTTATCATGGCATGTTTTCTAAAGTGTTCTGAGTTTTAGCCTTCCTGAATTTAACAAGTTGGGTGAAGGGAATACAAAGCCAGCTAAAGCATGTGTAACTGGAGTCAGAAGTAGAGATAGAAAGCTTTGTGATTTCCACAATCCAGGAATTACATCTCGGGATGAGAAGAGGCTTTCCGCCTTTCTACAGGGATTTCTTGCAGAAAACAAGGGAACCCTGCATATTGCTGGAAGGGGAGGGTTCATTCGTTATACACGCAGCTCGTGGTTTCAGTAATTAATCGGCTCTCTCGGGGCATCACCGGAGTTGTGTTCTGCGCTTCTGTGCGGCCAGACATCTGGCCTTGCAGTGATTGCGATTTGGGTTAAGGCACATGTAGACCACACAGGACTGGCGGTGGCGCAGCCTCAGTGCTCGCCAACAAAGTAGATGGCGCTCTCCTCCTTTGCCAAATATCCCAAGTTGGATTCTCACTTCCATACGTGGTGCCAGTAAGAACTTTTTATTTTGTGGAATGTGTGCTTTAGTGGAGTAACACTGTCACTCCAAGACGGATACTTTATTCCATCCTGTTTTAAAGGAAAATAGAATTGGCGGGAAAGACAGGGTCATTCCAAGTGAAGGATATTTTGGACTTCATTTTCAATAAATATGATTAGTCAATATATGATTTTAATGTCATACAATAACTAAATATGAATAAATTATTTATGACTTATAATGTATGGCTTTATTAGCCTGATACAAGCTTCCAGACCATATTTCAAGAATAAATAAATATGTCTCAATTGATAATATTTAGAATGTGTGTGTGTGTGTGTAAGACTAAACTAATTTCTTTAACAAATTTACTTACCTACTGTTGTTTTTTTAATTTATATTTAAATGAGTTGGTAGTCTGTTATAGTTCTAGCTGCTAAGGATTTTCAAAAGTGGATAGAATCAAAATAATGTTTAATAAAAACATTAAGTAGTAACGCTTCAGTTTAATTATGCTAAGCAGAAGTCCTTGCTGCATACAAGTAAGCAAAAATCTAATAAAAGTATGAAAACTTCATCTTTTAAATTTGATACCCTACTCGTAAAAATAATTTAACACAATCATCTGATATTTGTAATGTGTTAGTGAGATAGATTATCATGGAGGTATTTATATAAGATACAATAACCTGAAATAATATGGAAGTAAATGTATGAAGGAAATTCCACAGCTAGAGGTAAAGGATGGTTGATTTACTCGCCTTTGTCATCAGTTCTGCTGCTTAGAGATGATTGAATGTTGTAGTGTGAAGTTTTTGGATGTGGCGCTGAGCTCTGATATCATAGTTGGATTTAAACATATAATTCCCTTCAAGTATGATGAAGAAAATCAATACGTTTTAAAATATTATCACAGCAGGCTCATCCATGAGGCCAAGTCTTACTGTGCATTGGACAGAGTTTTACAAGCAAATACCAAATGCTGGCAAACCCCCACCCCTCCCAGCCTTGAGGTTTGGATTTAGAAATTTTGCACATGCTGTTTTGATTAAGTAGGTCCTGGTGATTTATTAGGATAATATCAAATGTGTGCTTTTTCATAAATATCCAAATACTGACAGCTTTTGACACTTTCTGCTCATCTTTCGCTTGATAGTTTTCACATGTGTGAAATAGGAAGAGCTATTAGCATACTTCCACTCTCAAACGCAGAAGAATACTGGGCTTTTGCTTTTCCCAATAGTACTTGATATCTTAGGTTTTTTTTTTCATTCTATTTTGAGTTTGTTGTACACAATATTACTGAGTTAAATAAAATTCTCAGAAATGTAATTTCCACCATGTCTCTTCCTGTGTAATGGATTAGGCAGATCCATGAAAATCCACATTGTTTAACGGGCTGTACAAAATGTACAACTGTGCAGTTGTGCTAAAAGATATATTTAATGCTCTTTTCATATCCAAAGAAATGAAGAATCAGAAGGAAATGAAGGATTTTCAAGATGAGTCATCGCTGATTGTTTTCTAATAAGATTAATTGCATTCATGTTCTTCCCACTCAGGGATTCAAAGCTGTAGTCATTTGATGATGTGAAAGCATGTAAACTCAAATATAAATCAGCTGTAGACACACATGATTTCATAATAGATGTGAATTTCCTTTTTAAGAGTTGATACAGGAGATTATTGATCAGTTCTTGTCTATTAACAGCTTCTGTCATTCTTCCTGCAGTTTCGTGCTCTGGCTCCAATGTACTACAGAGGTTCAGCAGCGGCCATCATCGTTTATGACATCACAAAAGAGGTCAAATATTTATTGCTTATTTTTCTCTGGATGTAAATACAAACATGTGTATTAAAGTAAAGCTGACTTTGACTTTCTTGGATCTGATCGGCGGCGCTAGGTTGAGTCCGCTCTTATGTACTATAAATATAAAGCTACTCCGAATGGTGGTTATTGCCACATGAGTGAAATAAAGACTGGAAACGAGGGGAAAACATCTGTGCAAAAACCAAAGCAACAAGTTCACTTTCAGGGAGCTATTCTTGCATATTAAAATGAAAGATAAATCATGTTAGATAGTGAAGTTTAGAGGTCCAAGAAGGCAGATTTTCTCACCGTTTGAGAGAGCTGCACTGGCTCTTTCCCCTCCCACGCTCGTGCCTTTAAGGTAAAATAAGCTAATTGGCTGCTGGCTTCAACTTTATGTTCAAGTTCACCTACAAGTTCAACTTTTATTGTAAAATGCATGCATGACACATGTAAGAGAACAAAATGTGACTCGGCATCAACCATGCGTCAAAATGTAGCATTCATTAGAGACGATTGCTGAAACAAAAACATATAAACTAAAGTTACTCTTTTGATTTTATTATCATTTATCCATTTTGACATGAGACCGGTGCTGACTTTTTTTTTTTTTTGTTGAATGTTTTTCTCATAAAAGAATATAAACTTTCCCACATTCACTATACTACTCCTTAAACTGTCACAGGGAACTCTGTAAGCTTGCCTGCATGTTGTTTTTCTCCAGTTTAATATTTTGTTTACCTATGTTATCAGGAGTCCTTCCAAACACTGAAGAACTGGGTGAAAGAGCTTCGCCAGCACGGCCCTCCCAACATAGTAGTCGCCATTGCTGGCAACAAATGTGACCTGTCAGATGCCAGGTGAGGCTTATCTGAGATGATGTCAGTTGTATGATCAGTGTTAGTGTGAAGCATGATAACTGCTCTTTGTTTATATCTTAATATCAGGGTTTAAAGTCTTTTTTTTGCATCATAATATTGTCTGATATCCCACCCAGAAATGCTATAAATCCTTTTGAATTTGTAACTGTTATCTTACACAGAACTGAAACACTCTCCCACATGTTAAACATCTGTCAAGTTGTGAAATCTTCCACATAACATCTGCAGAAAATATTCAACGTTAACTAGGAGTATCTGTACTCGCATTGCAACATAATATTTATAATTAATTTTTATATATTTCTAGGGAAGTGCTAGAAAAGGATGCCAAGGACTATGCTGACTCCATCCATGCCATCTTTGTGGAAACCAGCGCCAAGAATGCCATTAACATCAACGAAGTGTTTATAGAGATAAGTGAGTGTGTTTAAGTACTCCAGACACCTGGTGTAAAACCCCTTAGGCTCTCATTCAACATGCTTAACATATTAGGTGTCAAATGGTATTTAGATAATTCCTTGGGTTTTTTGTTTGCTTTTTTTTTTAAATGGTGATGCCATATATTAAATAATGTGTCAGATTAGAATTTTTAACCCCTTAGTGCCTGAAGTATGAAATAATACACACAAAATTTATATATATATATATATATATATATATATATATATATATATATATATATATATATAAAATTTCATAGTGTTTTATTAAATACTGAGAAGAGAAACACACCCAATTTTGTCTTTAAAAATGTTCTTTTTTGTTTCTCTATAAATTCAGTGAATAATTTATCTTTCTATGTATTTATTTATTTATTCATTTATGGAATTTCTTTAAATGTATAAAACTTTTTTTTAATCATGTGATGTTGAAAAGGTCTCAGAAATGCATGTATCAAATATGATACATTAGAAGATAAGACTTTTAAAAGCTTTCATTATTTCTTTGAGTGAGGCAGTAAAGCAGGATCTTTTTATTCATGACACAATGGCACCTTTTGAAACAAAACCAGATGCAACTATTCTTTATTTAATCAAAGCAATACAAAAGCCACATATCATCACCCTTTCAAAATAATAGCTTAACTCATTTTTTTTTCCAAATAACAAAAAATAACCAAGTGTTGCTTTTTGAAAATTAAAAAAAAAACTATAACTTGGGCCATTATGTTAAGAAGGTGACACTATGGAATTTAAAGTGAGGAATTTAATGATTTATTTATTTTTAATTTGGGATCATATTGGAATCACTCTTACAAAAAAGCCCTGCTATTGCAATCTATACAAAATATAGTTCACCATCATCTTGTAAAAAATAAACAAGGTATTCTCGAGACCAGACATCTGGATGGTTGCTTAAGCTTCTTCAAACCCTGTATGTATTGTTTCTCATTAATAGTGCCTTCAAAGTGCAAGTCACCCATGCCATGCACACTAATGCACCCACACACCATCTTGGATTATGGCATCATAATTGTACACTGATAATGAGCCAGCTGGCCCGTCATCTCTTTAGTCCAGATGCTAGAGTGTCTTTGACTTCCTTAAGGAATTTCATGTCCTGATTTGCCAGGACAACTTCCCACTTCACCTCCATTCATCTTAAATGAACTTAGACATAAAGCATGCAATTGTGTTTCCTGCACAGAAAAAAACGCATATATATATATATATATATATATATATATATATAT
>JAOWBL010000020.1:7297751-7313336 GCA_028564865.1 Zenarchopterus dispar | reverse complement strand
TATATATATATATATATATATATATATATATATATATATATATATATATATATATATATATATATATATAAAATCTGTAAATTGGCTTCACTTTCTTCTCTAGAAAATTAGGCTTGCATATAATCTGTTCCTACTGTTTATGGACCAAATTGCATATATGGTTTCAACTGATTAATGTAAATTCCTCAAATAATCTTCCAAAAGACCTTACAGTAATCACTTTTACAACAGGAGCCAAGTACTTCAGTAATAATAGTAATTGAAAATTCTGTTGTGAGGTTCTTTTCTCACAGGATCCAATTAATTAGTGACAGGAAAGGAAAGTTTTCTTCTTCTCACCCCTGTAATAGCTTCATTTATCATCAATGAACAGGAAGGTAATTACCATCCTGCTTAACTGTTTACATTTCATTCATTACATTACATTCATTTAACCAACGCCTTTATACAAAACAAGAACACATGGAGGGAGCAATGTTGGGTTCAATGTTTTGCCCAAGAATGCTTCAACAAGTGAACTGGGAAAGTCAGGGTTTGACCCTGCAACCCTCTGATTATTTTTTCCCCTCCTAAACTAAACCTTCCCCCAGAGGTCAAATGTTTACTACATTTGGCCTCAGTGGATTTTAGAAATGTATGCCCAGCTTGAAGTAAAAACACTCCATCATCCAATGTGCAGAAGTAGTTCTTTCTAAAGGTGTTTTCCAAAGCTGTAGATGAAAGATGATTTGAATCACTTCTTCCCCTGTGGTAGCTCTGTTTTTCCATCTTAAGCTTTGGCCAGACTGATTCAGTGTTGCTCAAAGAACCTAGATGCTTTTCTGGTTCCATTTTCTGATGTTGTCCCTGTGGACCCAAACTGGATGGCTGTGCAAATTAGGACTGACTGAAACAGGACATTCTCAATCTGTTCATGCCGTCTGTTTCTGATTTGCAATATTAAGCCACACTGATTGCTGAAATGGTGCACAACACTACTCTGGGGAGAATTGGCATGTTCCGTAGAAAAAAAACCCCATTCTGATAGCCAGACCAGCTTTGAATTTAGGGGTTTTTTGGGTTTTTTTTTTTCCTCCTTGATGATAGCTAAAGAACCATGTAGACATAGTGAAATTTGGCCATTTATAACTATTTTTATCTAAGGACATAAGAAAATGATTAATGTAAATCATTGTTGCAGCTCTAAATGCCTTTTACAGTTACTGAAATAACGTCAAATAGCACCACTGATTCAATGGGCTGATGGGGCAATGTGCTGAAGTTGTATGCTACAACCACACCTGATTTTTGTAAGGACAGCAAAAGGCTTAGAAGTTGTTAGGATTATTAACCCCAGAGGTATCTGTAGATCAGTCATTGTATCATGGTAATGTAAACATAAAAGTAGAAATAAATCATCTCCACCTCCTTTTTTTTTTTTTTTTTTTTGTGAGCAGCATGGACAAGCCATTGCCTTGAACACAGAAAGGCTGTGGGTCTATTAAAATGAGGATTAACGTGACCTGGCTCACTGAGAATCTGCATCTGCATACTTTCCAGTTCCTCTTCACACCTGAGGAGGGAACACAAGCAAATGTTGCTGGCAAAGAAAACAAGAAGCCCGTTCAAGAATTTTTAATTGGGAAACCAGGCGCCAGAGATCAATTGGTTTAAGGACAGAAACTGGTTAAAGGAAGAATGTGCAAACCTCACACATTCTCATGGCATATTTTAAAGCATTTTTTCAACATTGGTTTGGATGCTGGGTTGTTTAAAGAATTTATACAGATTTTTTACTTTTTGACAAACCATGACAATTAGATCATCATTAATACCCCTTTCAGAGAGAAGGCGAAACCTACTAATTTTGCACTAATGTAGTCTATCTGAATTTGTGTGAAACCTGCTATTCCCCCTAGTATGGTTAGTTGTAACCCCTTAAAACATGTTGATCTGAAACACAGCAGTGTTAAGTGTTGGGACAGGATTGTGCAGTTCAATAATAAGTCCCACACAGATGATCATCACAGTTCATCAGAGAACCCACTCAGGAATGTGACACATTTGGAAAAAGAGGAGAAAGTGGAATGAATAAAATCAAGGCGGTGATGGCCTCTTGTGTTGAGGATGGTTAGATGAGACACTGATCCAGTCATTTACTAAACCAACTTACTGAGATGTTCCACAAAAGAGGCATTTTAGAAGCATGTCACTAGTGATTTATAGACTGAAATCATTCAGAATAAGAATCTCAAGGCATCACTGGTCATCATCGTTTAAGTTGCAGAGGGGAAGAGCTACTTAGTCACAACAGTTGTTGTGAAGTTGTGCAGCTACTGCAGGAACAGGTGACCATCAGGACATGCACTGTCAAGTTAATCAATCAGTCAATGCTGTTGACAGGCCTTTCCACAGGTTTTCATCAGGTGAAATGGTGTTGTGGCTCAGCCTCTCCTGGTTTAGGGGCAGGATTGTAGTGGAGAGGGAGCATATTTTGATATGTGCAGTTGGTTGTCAATCAAGACT
Organism: Zenarchopterus dispar; assembly: GCA_028564865.1. Lineage (NCBI taxonomy): Eukaryota > Metazoa > Chordata > Actinopteri > Beloniformes > Zenarchopteridae > Zenarchopterus > Zenarchopterus dispar. The sequence continues at coordinate 7,310,831 of JAOWBL010000020.1, read as the reverse complement.
CGGCAACCAGCTTTGGCCTCTGAACGTACAAGTTATGTATTCATCTGCAGTGTGGGTTACTGGTCCACTTCCTATACACATGATGCTTTTCTTGAGTCAGAAGATACACTTTTTAGCATCTTGTTGGTTTAAAAAAGCGTTAAAATATGGGCTCATTTGCTCTTAATTGAAAGAGCAAATTGTTAAGTACAGCATCTTCAGATCCATCCATGTCTTCAGTCTGGAGTGGAAATGGGCTCATACACAACATACAGTTCAGTGATGATTGAGATATGGCTTTCTTGTGGACATATTGCATATTCACATTTCTTCCTTTTTGTGTGTACACTGTTTTAGCCATGAGACTATTTCTGGTTCCAGAAATGTTATTGCTGAGCTTCACCAGCAAATCTTAACTGTGTCTGTGCTTTTTGCAGATGATGCTAGCAAGACATATTGTTTGTTTTTCCAGACTCCCATGAGGGTCTAGCTTGGGAAAAAGTTGATGCTTGGAAGCAGGAAATAAAACAAAGGGTGTCAAAACAAAAGCTTGAAGCTTAATTCCTATCCCTGTTTGTAAGATGGAGCTTTGGGATGTTTTACCCATTTTTCATTCCAGTATTACTTTCTATCCTCATTTTCTTTTCTTTTTTTTCTGTTTCTAATTGAGTATGGAGTGAAGAGGAAAATATAGCCGTTTGATATTGAGACAATTCTTTTTTGTACCTTTTTTTTTGTTTGTTTTTTTTGTTTAAAGCAAAACATTCAAGTACCTTTTCTTCTTTTTTGTCAGCTCCTTTGTTCTTGCTGTGTGGGCAGTTTTCTCAATATTTATTGGAGTGACTGGACCATAGTTTTCACTTTTTTTTTCCACCCTGCTACCGTCTTTTGGGGTTGACACATATAAACAAGTAAATCAATACCTCTTATTTGATTTTTAATAATTTAAGAAAGGAGGAAAAAACACCACAGTTTGTCAGAAACACACACATATATAGTAGAATAAAATAAATGTTTTCCTGTCTTCACTAACAATGATCCTTATTCTGCTTTTCAGTTATGCTGCAGCCTTTTGACTATGATCCCAATGAAAAGAGCAAACACAAGTTCATGGTTCAGTCTATGATAGCGCCTCCTGACATGACCGACATGGAGGGAGTGGTAAGTGTTTCTCATCCTTATTTTTAGTTTGTGCTTAACTGTGTCACTCATGCTGGGAGGAGCTATATACAACTCCTTCCTGACAGATCTGACAGAGGTAACATGCATTCAATTTCAGCGTAACATGAGACTATATCTGCATCTTCCAAGCAAGCTGTGAGTCTGCATCACAGTGGTGGTGCAGAGAAATCAAAAACACATTCTTCAAATTTGTGACTGTAGATTTGTGCTTGTGAAAAAGCATCACAAAGAGACTTGAAGAGTTCTGCTTCAGACAGCAGGTGTATCTGCAGGATCTGATGGACCGAGTAAATCTCTGATGATATCCCCTTTGGGTGAAGAGTTTATTTAAAACATAGCTAAAACAGCACTACAGAGCACTGAACATCCTCAAATATTAACCTAAACATTTAATATATAATTCAGATAAGTATAGGTCTGTTTGATAGGAGTTCACTTTTAATGCAACTTCTTTAGGGATCTTCAAATCATGAACATTTGCAGGAAGTAAATGTCCATCAAGTGGTTTTTAAACTCAAACACTTGAAGATATTTGAAACAATGACTACTTTTGATTAATGAAAAATTGATTTGAAATTATTGCACCATTCAAAATGCCTAAATCTGCTACAATCCTTGTTCAGCAGGAAATACTATTAGATATATTTGAGTATGAACATAAATTGCACATAACAGATGGATGCAGCCTTTGGCTCTCAAAAGAGAAGTTTATTGAGAAGTATGTTGCACCTGCATTCTTTTGTATAGAGAAGTGCAGTAATTTAGAAGTGGACTTCAGGTGTCTGGACCAAACTGGTAATCAGCTGTCAGTGAACGATCATATCTTGTCTTTTTAGAGTCCCACATCATCAGTTTGGATCGGCCCCATTTTTTGTATGTTCCTGGGTCAATTTGGTCTGGTGCATGTTTAATTATCCAAAACATGTCAGAAATTATATGTTGATTACACCAATTAAGACAAGCAGAAGAAGTTTCATACTGAAAAAATAATTTTAACTATTTTTCCTAGATCCTCAAACTTTAAATTGGGTCAATTTGACCCGGAACAGGAGGGTTAAAACATACCTCACTGAGCTTATGTATTACATTACATGCTGCAGATGACCTGACTTCATCACAGATTTTTTTTTAAACCTTAGTAAATAATGCATAAACTACTGTACCCCTCTGCAATGCAAAGTTATACTCTGCTTATGCATAGATCAGATGTCCTACTTGGTAGGCATTTGTTGTTTTTGCAGCGTGTTCAGATTTGAGGTTTTTTATTTTTTCCCCAAAGACTTAGAAGATGAGCAAACCAGGAAACTGCAGAAGCCACTGGTTCTTCATGTCACTTTGGTGTATAAGAACCTTATGAAAAAATTACTTCTCATGTGATATAACCTCAGAAATTAGTTCTGAACCGAGGTGTTGTGATAAGTTAACAGTGTTGATAAACTGTTTTCTGACAGTGGAAGGAGGCAAAGCCAGAGGAGCTGATGGACTCCAAGCTGAGGTGTGTTTTTGAGATGCCAGTGGAGAATGAAAAAACGGTGAGCATACTTCTCACTTCATTGTATTTTGCAGGGTTTTTACTACATTTTGGACATCAAAGCAATATCTTCATAATGATGCAGGTTTTATGTTTGCTTAACATAACAGAACAGTGCCTTTTTTCATTTCTTTGTCGGCACCAACATGTGAAAAATTGAACGGTTATACTTTTATATACAGTATTGGAGCACTGTTGTTTATCTTTGTTTCCACTGTTTCCTTGTTTTGTCCTCTCACCTTCATTTCTTAAGCTTGCTTTATTTAATCTCTATCTTTTATTTTATGTTCTCTGGTTTCCACAGTCTTTGTATCCCATTTTTAAATGTTAAAGTGTTGATTTTCCTCGTTCATCTATTTCTCAGTTTTGTCCCACTTTCCTCCTCCTCTCTTTGACACAGCAGGACTTGGAGGCACCAACAGTCCTACAGAGACTCACTTTGTTCAGTCTCACCTGGAGTTTATTATTCTTGTGATTCCTCTCCTCTTTAAACACATTGTTTTGTTATCGATATGAGCTTGGTCTACCTGTTTAATGAGCACTGAGAGGGGGGAAAACAACCCCCAGTAGTTGTTTTCAATTCATCACAAACTGTGCGAAACATTCCCGTGGCTCCCAGTAGGCACTGTGCACCACGGAGTCTGTCAGACAGAGATAATGCTGATAGAAACCAGCTTGATCCACTTATGAAAGGCACCCATGACTGAATTCTCCCACAAAGGCTCTGTGTTTCTGCACTCCATGTGGGAAAACAGCATGAGAGTCCCCAAATGTAAACACAGAGTTACACATGTGAGCCAGGCGGCAAAGCTGTCATTCAGAGTTGCCATGTATTCACTTTGCCAGCAACAATCAGCTTGGTGCATTGAAACCTGTCCCTCTGTAATCGTCTTACAGCATGACATGGAGTCCAACAAGATGATGTCGTCCAACTTGCTCAAGTCAGAGTCCTCCTCACTGCCTGCCAAGTCACTGAGCTCCACCCTGGATGATGGTGAGGTCAAGAAAATCATGGAGGAGTGTAAGAGGCTGCAGATGGAGGCTCAGAGGCTAAGGGAAGAAAATAAACAGATAAGAGTGAGTAAGATGACCTAAAGATCAGAATCATATTTCACTGCATTTCAGTCGCAGCTGCTAATTGATGTGATCGGTTTTCTTGAGAAAAGTGGTAAGCAGAGAGTTCAAAGCCAAGTTTGTCCACAGAAATCTGATGCCTTTTGTCTTTTAATCAAGTTAAACAGTGGTTTAAACTATAAAAACTATCCTTGAGAAGTTGTGATTTTCTTTTTCTTTTCTTTTTTTTTTTGTCCTAGTTTTTGTTGGTGACTGATTTTTGATCTTCACAACCGTTGTTCCATTTTCAGGAGTTCTTCTGTAATATCAAACTCGCCAGTAATTTCTGGAATAAGAATAAATAATTGTGACTTATAATAAATATCCATACTTTTGTCTGTTGCAAAGCTAACATACTCTGTGGGTGACAATTTGTACTTTAAAAATATTAAGCCTTAGTAGAATCTGACAGTGGAAGATTTTTCTTTTCCTCTCATTTCACGTCAGTTTTGTTGGCAAACTGTATTCAATCATTCACCAATTCTCCAGATGCCTTCGTGCTTTTATTTAGCTCAAGGGGAAATTTGTAGGTAGAACGTCTCTTTTGCCCTTTCGCTTATATTAATGTGGAAAAAAAGTTTTGTTTTTGTTTGGTTATGTTAAAACCACTCAGTTTAATCAGGTTTTCAGTCCACCTTTGGGTGTTTTGTCTCACGACGGAGCTGAAAATAGGACCTTTTAAACTGTGAAATGACTTTACTACAAAGCAGACATTTTCTTGCATCATTTGGCAGAAAGAGTAACTGAAGTCCTCTTTGCATGCTGTTCTTCTTCACTTTTGTTTCTTACGTCGTTTGACTATTTTTGCTCTGTTCTCATGTTCATGCTAGTTTCCATGTGCTGCAAGGCCTGAGGTAGATTGTGATTGGTTTTAGGTGGTTAAAGTTGATGGATTGATATGACTTGAGCAGATGAGAATGAGATCAAGGGAGAGCACTTAGGTTTTTGTTTTTTTTTTTTCTTTTTTTTTTTTCCTCCCACCCTCCATTAATGAAAACACCCCAGTTGGACTTGGAAGAGCCACACGTGGCTAAGAAACTTTGGGTTGTGTGATGGCGGCTGCCAATGTTTGTTCTGTAGCAGTGTAATATTACCTTGGTTTAAAAAAAAAAAAAAAACAAAACTTTCATTTATGCTTTTCCTTTTCAGAAGCTACTTATTTACAGTCTTTTTGAAGCAGTTTCATATATTTGCTCTTAAACATATTGTACTTATTACAAATTGATTCCTGAAGATTTAATAATGACATTAGATCAGTTAAATCAATAAATAAATCTCCTCTGCTCTTGATGAATATGGTCAAACAGACTTGCTCTGACACCGCTTTCGAAGTGTATGAGGAAATCTTACAAATGAATGAGTATAGCATTCATTCATTTCACAGTAAAGTTTTAAACTGGGCTTCGTGAAAGTTTAGTCACACAAAACGTTGTCTTCTCAACCATGCGACCATGTCCTTTTTAAGTTCTTGCCAGAGTCAGAACGACTGTTGGCTGCTCCTGCGGCTGAGATTAAACTAACAGCGAGTCACCTCCCACCCGCTGCTGGGAAATGAAGTGTATTAAAGCCTGGCGCCTTCTTTGGTCCTTGTGGGATTGACTCAGATGAAGATTTAAACAGATCCCATTTCTTCAGAGCAAATAAATAAATACTGCCTCATCAAACTGATTGACAAAGTGGCCATTTCATAACCACTTGTCATTTTTGTCTCCCTTGTCTCTTTATTTTTCTCTGCCACCACCTTCACTCATCTTCCCTAACACTTCATTCTGTCATTTCTCATTTATTTACTCTTGCTTTTTCCCCCCTCTTTCTCATCAGGAGGATGATGGTCTTCGGATGAGGAAGAGCAACGTCATGTCATCTCAGCACGCCTCAGTCGCCATGAAGAAAGAGGAAGGATTGAGCACCCGCACGGTGGCCCTCATCATGCTCTTCTTCGTGGTGGGCGTTATCGTGGGCAAGTTGGTCTTGTAGAGTGCAGCAACTCGCTCAGCTGCAGCATGCTTTTGGGGGGATGAAAAACAAATACAGGATCTGGGATTTTGGATCAGAAATGCCATATCTGCCGGGTGGGGGAGGGGGTGGTACTAGTTTTTGATTCAGTCTCATTTATGTAACAGAAATAAATAAAACGGTAAACGGCAAAAAGAAAAGAAATGATTCATCATTCTATGAACAAACAAACTGTTAAAGGTCTTGCCTCGACGTAATCATAGTCATTCTGGCCTTCTTTCCAAAGTTTCATGTATACGGAGGCTTTGTTCGGGGTTGGGGGTGATGATGTGATTTAAAGTCTGGATTCAGAGCGGTGGATTTTCCAACACCAGCGAGGTGGCGTTGGTGGAAATGAGTCAAGTCTGAAAGTGTGCAAATGTCATTTTAGTGTGCTGTTTCTTTTTAAAAATGATACAGGCCAGAGCCAATGTATATCAATATGTAAAGGCCCCGCTGTACATTATGTCCCGGTGTTCCTTTCAGCGAAACCCCCTTTAAAGGAATGGATTTATTTACGCGATTGATTATCCACACAGTTGGGGTGACACACAGGGCTATCACACTGTCTCATTCAATCAGAGGCTTTGGTTAAATCTTCTCATCTTTGATTGTAGAACAACTTTGGTCATTGTATAAAACACTGGCATAGGTGTTTTCTTTCCTTGTGCCCATTTTTATTTTCATCACACCTTACTCCTGTCACTCACCACATCTCCGTTTGTGAGAGGGGGATGTTTGATTGCATGCATTCACAGTGTTGCATCTGGACTTTTGGATCTAATTTAATTGCTTTTATAATGGTGATAATGTCATTTGACTGTAGGTTTGCACAAATACATTTCTGATTTTTTTTTTTCTTCTTTCTCTTTTTGTGTTTTGTTGCAGTTTTTATGGTTTTATTTAATTTTGTTTGAAGGGTTGAAGCATTTAAAAAATATTGCAGCTACCTAAAGTGAGTATTAGATTATTTCTGTAAATTCAAATAAAAGCCTCGCCTTGTGACTTATTAGGGCAAGTTATTCTCAGACCAATATGGAGGTACATTTGAATGAACAGAAGGTGCAAGTAGAGCAAATGGTTGTGTTTCCCTGACGGCATCAGCGACACCAAAGCCCCGTTACAGTGTCCCAACCAATGAATATTTCTTGTTCACTCTGGTATCTCATGTCTATCCTGAACCATACGTTTGTTGGCATTCTATGGTTTTTAGGGCAAATGTGTGTCGTCGATCAGCGGAGTGTTTCACACGGCCACCCACTATCTGCTTTATTTTCAACTTTGTTTAGCCTTGGTGTTAATAATCATTTATTAGTTTGCTTGATTGAAGTTGTAATATTTTTTTTTTTTGGCTGCAAGTGTTGCTGATCATTTTAGAGCTTTATTTTGTTTTGTTTTTTTCTTTTCCCCTGAAGTAAGATCAATGAATTAACACAGCTTAGCCATAGTCTTGATGGGACCACATTCTGATGCTGTACTTTTTCCAGAACATAAAAAAAAAAAAACAATATGCATTTTTAAACATTGCTTCATCTCCAAATTTGCATATTGAGGTGGGAAACTGTATTTCTGTGTTGTATTTATTTTTAGAGGGATGTTTCTGTTCCTCTATTACTTAAATATAACAAATGGTTAAGAACAATGTAGGAATATATTCACCTTTGCTGATTAATAAAGGCAAATAGAATAAATGCTCTATTTTTTTTTCCTGTTGAGTGGAAGGGAAAACTGACTGGTGGGTAAGAAAATGAAAATAAACATGAGCATATGTTTCTCCTGTATCTCTAAAGTTTTTGGCGTGAGCATGACCTGCTGTTTTGAGGGAGGGCATGGCTGACCTGATCTACAGGCCCATCAGGAGTTATCACACATTGGTCGTATAATACTTGCAGAAATTTGTTCTTGTTTAGTGTATCCTAGTCGGGAGTATCAAAACATTTGAATCGAGAAGAATGGCTTTAAAATACCAGATTATTATTCATTTATGTGACTGAATGTGCAACTTTACCACTGCCTCAGATGCAGTAAAGTTTACCAGTTTATTACTCTACGAGGGATCGATCAAATAAAAATAATGTGTAAACACTAATCAGTCTGGGCCTGGTTGTAAAATGCACTACATTGACAACATTGACCAGTCCTGAAGTCTCTGAACATCACCGTGATCAATGTGAGCAGTCGAGATGCTGTTTTGTATGTATATAAATAAAGAAATAAAAAAAGATCTATCAGAAGATGATTAATATTCCTAATCAAGTAGTCTGGTTTAACAAAACATGTTGGACTATGTAGCATCTTAATAAATTAAATGAATAAAGCCCCTACCTAATTGTGTGAAATTATTTCCTGTGAAGCACATTACTACACATAAACGCACAGGGTGGTTTTCTGTTTTTTGGGGGGGGGGTTTTGTCATGAACACATGGATTTAATAACCACAAATTAATATGGAAATAGCTGTGATTCTCATTTTGACCAGAGTCCAACAGCTGTGTTCCTGTCACGCACTGAATCGTGCTCGGTGGTCTGTTTTTAACTTGTCAAAAAGCTGTGGAGAACAAATATTAGTGGGGAGTTTTTGCTCTGAATGAATAATGTACCTTAAATGGGGGATCCAAATGAATACAGCTAAAGAACCAAGTACACCCCCCCCCCAAAAAATCATAAAGAAGTGCATAACTTTATAAATAATTAGAAAAACACTACCAATTATGAACACCTACAATGCAAGTTTTTAAATGTTTTTGTTTTCTTTTTACCGTGGCGTTGCCTAAACTACCCACAATGCATCTCCATCATAATCAGTAACTGAATGCATGGTAGTAGTTTTATACACATTTCAAATAATGTAGTTTAAAGTAGAAATTAAGTACTTGATGAGAAACGTTTTGATGCATCTTAAATCTTTGTGTCAACTCCTGGCTCCTCCTGTAAATCCCAAAAGTTTTAAATAAAATTACATTTTCTTTCTATGCTGAGAATAACTTTTCCCTAAAAGATAAAGTCATCTCACAGCATCTGCTACTCCTCTAAGATGCTTTCTCTCAAGGCAACACTTCAGTTAAGAGTAAGAAAGCTCTTCAAAATTCATTTAATACACTATAAAGAGTTTTTTGGGTTTTTTTTTAAATTTTGTTTGGGTATTTAGTCAGAGGAATCCAGGAAACGCAGAAGGATTTACTGCCTGATCCAAAGATGCTGAGTACATCCCTGACTGACAACCAGAAAGAAAAGAAAATTATAGCCGTAAAACATTAATACTGGTTGTTAAAATAAACAGACCTCTGCTCAGACCCGCAGTCAGTAAAATTCAAGGCCATCCTGGCTTTCTGATTACTACCAGTTTGCTTGATTTGGCAGCATCACATTTTACTGGGGAATAAGGCTGTTAAAATGCAAAGCTGCAAGGAAATTAATTACCCCTTGCATTTTTACTAAGGCAGTTGTGGTTTTGAGTGACATAAAATCCCGGTGATTCATCCCGTGTTATTGTATCAGTAACAACTAGACGGTGTTTCTGTCTGCACCTCGAGGATGGAGGCCGCAGAGAGGCATTTGTGTCATGAAACCGCCCTCCTGGGTGTTCACCTGGGCCCGGTAGCTCCTCAGCTGTTTGGCTTGGCCCCGGCAGAGCACAGCTGCATACTCAGAGGTGGACGAAAACCAAGATTAATTTATGTTCTTTACATCCAATTAGGATATAATCAGTTTCCAAGGTAAAGCGCAGAGGAATGTTTCAAAATAGAGAAAATATGCAAATTATGAGGTCCTGAGGTTTTGCTGCTCACCTGAGAAAAAGGTCAAAATGACAGCTGGTTGTGTTTTTTGTTTTTTTTTTCTTTAAATATGATTAAAAGATTACAAAAATGACCAACAATGATTCATGGAAGCAACTTTGACCAAGAAATGGGATACATACCTCTTGGAAAACGTGTCATTTGAATGTTTCCTCACCTGTGCAGATTAAACAATATTTTAATTAGTGGGCTTTGGGAGAGCCGGGGGCTGGATTTTGTTTTCTTTGGAGACAGTTAGAGCAGCTGTTTCTCTCTGATTCCAGTTTTTATAACAACAGTCAGCTAACCAGCTGAACCCTCGCATTCAACACAGCGATGGAACGAGATGTTAGGCTTTTTGTGTAATTCCTGGAAGAAAGTGACTTTTATGAAATATGAAATGATTATGTTTAGTGCAAACTGTAGTTCAAACCATTTGCTTGACTGATATTTTGTCACATTCATATGACCTGTTTCCTTTGAGCAAATCCAGTAAATTAAATACATATTTTCCATCAAAAATGCGTTTGTTTTTCCACTGAACTCATTAAAACTCAGGGAGTAGAACATTAAATCTCCTTTTGCTGCACGTCATGACACAGTGTTGCAAGAAATGAGAAATCTAAAAGGATTTGGGGCAACTCCGAAGTCCAGTTTCATGCTGAGGTTTACTGTGTTTAACTGTGATTAAAAGCTTGAGTGTCGGACACCCAGCAGAAGTCTTCCATCAATAGCTGCATCTAACTTCAGAGAAAAGTCATTAGTCATGATCGGATGCTGTGTGATGTTCTCCATGTTACTCGATCTTCACAAGTCTAATGGATCCACAAAACAGCATCAACAATGTACCTAAGAATACAGATACTGACCTTATCCCAATTACAACTTATAAACCTTGGCATTTGTGAACACAATTACTGTTTATTTCTCTTGGATCACATTCAATGAAATGTAATATATATTCTTGCAATATATTTCACCACTATTGCTTACTTTTAGGAAAGACAGCAAATATGGTCATGATGTGAGTGGATTAAATGATGAAACAATATTTGCAATGGTAGAGTCGGTGTGTCTCGATGACACCACGGTGAAGTTTGAGATCTGGGACACAGCAGGACAGGAGCGATACCACAGCCTGGCTCCCATGTACTACCGTGGAGCTCAGGCTGCAATTGTTGTCTTTGACACTGCTTTAAGCTCTACCAACTCAGTATTTTAAAAGAAACGAGACCAACCTGTGATGGGAATGCAACTGCTACAATTTCTGTCAAAATGATGATGAAGTTCCACCATGATTTAGTACAGGATATAAGCACTTTTATACTTTTTCTTAAATCAATAAGCACTGAGTTTTACCGTTCTTTGCTGTGATGTGAACTGGTTTCAGTATTGGGCTGTGAGGTGGCATTCAAAGGTTTGGGTTTTGTTCTGAACTTTGGTCATTGGGGCACATTGTCTATATAAATGATAAATGCTACAAATGACAACAAAATAAAAGCTGAGAGTGTGAATAAAAATATATGCAAATAGAAAGGCATTTGTGAATTAAGCTGTAACCTGCCCTGATTTTTGTGACCCATCTGTACCATGAGGAAAAACACACCTCAAGCCCTCAGATATGATCTCTTCTCTATGAAAGAGATGTCGCTGGAGACTTTGACTAGAGGTGGCAAAAGTACTCATATTCTATACATAAGTAGAAGTACAGATACTTGTGTGAAAAAATGCTCTGGTAAAAGTAGAAGTACTACTTCTACTACTTCTACTAAAAGTAGAAGTAGTAGTATATATATATAATATATATATATATATATACATATATATATATATATATGTAAGCATCTTTTGATAATGTGGCAAAACTAAAAAAAAAAATGACACAAAAAGCAGAAAATTCTTTTATTAATCTGCACAGTACTGTTTCAAAGGGGAAGAAAAAAATCACTAGACGGTAATGGAGTATTTGTACCCTGTTACTTCTTCCCTCTGGCTTTAAATGATACTTAACTACCATTATTTCAGTGGATCTGGTTTTCATTGAGATTTGTATAAAAACCAGCATGGCTGCGCTTCGAAGTTTGGAAAAGCACATAAAAGTTATAATTACTGTATACATGAGCTTGTCACACTCTCTCTTCGTCTCAACTGTTTTCCTTAATTACATTTGGCACTGTAAAGAGTATTGTTTGTCAAAGCTATGAAATTACTCAAAGAAAACAATCCGATCTGCTTTTTTTCCCAACAGATTTGACAAATTTTGGAGGTTTATATATGTTCTTAATCTGTTTTCCTGAACAAAGGTTCACGGGTGAAACAGAATAGCCATCATGGTGTTGCTGTTTGGCACATAAATATGCCAAATTTTATGCAAATTTAGAACTTACAAAAGGTCCCTGTAAGAGTTTGGGGGGCCCTTACGGTTAAAAAAAAAAAGACTTTACAGCTTGTTTGAAAGGTTGGAGGCAGAATATTGACAGGCTGGCAGCAACCTGGAAGAATCTGTAGATATCTACAGCAAAAAGCTTCTTTAGTGGGACCCAAACCTCAGAACGGAAACATGATCTGATTAATGTGGACTGGCAGAATGAGCTTGGGAATAATGGGGCCACATAATATAAAAAGTCCTAAAGGCAATGGATGTGTTTAAAACATTGTCTCACACTGGAACCTGGAACCTACTGCTCGTCTGTGAGGTTTTTATGTTATGTGGCAAAAGAGAATGAGGATTTTATCTTTTCTTTTTCGCTGGCATTTGTTGTGTCCTGCTGCGGTGAAGAGTAAATCCTGTCTAACATTTCTGTTGTGTGTTTCCAGTTTTGATGCTGTTGAAAGAAACATGACTTTTGCACCACAATTATACAGCTGCACTTCCTGAAAATTAAACTTTTATGTGCTGAACCCCTGAAGTTATATTATGGTTTTAATGAAAACATGCCCCAAGAAGCATTAAAAAGAAAAAGAAAAAAAGGTACATTATTGCACACAGAAAGTGGCATTTGCAGTTACATTGCACACAAAAAGAGGAAACTAAAACTTTGAAAAGTGACATCAAAGCTGAACTGCATTAAAACACAATATCATTCAGGCTAAATGAGCCCTGGCTTCAAAAGATTTTTTTTTTTAAATTATCCCTCATCCCTGTTTATTCCCTCCTAAACAGTAAATAACCGACGATATTAGGTTTGCAGAAGTCAAATGGTGTGCATGTTGTTGTAATTTACAACTCTTATTTTCCTTTTTCTTTTCCTGACATCAAACTTCCAAAGTAATTGTCATGAAGGAGGTGTAAAAGACCCATTGAGACAGGAGTCATCAAACAAAGTCCTTCGTTTTAAGAAAGTGCTGGCACCAGAACAACCAAAGCCAGTAGGCAACACACACACACATACACACACACACACACACACACACACACACACACACACATGCATGCATGTGTCTATATATTGTCCTGCACATCCTCACTTCCCTGTTCTTCTGTCATTTTTATGTCAGTCATAC
>JAOWBL010000020.1:7259406-7291667 GCA_028564865.1 Zenarchopterus dispar | reverse complement strand
GTGTGTGTGTGTGTGTGTGTGTGTGTGTGTGTGTGTGTGTGTGTGTGTGTGTGTGTGTGTGTGTGTGTGTGTTGTGTTTCATGACACTGACAGTGTAACCCAGATGGAGAGACTCTGGCAGAAACGGGCTCTCGGGGAAACAGTTGAGCAAATATTCAGAAGCACTGATTGCTGACAGATGATTACCAACCACAGGCTTGTTCATTCCCCAGTATGAAGGTTGCCACAACTGCTCCACTGTCACTCCAATTCTGCAAAATTTTCATCTCTGTGAGTGAAATGAAATGCATCAGAATTTCATTTACACATTTTGCAAATTGTAACACTTTATGTAACATCCACCACCGAGTCAGCACTTAATTGTGATGTTCCCTCTCTGGACACACATTGACCACTAGTACGGCATGAGTTCACCACAGAGCAAAGCACTGTGTCCAGGTCTTTAAAGACATACTTAGCAGAATATTCATGGATAAACATCATGTATGTGACCTTCTTGATGATTATGGTGAAGTGTTTCTGTGTTTCTCTGTGAAGATGCTGCGCTTTGATGGTGTTCCTTTTGTAGGTTTCTCTTTGTATTTGGAGTATTTTTGAGTTGCTGCATTTCTGAAGTAGGTGTGCAACATCACAACAGTGCACAGTTGTGATGTTGGTTAAAATTTGATGATTCACACCTTCCACTTTAACACTCATGCAGAGAAAATGATGACACAAGTGAAAAATGAAGATGAAACGAAAAGCCTGATCTCCACAGCAACACCTTTCATAATGTTGTCAGACATATGACATCAATATTAGCTTTTTACTTGCACATAGAAACACGTATTCTATGACCTTTGGCATTACAACTGTTTAGTAGCTGCCAGTTTTGGTGTTTTAGCTCACTGCATGTTTAAAAACTTTTTTTTTTGTGACTATCAACGCTGTCAACCCTTATTCATGTTGCAGAACGTTCATTTACTGAAGCCCCGTTTACGCTGGCCGATACCTTGTGTTTAAACCTAAAATTTAGCTTTTAGTCTTTTTTTCATTAACTGACTTGGGGTCATCTGTTGAGTTGGCTGCTCTAATAACTCACCTTTGAGAGTACACTTAAACATGGGTCAGGCTTAATGTAAACAGTGTTCTGTCATGGGTGGGATTTGTTGATGACAAGACGAGGATGTCTGCAACCTCCTCATTCTCAGATGAGAAGGTGATGGATCCTCCATTCGCTCCATCACCTCCATCAGCCAGCTCTTCTGTTGATGAAGCCAGCGAGGCCAACCAAACAGACAGTGACCCGTCACGTTACCTAGTACCACTCGATAACGCCTCCTGACTTGTCCTCCCTCCCCTTAACCTGGCTTCAAGCACCAGGGAGACAATAACAAACCTCGCGTTTATGTTGCCCAGTGTGTGTTAAACATGTGTTTAACACAAAGATAACACCGGGGTCTGATCTAAATACACCTAGAGTTTATCATTTAGCTACCACCAGCTGTGGCATCTCTGACAGATGTTCATTCTTCCACATCAAATTATCAGCATGATGGTTTTCAGTATGATTTAGCGGAGCTTTACATCCTCACATGAAATAATATTAACATGAGCGTCAATGTTTGCTCGACTACACCTGTAACAGAGACATATGAAATTATGGATACTGCTAGCTGGATATCTTCTCCTGGTTCTCCTGTTTATGTTAAATCCTTTCGACTGGTGAAAAATGGGTTTTCTGCTTTTTGTATCTCACAGGGAACACAATGCATTTATCGCAGCATTTGTATCATTCCTTAAAAACCAACAAACAAAATAAATAAACACATAAATAAACCAGATCAGCAGAACTGCTATTGTACATTGTCCACTCATTCAGTGGCTATTTATAAAAAATTGAGCTGAAATTTGCACACTCCTTTGGCCAGTTTGTAAATATTTTGTGATGCTCAGTCTGGCTTTATGTCACTTCTTATTGTGATTTTATGAAATTGAAGAAATTTTTCCAGAAATTAGTCATTTGATGACCAAATTACTGATTTCAAAAGTGCTGCGGTGGCTGCAGTGAAACCAAACTCCATAGCCGAGCTGTTAAATCTCTCTGACTGTGGAAGTTAATCTGTAACACCGTGCAATGACTGTACAAGAGAACAAGGAGGTGGACACTTAACACTTTGCTTGATTTATCATCTATCTTTGCTTTGCAAGGGCTCATGGCATGTGACATATCTCCTGTTTCGCTCTCTCCTGGAGGTGCAGTAACAGCTAAGTCCTTGTCCCGTGAAAGTGCATCCTTAAAATATGAACTAAACTATAATTTTCTTCTTGTAGAGCTCCCAGGATTGTTGTTCTTCAATGTATTACTGCCTTATCTAAACTTGTGTTAAAGCCCTGTGAAATAACCACGATCTTATCGCATATGTAACGTTCTGTAACTGAATGAGAGTGTTTTTGATTAGTTTGAATGAGCTTGGATTGAACATGTGTTTTAATTTATCCCATGTGGGGTTTTCCTGATTTATGCTGCTTTGCGCACACACTTTGCAATGTCATCATCCTCCAGATTGGAAAATCAAGATGTGTGCAAAGGCTTTCTGAATCGCATCCAAACTGTAATTTAGATAAATCTTTTCAGCAAAGCTAATTCAATTTATCTTCTACGCAGTTTGGTGGTGGTGCTGCTCTGTTTTCCAGAAGCTTGTTTGGTACGAGGCCAATTAAAAGAAAAGAAAAAAAAAAGATACTTGAAATTATTTTTTAATGGATTTTATTGATGTTAAGTAATTATTTTTCATCCATTCTTTTAAAATTGGTTCAGCAAGGTGATCAATCCAAACTCCGGTAAGGGTAAGGGGTCCTTACTGTGACAGATGTGTGCAGGAGTCACATCTGGTCGGTATAGTGTAGAAAATGAAGCTAATGGGGTGAGAGGGTGAGGGTTCGAGGCTGGCAGATGTCAGCAGAGGCTGCGCCTGTTATTGACATAGCTGCCATCTTAGGTCTTCTTTTCATCCGTCAACCAGAATCGACCGCGGATCCCCACTGCTTCGTAATATGACCCAGATGATGGATCTCCTGCCACGGGGAATGTGCGGGTACGTACACCCGGACACGTAGAAAGGAAACACTTGAACAAACACACTCTCTTTGGACACAGACACAAACGCACACATACATTTTAGTGCTCTCCTCTGCGGATGCTGTCATCTGCCGTTTGAATCCATATCGTCTGCCCTCCAAATCTGCCTGCATATTATTTTACTCGATCTCAGCCGGCAGAAGACATTTTGCCCCGAGTCGCAAATGGGAACCTGACATGCGAAAGTCATGTTGAGTTAAATCAACGTCGAGACTTTACACACGCTAACTTGAGATGTCGACACCACCTGCTCACAGTCATTGATGATTTATGAGCAATTTAACACGTAATCATCACATTCTTTAAGCATCAGCCACCCACAAAACGGCAGAAGTAGGCCCATTTTTTAACATGTGCGGCGCATATTCAAAAATTAAAAATAGGTCCCATATTCAACATGTGTTTCAATTTTTTAGTCTGGGAGGTCTTTTTGATTTGCCCTGCCTGGCACACAGACTCTCCAATTTTACAGCAATGCCATTATAATACCTGCTGTAAATCAAACACACCTCGAGTATTTCTTGGTGACTGAGGTCAATTACCATTGTGTCTCATATCCTCCAGTTTATAGCTGGTCTCAAGTCTGCGCATGAACAGCGGAGAGGGGCAGGGAGAGAGGGATGCAGCAGTGGCGGTCTCATGACTTGTCACATTCCACTGGAGGTCTCTGCAAGGGCTTCTGGTCCCAGTATGAGAGATTAGAGAAAGACATGACAGAGGCCGTCTGAGGTGAGAGCTGATCCCGACCACAGATAGCACCTCTGAGGGCGACGGCAGCTGTTTCATGTGGCGCTCTGCCTCCAACTGAGTTTTGTGCTCCACATAATGACCGGTTATCAGTTGATTATCACGAGGATGCTTAGGAAACATTTATTCCAGTTAAAAATGTGTTCAGAATGTTATTTGAGGACCAAATTTAATACAAAAACTTGAACATTAAAATAGTAAGAAGACATGCTTTCTTCACTTGCTTATTCTATAGTTGAATTAATTATTTGAATGAACATTTCACTTTTCAAAAACAGGCTTTGTGTTGCATTTGCAAGTAGTTGTTACTTTGTGCGATCACAGTGCTTTGAGTTGGGAGAACCAGGGATGAAGTCTGATGGGAAGCAAGCTAGAAGAATAAACTTAGAATAAAGACCTTAAGAAGTTGATTTTCACAATCCAAAACAACTTAGATTTTACAGTTAGGTTCAAGAAGTATTTAGACAATGACAGAGATTTTATGATCTAGTCTTTACACGTCACATGTGCCACAATGCACTGGAAATAAAACAGTCCAGATGGGAGCAAAGTCTGGACTCATTCAGTCATTTTTATCCATTTCCTATACCTGATTAACCCTTTACAGGGTCACGGGCATCTGCTGGAGCTTATCCCAGCTCACTACGGGGGATGGGTCACCAGTCCATTGCAGGGACTTGAAGAGTCCAAAGCGTGGGCTTTCAGATTTAATTTTTAAACTTTCACCAACATCACAGCCAGAATCAGAATAACTTTATTGATACCCATAGGGGGAGTAAGTTGTCTTAACAGCAACCAGAATAAATTTACAAGTTAAATTTCTAAATGAAGTAATAAAAAGGACTAATAAAAAAAGTTAAAGTTAAAAATGTACACTACACAGCAAATCTGCCGGTGTTCATTTCTCAGTGTTGGTTGTAATCAGTGTTATTTTATCCCAGTTTAGATTAAAAGTAACACTTTCAGAGTAAATTTCATCAGGTGTTAGGGTATATTTTGGGTGTGACATGCTTTTCAACATCTGCAGCGTTAAATTGACCACAACCTAATTTCCGGTAAAGAAGCGCCTTCCAGTTTCTGCAGACTCCTTTTTACGTTGCTCCTGCGGTAAGTTTTGCTTCATTAAATACCAAGTTTTATAGAAATATTTGGCACAACATATATAACGTAAATTGATTTGTGTGGAAATATTCCATAAACAAATGCCAGCAGTATTTTAGCCCATATTGTTATTGAACTGGCGGTTAGCTATCTGGGCTGAATATAAGTGAAGGATGACCTTATTAAAAACAAAACAAACAAATCCCTCCCCCCAACATACTGCAAATCTTTATAAGAAATAGCACAAACCTTAGCTGTAACCAAATCATGATGTTTTTGGGTTTTTTTTTGGTACATTCTTACAAGGACAGGAAAGTTCTGGCGAGCTCAACAACACTGAAAGACTTGGACCAAAGGTCAGCTGAAGTGGATGAACCCACAATCATTTTCTTGGTGAAGAGAAACACCTTCACAAGTCAAAAATACTCTGGAGAAGGTAGAAGTATTGTTGTGGAAATCTGCAATCAAGGAACACCGTCATTGATGTGAATATAGAGAGTTTAAACCAAGGTTCAAACTTCTTGTAACATTCAGAAAACATCTATCAACTAAGAGTAATGTGGAGGGAAAAGTAGGGGTACAGAACCAGCTCATAAACCTAAAACATATCACATTATATGTCAAACATGGTGGAGGCAGTGCTATGGTATGGGCATGTATGGACTCACTGCTGTTTATTGATGATGTGTCTGCTGACAGAAGTAGCAAGATGAATTTTAAGGTGTGTAGGGTTATATTCTCCGCTCACGTTCAGCTGAAGGCTACTAAACTGTGAGGATGGTTCTTCCCAGTGCAGATGGATAAGGATCTTAAACATACTGCAAAAGCAGCTCAATCATGTTTGAAGGCAAAGAAATGAAAAATTGTTCAATGGCGAAGTGAGCTACCTGGTCCAACCCAACAGACCATGCTTTTCAGCTACTGGAGACAAAACGGATGACAGAAAATTCCACAAAACAAGAAGCAGCTGCAGGTGACTGCAGTGAAGGTCTGGAAAAGCATCTTCAAGGAAGAAAAAACAGGATTTGGTGATGTCCTTGGATTCCCTTAAAATGGAAGGGGGCGGGTGGGGGTGGGGGATTGGGGGGTTGTTTAAAATGGTTTTAATCTTCAAATGGCAAATTTCATATATTTGTGAAACCTCTCAATATGAAGCTAAAAGTGTCCACTTTTAACACATCTCAACTGTTTTATTTCAAATTCATTGTAATGGTTGATCAATTTTAAATCATAAACTCTATCAACTTTCGAATACCAGACCCAACTGTTACTGTTACTTGGTTTGTTGTGAACTACAGAAAATGCAGTGACAAAGTAAATTCACATCTTTTGCGAAAAGTGACATAAAATGAATTAATCAAAGTGCTTTTAAATTTAACAAGTCTCAATTGGTTTTAGACGGTGAATCAACTTGTTACGTCCTCGACTTGAATTATTCCTTCGACACTTACTGTATCACATAAAGTTCAAGTGGAAAATAACAATTTCCTCTAATAAGAGTACACACACACACACACACACACACACACACACCTTCTAAACTTCTCGTTCATCTAAAGTTGGACATACCAGATGAACCACTATGAAGAATAAAACATAACTTGTTAACTTTATAGACTCTTTTGGCATATTTACTCATCAGCTGTATTGGGAGACAGACGATCTGTAAAAATAATCAGTTGTGTTAAATAATCGGCTTGTGCTATAAATGCTGAGCAATTTTCAAGATGGAAAAGCACAAGTCTAATTCAGATAAGTTAGCATTAAGACTGACTTTGCTTTACGAGCATCAGTGGAGTCTCTTTTTTCTGGTGCAAACAGCAATAACCATCCAATGAACCCACTCCATCCTCTGACTTTCTTTGAACTTTTCAGGAGATAAATAGAGATTGTTATCTTACTGTCATCTTGAATTCTCGGTGGAGAGGGCCATATTAGAAAAACAGGACAGCTGCAGCCACATCCGGCTTTGACTTGTTGCTTTTTGAAAATTGTGAGTGTTTGGTTTTAAACACCTCTGGATCTCATATCGCTTGTCTGATTGTAATCATCATTGCCTCTATTTTGTGCCAGTCCAAGTCTGTAATTTAGCAGGAGATATTGATGCTGACAGATGTAGCAAGAGGCAGATAAGGTTAGGGAGATAAGCGCAGGGAGCAGGCAGGTGAGAGGATACTCTGTGTAGGCGAATGCCCTGAATCTCTTACTCCATCTAATTTCATACCTGCAGACAGGTGCTTGGCAGGGCAGAATGCACATTTGAGATGTGGGAGAGGACTGCAGAGGGAGGCTGGGAATGAGGAAGCCCATCTGAGGTGATCAAAGAAGGTCACGCTATTCCTCTTGCCTCACCCCCTTCCAAACTCTCCCTCCTCCACTGATCTGGAAACGATAGATTTCATTCCTGCTTTCGCTCCTGGAGGGGAAGTGGTGTCGGATTATCAGGGCGGGGAATGAGGATGTGATGTGGAACTAAGACCAGAATGGAGGACTTGTATGGATCATTAGAACATTCAGCAGTGAACGGTGTCAAAGCAGAAGGAAAATTCTCCACCAGGTTTTCTGAGTCCAGTGGGTCTGATTTTTGCACAAAATGCATCAGCTACAGTATTATCAACAAAGCATTTTATCAACAAGGCAATTCATGAAAAAACTGCACTGCAGCCAGCATATTTTTGATAAAAAGTTTTACTGAAAATGTAACAAAAAAAAGTACATTACTAGATTACAAGGGGTATCATTTTCTCATCTATTACATCATGAATACTTTGCTATTTGATTAATTGAGTTACATTTTCATTATATCTATACATATACGGTGCATCATAACTTGTTTAGGCTTCTCCCCTTTAGAGGCTAAATAGATCATTTGTTTCCATCTTACTTCATCTTGTGCATCTTCTTTTGTCAACCAACACTAGCATAGTTTCTGCTGTTGGGTGACAGAGCCAGTAAGTGTTCAGTCAGTGTTGTGAACCCAGTTATGAAACGATTTGGGATGAAAATCAGTGTCATTTTCCACATATGGGTTTTGGATAGGTTTTACATCCTGATACAACCTTCCAAATATATCAGGACTTAGGACCATGTTGATTGGTAGCAGTATCAGTATAGTTTAGTTTTTAGACCCATGTAGTTCCTTATAATAATTCTCAAGTAACCTTCCAGCTATTTTAAACAAGCATTTTACTCCTTCTTTTCTTCACCACATTTGGTTTTGTTCACAAATGCTGTTTGCATCAGTGCTGCTCTTTCAGTTGCTTACTGCCTCCTTATTATTTCCAGCCACCCCAGTGTGTTATGTTAAACCTCACTATAACAATAGGCGTCCTATGTCAGGGCTTTATGGGATCTAATTCTTGCAGACAGCAGTGCACAGCCATAATTCTCATCTGTCGAGTCCTTAGAGAGCTGTTGGACGATGTGTATTTATAGCCACAGGCCTTTATGATTTTCTACTGTAAAGGAAAAACAGTCTGGCGAGTAGAGGTGGAGCCCCTGGCCGTTATTTACTGTGGCGCTCCACCTTGGAGACACACAGCCGAGATACGGAACAGGAGGCATGCGGGAATTAGATTACACCCAAAAATTTAGTGATCCTTCAGAGAATAGGCTCCCTTGTTGGGCTGGTTTACCCGTGCTTCAGCAATGGAGTTCCCACTTTGTAAATGTCAGCGTGAGCGAATGGCAAAAACAGGTTAAAGGCAGTGAGTGAGAAATTTCTAATTAAGTGTCGAAGTGGTTTGCGGGCGCAGCGTGTGGCTGGTGTGTTGGCTCCTGTGTTTTGGGTTGAAAAAGACCCTGCTGTAGGTTCAGTTAAAGAGGGAACGGCTGATGTCTAATTACCTGTTGAGATGTGGTTTGGATTGAAGCTGCTCTTATGACTGCACGTCTCTCTTCTTGATGAGGAAATTATAGCGTACGGCCGAGCTCGTATTCCCGTGATTTGCATCTCAAGGTCCTCACCTGCTTCCATGCCTCTCCATAACTTTGAATTATGTGGTGGCAGAAATTTCCCGTCATCAGAAGTGAGTCCGGGTTTATTTTTACTGCTGCCTGGAGGAGATAGGTTTTCGAACCTCAATTCCCGCGAGAAATATTTTGATTGCATTTGATCGTGACACCCTGCAATTTATGCTGATCGCAAATGTAGGCTCTTCAACGCTTTACTGCTCATATAATCACACTGAACATCTGCGGTTGTGTCTCCAGAGTTCAGTAATATTTATAATGTCGGGACGTGATGAAGAGGTCCCAGTGATGTAAGATCAAACAGCATGTCCCCATGTGTTTCTTTAGAGTTTGTGTGTGTAGAGATGAAGAAGACACATATGGGAGGGGGGAGGGGGGATTAGGGGCTGCCCTTGATAACACACAGGTGGTTGATCTTGGGGTTTAGTGTCTGACGCTGTCCCTAAATCCACCACTTCCTACTCACATTGACACACACAGCAAGACAACCACAATTCCTGTCCGGGGAGTTCACGCGGTATCACGGCAGAGCTCAGGTTACTGTCCAGGTGCACGGCTTTAGGACTATGCAGACTTAGGAATGAAAAGGATAGTCAGTTTAATATTCTGCCGGTTCGTGCAGGGGTGAGGGGTTATTGATGGGCTCTGCGATGTTCAAGGGTTAGGTCGGACTTATTCAGGATTCCTGTTTGACTTCATGTTTAACGGCCTGTTGCCCGAGAGATGAATGGTGCCACAGAAGAGGACGACTTGGAGGAAAAAAAAGGATTTCAAGGCGCAAACAAAATAAGCACTCATTCTCTCTATGTGTCTGCAGCACATTCTTTAGTGGCGACGATTCATCTTCAATTTCACACCCGAGTTTTCCCATGTAACACCCCCATAAAGTTGTGCTGGAAAGAGCTAAAACTCTCCATGGCTGCTGTTGGTGTTAGCTGTGGGGGTGGGAGAGTGAAAGAGTTGACATTTATGGATGAGGTTTTCCACCAACTCTGCTATCAGGTTTTAAGAGTTGTTCCTAGCTGAGAGCCCCTTCGCATGCAGCGCTAAAGGCCCAGCAGAAGGGGTTCAGCTGAGAGGATCTACAGCGGTTCTGCTCCGTTCACGGAGGCTTTCTAAACTGTGGCTGTGATGTGCACATCCATCACTGACCGGCGGCGTGCTGGGTTTTGTGATGGGGGTGCATTTGTTATACTGACATGGCTAAGGGGGCGAGGGAAGTGGGGGTGTAGGGGGGGTCCATGATTAGGGGAGTGGGGTAGAGTGAGCTGGGGTCAAGATTAGGGTGTTGAGGTTGAGTGGGCCATGTAGACGAGATGCAGTGGGGGGATGGCTGAAGGTAACAAGATTTTTGCGGGGTTTTACCGGGATAAGGCTCCATGGTAGCGGTCACTGACAAAAATCCAGCTTGTTCTTCAACATGTCTCCGCATTATTAGGAAAGCTTTTGGGAGGCCAGGCTTTGTGTGGATTATTTAGGAGGCCATCAGGAATTTCATTAAAGGAGCACAAAGAAGTTTTTTCCATGTTAAAATATCAGTTTCAGTTTCATTTGAAGGAATACTGGCTTACTTTAAGAAGCTTTTTCTAGCTCTTGTGGTCTCCCGTCCCTGCTATTGGCAGAAACCGCCCAAAGTAACTTTGGACTCCCATCACAGCTGTCTCTTGCAACAACTGCACATCGCTTTACGGCACATTAAAATGTCAACAATGAGGAAACCTGCTCACAGAGCTATATTGGATATATGGCAGCGATGACTAAAAGATTAAAAAAAATGATGGAAGAGAAAACGATTGCAACAGAACAAAAGACAACACAAGAGTACGATGTTTCCCCGTCTATCGCGGTAGTTACGTTCCAGAATTTCCCACAATTGGTGAAAATCCACCATATGGCGTGACCATATAGAAACATTTTACATTTTATTTTATAGTTTAACACCAGAACCACTGGGGTGGTCTCATGGACAGTTGGGGGTTTTATTGTGTAAATAGCATTATGTAAACAAACTCTACTGGTCTGTCACTCACTGACTTCTTCTAAATATGTACGTTTTATATTCTCTGAAGTTTTGAACATTTTAAAATAAAATTCACACAAATTCTGAGCACTTATTCCTCGCCGCCACAGCAGTCCTGTAGACTGGCGTCATTTACAGAGCAAGTGGTCCAGCTGCAGAGTTACTTACACATTGGATATCATAACATTTCATTTTCACAGCATATTTTCTTCGGTCAGTGCCCCCCCCCCAATTGTGTCCTTGTTTTCCTTATATTGTATATCCTGATCTGAAGAAGAAAAGAGAGAGAAGACGCAAGAAGATCCCCATTTTACTGATCAGATTTGAAAAGCTAGTGAACACAAGCACAAAAACAAATGTGGATGGAGGAAAAAGAAAAGACTGTAGAAGAAACTTTGCAACTTTTGCAAGCAATGAGTGATGGAGGAGAAGTCTGGGACTTCAGTGATGTGGACGGGATTGGTGAGAAACTTACTGACTTTGAGCTGGACACTTGTGGAGAAAACCCCCCCACAGCTGTTAGACTTCCGATGTCCATGCAAAGTAGGGAGAGTTACTACACTGACATTATTTTACAAATACAAGTTGATTTCATAGCCTGAATTTCTGAAATTACAGCAACAAATAAATAATTAAATGCTGTTCCTCTCAACAGTGAAACCAGTGACTGCTGAAATGGAGTCGGCTGATGTCCGCTTCAGTTCTGACATCACTACAATAAAAACATCTATAACTAATATTAAATAATTTGTTTAAATCATGGGTTTTGTAGATTGTGTGCTTTAAACAAATGGAAAATGGTTATTTCAGCAAAAAACGTGTAAAAACTCATAAAAACAAGATTGCTATAAACCTCTGATCTCTGGGACATATGGAAGGTTCACTGATTAAAAAATATATATATTAATGAAAAAAATCTGTGATATAGTGGGAGCATGAAAGATGAAAGATGGAGCTTAAATTCCACGCCTGTTGAGGGTGCCTCTGAGCTTTAAATCATAAAAGTTCCTTTGTGCTGCTTTCAAAAAATATAACAAGAGCATATGAAACAGGCAAAAAAAAAAAAAACTGAGGTAAAGTTTTAGTGGTAACTGCAAAAAAAAAAAATCATTGTAAAGATGACTTCAAAGAAGGTTCATGTTTGACATAAAAGTTACTGTGTCCTCTTTTCAGCTGTTTCAGTTTAAGAATATCATCTTTGTTACAATCTAACAAAAACACTATTATGTGCTGATGCATCTTTCAACATTTTGCAGCTTCCCTGACCTGTGTTTGGTTCAAACGTTCCCCGCAAAGGATGTATTGTACTAGCATTTATTTCAAATTCAGAGCTGATTCCAATCTGTTTTAGGGAACAAAATGCTGCGGTTTATTTCTGTTAAACTTGGCTTTGATAAACTACTGTACATCGTGGAAGACAGAGTGGATGTGAAATGGAAAGCTGGAAACCTCAAAGAAGACTTAAAAAATTATTCCTCTTGGCCATAGATAGAGAGGAAAAATAGAGAGGGTGTTCATTTTTTTTCAGTTAGGCTTTTTGTAATTATTCTTTTATGTTAGTGAGTATTTCTTTCCTTTCTCAAAACAAAAAAAAGCTGATTTGTCACATGATAAGTCGGGACTTTTACGTTGATTTACTAGAACATGTTTACATAGATGTCTCCATGCACCTCGTGCACGCCAACTTTTATATTTGCTAAACATCAAAAATCACTTCAAGCAAGACATTTTACCAAATTGTTTTCTTTTTGCTTAATTTTGTAATTTAGATCAACATTTTCTTTTGAGAGATTGCACATAATGCTCACTAAAACCATTTTTTTTTAAGTTGATAAGTAAAGTAAACAGGACACTGCAACTGGAAATAGATAGTATGCACTTCTTCATTGTTCAGAGCAGCACAAACTAAGATTTATGGATCTCCATTATGATAGGGTTTAAGCAGAAATGTCCATGATAACAGCAGTTATCAACTAAAGACAAGTGACAAAGAAAGACAGGAACTGCCTTTTCACGACAACAATAGGAAAATGACTGTTTTGTGAGTCGTCTCTTTTCTTCTCAGCTTCCACCCAGTAATCTGGGCTAACCAGGGTGTCTGGTGTTGGCTGGTGGAAAGGGAAGAGTGATACTGACGAGGAACATCAAAGCAAAGAGAGGGAAAAGGGGGGGGGGGGGCAGATGAAGAGCGGAGAAAAGGAGATTAAAGCTATAGAGGAGAAAGTATAGGTCGGGAGGAGAGCTGCATGGAAAACATGACAAGGAAACAACAGGTCTGAGCTAATTATCTTGTTTTAGACCTTATCAGACTCTGGCACGCAGACATCACTGTCTGCATGAGGGGAATCTTCGGCTCTGCATTCAGCATAAATACAGATTAATCTCCACTGCGCATGATACTGATACTTAACAGTGGGATTCAGACTGGTAGGCAGCGTAGGGAGGCCTTCGTAATCCTTGGCTCTGATTGCTTTATCACAAATACCATCTGAGAGCCGGTGGGATGTCCAGTGTGTCATACATGGAGACAGTCGGGCTTTTCTCCGACAGCCAAACCCTCCAATCACACATAATGGTTTCCATTTGCTTGCTGCAGGCAGAGGAGAATTTTTGTCCATCTCAGCACAAGTCATTTCCCCAGACTCATCCAGAAATAACTGTAAGCCCTCAGTTCAGTGATAAGTGAAGGCTAACTGGTCTCAAATGTCTGATTTTTTCCCCCCCTTTGAACCCAACCAATAAACAACATATTGTCTTTGCAGCATCTCCAGAAATACTGCAATAATAATCAGTTTGTGCAACAATACATATATTTGCCTCACACGTGAAGGAGAAGAAGAAGAATAGTGGAAGAGACTGGAAAAAAGGTGAAATCAAAGATGAAGAAGAGACTATAGAGAAAGAAAGAGAAGAAGCTGAAAATGGGTACTGAGATGAAGGGAGAGGAGACAAGAAGGATGACCAAGTGAAGACAAGAGTAGATGAAGGGTGGAGTAAAAGCAGAAAAAGAAAGAACCGAAGAAAGTAAAGAGAAGAAGAAAGTGGTGAGGGAGAGCAGAAAGGAAAATGAGAAACTGAAGAGTTGAAGACATGAGATGGGGGTGGAGGCAAATGAAGAAAGGGAAGAAGAGAAGTAACATAAATGGAGGAGGGAAGAAAAAGCTGGATGTAAATCACATTGATGTCTCTCTGTTTCACACCGCAGCCGAAAGCAAACGTCCACAGCTGAACATCTGTTGTATTTGGCCACAGCAGTCTCCTCTCCCTTCTCCTCCTCTACTTTCGTCTACCTCTGCTCGCCTTTTCTCCTCTCTTTCCTCGTCAGTCGAAATGATCTTACGAAACCCTCAGACTTTCTCTCCCACACAACTTTTATCCACATCTTCCATAGATCCTTGACCTGGAGGGAGGGAGAACCAGAGGCCATGTGGGCTGAATGTGAAAAGGAGGTTAAAAATATATATGCGCTTCTCCTCCAGAAGAGCCCACCCTGCAAAACGGAGAGCACGGCATAGACAAATTTCTCCAAACACAACAGCGCCTGGCTGTAATGTGTGGTTATTATGGATCACAGCTTTGCTGATTTAGAGATGATCTCATGGTCTTCTGGCAGCAGATTATCTTCCAGCCGTCCTTAATGGCATCTCAGATTTTTGTTTTTTCTGAACACTTGAAGCACAGAAAAATTAACCGTCTGTCCAGAGAAAACATTTTTCTTAGTGTGTTAATGGAGCCTTTGTGAAAACGCTTCTCTTTGTGGAATATCAAATGATCGTGGTCAGCTTAATTGTTAATGACTGTTATTTCTAGCAAAAGAATTCAAAACTGTCTTGGTCGCGTGGAAAATTGAAATGATGCTTATTGGAATCTTGTCACACCTTTATGATATTTTCAGATAATTAATTAAAGTCTATTTCCTGGTGCCCAACATTTATGATTTCTTTTTGGAAACCTTCACAATTTAAACATCCTCTAACTTAATTCTTAACAGTCTTTTGTGACTCTATGAAATTTGAAAGAATCATCACACTTAATCTACTGATTTTGGGGCAAAACTTTTCTTTTTATTTGTACATATTGACATGAAAGTACCTGCATATGGAAAACAGGTAGTGGAGTGTCATTTTTTGTTATCACAAAAATAGTTATCAACATCAGTCACGATTTAGAGAGCAAATGATTTTCATGATTGACTTCCTTAACCTTGAAACTTCACTATAGTTGTCAGTTGTTTAGTTTTAACTCTTATAAAATATGTGATATAGGGGAAGATACGCACTCATAATGCACACTAGATATAACTTTACCATTTATGACTTGCAGGGAGATGAGTCCTGCCTCAAAGCAAAACCACATGAAAAAGTTAACTTCGTCTCAACAAACTCTGAGTTGAGAAACTCTAAGTTTTTGGTTTCAGAACAGGTGCTCAGAGTTGGTTCAGTCAACTCTGAGTTACCGCTACTAGGGAAAACGTCATCAATAGAGCCCTGATACTGTGATTCACCATGGCAACGCTCTTTCCGTTTTAGTTCCCTAGAGCTGAACATATTAGTGCGATCATATAATGACTATCAGCTGAACCTCGAACAAACCTTTTTCTGAAATGGACTCTTGAAATCCACTGACATCCACATTTTTAACTACCAAGTTATCTGTGCAACACCCTCAATACACCTATTATACAATTACCACCGATCTGTCACATGATCTAGCATACCTACAAAGTAATTCAAGATGTATAAGTGACTTCCATGTCATCTTCTTCTTGTCTTCATGGAGGACATTCTGATACCGGTATAGACTAATACCCATTATGATTATTATTATTTTAATTGGGATACTATTACCTTGTACTTATCACCTTTTTTTAATGCTTATCATTTCTCACACCATTTCATTTGCTCTTTCTCTGGGCGATACTGACAGTCTCCTATCTGACAGGGAGCTTCTTGCTCTCCTGCCTGTCTGAAGCACTTTCACTAATCAGTCCCACAGTTGCTCTTTGTCTCCTCCCAGCCCCCCGCACCCTTCAGTCCTGTCAGGCATGTGGTCCAATAATAGCACTGCCAGGTAGCTCAGCCATGTGGAATTTAACATTGTGTCCCGGGGCATGTCGGGCCCCTAGCTGGAGAGTGTGAGTGGACGGGATACAGCCAGCGTGAGGGGACAGTAGCAGCAAAAGTTTGGGTTTCATCAGGAAACACGTATCAGAGATAATTTATAGGATGATGTATCTTTTCTAGTCAATGAAAGAAATCCTTTGAAAGTAGCAGAACCACCAGTAATGTTATCACTATACTGCAATGAACTACTATATAAATCTATGTATATTATATATAAAGCACATGCATCTCTTTAATGAGACTAGTCAGAAGGTTAAAGTTCTCACCTGAATCATTCTGCTTTACCGGTTGACCCCACTCCCAACACACCACATACCAGAGCTTTAGCAGGAACCTTTCCCATCAGAGAGTGACTCACTGGATAGTTCTGCTCCTTTAATCCTGATCACCGTGTAAGAGCAAAACAGAATGGTCTCTCCTGGGAATCACAAGAACCTGAGACTTCAGCCTCCACATAAAAGATGAAATAAAAAGACACGTTTTGAAATTCAAATCTGGGTCCAGAGGATAAAAGCTGTAACACCATCACATGTCCTAGATCTTAATGCTGAGTTTGCAGAGCCTTCTTAGGGCCTTATCTGGCCCAATTAATCAGTACCTTTTGGCATTGTTGCCAAAACAAGCTTGTACTTCTCTGAGAGATACTTTGCTTTGACAAAATAATGTTATTCCTGGGAATAAAAGCAATCTCACTGGCCTTGTTAAGAAAGCAACTACTATATTTAATCTTTTTTTTTTTTTTTTACAAATAGATAATATTCTACAGTTATCAAAATGATAACTAGAAACTAAAAGCAACGCCTCCTCCCAGTTCTGATCAATATCTTTAAAATGCAACATCAAGAGCATATTTACAGCCGAAATAAGCAGGAGGTGGAACAAACAAACAAAAGAACAATAAATGAATAAATAAAAATTTCACACTTGTTATTCTTCAACAAAGAGAGCGGTTTTGGCCAGTTTTGTCAAATGGATTTTCTCAGAGTCTCTGGTCTTTATTACGACTGTAATTAAGCGATTATTTAAGTAATAGTCTGTTCCCCAACATATCATTTCATGTCTCCCAGTGTCCTTTGGCGTATTCAGAAACAAGCCACATCTGTGGTTCCAGTTTTGGGACGATGATAGAAACAGATTTTGATTATTGTCTGTGTACTCAGAAGTGGTGCCAGCAACCTCATAAATCATAGACATAACATGCTATTTGCTTTCTAAGGCAGCATCAGAGCGACTTGAGTTTATTTTTTACCGACCGTAGACACACAGCATGGGCCTGAAGCATATTGCATGCATGTTTGCATTCTTGCATCTCTTTAATCGTTTTCTTCTTTACATTCCTCCAACAAAAAGCGCGTGAAGATATGCCCCCCCCCCAACACCAAAACAGTGAAAATACATCCAGAAAAGCAGGTAGCACACAACCTGCTTGCACATTTAGCTCTGCTGTTGCACTGCCTGCTACGTTCAATCTCCCCCCTTCCCCCCCATATCTCCCCCCATTCTTCCTCCTCTCCCTCTCTCCAAGGACCGCCAGTCAGCGGAGGCAGAGTGATTCATGAGCAGGAGGGAGGAATGTTTATGAGCACCACGTGTCTTTT
The DNA here is from genome assembly GCA_028564865.1 of Zenarchopterus dispar. Classification (NCBI taxonomy): domain Eukaryota; kingdom Metazoa; phylum Chordata; class Actinopteri; order Beloniformes; family Zenarchopteridae; genus Zenarchopterus; species Zenarchopterus dispar. Next base: position 7,273,985 of record JAOWBL010000020.1, on the reverse strand, counting down.
CAGTTGCGAGCCCTCCACAAACAAGGCGACAGGTGTAAGAGCTGCAGGAGAGCGCATGGCACCAAAGAGGGCCTTGTTAACGTTGGCACCGGGTTCTCTGCTGTGCCCTGCTGCACCACTGGAGGCTGTGTGGTCACCGGCTGATATATGGAGGACTGTATGGGAGCTGACACGCCATCACATTCATTCATTTTGATGTAACCGTGCAGGGGTGAGCACACACAAGCTCTGTATACTCTCCAAATGTCAGCAGCCCGTACTGACACTAATAAATCACCATCTGAGGAATATTCTACTTTTTATTCCCCAAAGAAACATGTCCAAGGGTCAACTCACCAAAAACAGAAAAAAAACATGTTGGTTCATTTTACGCTAACTGGATCTTGCTCTAAAGTTAATTTGGGATCAACATGTGACGTCTCCTTCTTACTACATTGCAAAAACTAATTTCTAAGAAATTAAAACAAAAATATGTTTCAAATAAACTAGAAGACTATTTTGCTAGTTTCAAGAATTCATAATCAAGGATTCTTTATATCTTATTGACAACAACATTTTTGCTTAAATTGGGACAAATTTGACAAGATTTATGGAATATTAGGCCTATTTCTAGATGAGCTGTTTTTTGCAGTACAAGTATAGATGAAGAGTAAAATATTTATTTTAGTCAGCTGTGATTGGGGTTTTCATGAAGACTTTAATACTTTTCACCACTGAATTTTCCAGGGATTTTCAGGAATAACCAGGAATTTATCTCTAGTGATTATTCAATGTTGTGAACGCTCAAGTGGAGTTTTTTTTTTTTTTTGGCAGTTAGTTGGACACTGAAATATCATGGTAACTACAATATAGACTTCAGTAAAATGTGGTTGATATAAATTTGTGCTCCCCCAGACTGAAGAGAAACTATTTTCTTGAACTTAACATAAAACATCTATATAAGAGTAATAATTTGCAACTTGCAGCTTAAATACTTCCAAATGTGTGACAATGACGAGAGAATCACGAGAGACGAGAATGACGAGAGATGTCCTTGGTGATCGGTGAAAATACCAGTGTTTTATTCTTTGTTTTTGCACACCTGCTATTGTGCTGATGTTGGCATTTATTTCTTAGCAACACTGTGCCAAAGCCGCAGGGAATTTCAGTGTTGCCTGAATGGAATGAGAAGAATGGCAGAGTAACAGCAACTAACCTGGATTCTCATGAAAGCAGGTTGATTTAATGTGCTTTCATGAGGAACACTAAAACCATAGCTGAAATAACTCAGAAATCATCATGAAAAAAAAAAAAACAAAAACCAACAGTGCCGCTATATATAAAATGTCTTGTAAAATTACATATAGAAAGGTTTTATAAGTCTGTCAGAGCTATAACAGGATTATGATTAATCCCTTCTTCATCCCACCTCCACTCTCCGGCTGCGGGTTCACAATGAGGCCACAAAAGTGCAATATTCCAATTATCCAGTAGTTAATGCTCCGAGTAGAGTCACCAAAGTCCTAAATTCAGCCAGTTCAGCTGGTATCTACCTCTTTGATTGAAAACCCTCTGCATTTCTTCTTCAGCTGCATCTTTAGATTGCCTGTCAATTATGTATTCTGGCAGTGAGCCTGAACGCCACTGTCACTCACCATCCCTGTGGAGGACTGATTTCATCCTCTGTAAAGAGTTGGCAGTCATCCTCACGTCCCTGTTCTTTCTTTCTGCAATGCAGGTTTCGCACAGAGCTCATTTCACCCACCGATCCACCTCTTGTATTATATCGCAAGGCGGTCCAGCAGCACAGAGAGAGACACTTTTACTTCACACATGCCATACCTACAGCGCAGCAAGCAACAATAAAGGTGCTACAGTGGCGGAGCAAACGAGCTGAGAGTATGAGGGAACGGTTTCCCTTTGCCATAAGTCCTACCACTTCACTATTGCTTTATTTACTTTTTAAACTTTTTTTGATTTCTTGTGCATACCAAAGTCACCTGTTTAGGTTTAGAAGATAAGAGTACCAGCACCTGTAGCTCTCAAATCATCACCATGTCATGTGGTGGCAAAGAACTGAAATCCTGTCGTAGAAAAAAAAATCACACAGGATATTTGATGGTGGTTTGTAGAAGTCGAACGCAGCAACATAACGCTCTTAAAAACCTGGCTTATTAAAAACTGACTTTCCGTCAACACCAAAAAAAGATCACAGAAGCTCAAGTAAGTCACTGACGCTGTAGAGAAGTCTGAGTCCAAACTCACTCAAAAGCAAATGCATGCTTTTTTATAAAATACATTTACAAAACAAAAAAACGTCAGGTTAAGGCTTTATTGTTTCATTCCTTAGGAATCTAAACCTTTAACAGACCTTAAAGGTTCTGATTGATGAGACTTAATCGTGAGCACACAGATAACCACTTGAAAACACAAGCTAATAAAAGAGGTTATTAATTCATATGACTCAAAGGACTAAAGATCCACACAGCTAGCTGAAAAATGGAGAAAAGTCTCAATCAATCAAATTTTATTTTTAAATCAAAATGTGATAAAATGAAATTGTTGCTGCTTGTATGCACAAAAGTTATCATCATGCATAGCTGTGCCTTCAAGGGTCATAAACTTTTATAACACTTTAAAAAAAAAGGTAATTTACAGCTGTATCATTTTCATTAATAATGAAGGAAATTTACTGAAGAATGTGAGCCTTAGTGCAAATCAATTCAGGAATGTGGCCTTATTTTAAAAAAAAAAAAAAGTGAAGCCATCTTACAATATGTTCTTGGAGTTTTTGCCCTTGACATGAAATATTGCTGCCACCGCCGCATCACAGCGCCAAAGGACACATTGTCTGTGTCCAGGAGATGCTATGTGACGTCCTGGAAATGAGAACAGAGCGGTAATTGTTGTGGCTCAGAGACCCACTGGGTGATCACATAAATGTTGCTGTTGTTAAGATTTAAAAAAAAACAACTAATACATCCAAACACTTGTTAAGCTCTATTTGACTGTAAAAATGTTTTTTTTATAAACAGAGTTTCAATAATTTTGGCAGCCCTGAGTGAAGGCTGTTACACAACAGCTTAAAGTGAAGGAAAAAAAAATCACCGAAGGGAGATAATGCAGAGGTTAGCAACCTTTCATTTCCTGTTTGTGATTTAAACCCTAACACATTCCTTTTGATCAGTTCCTAAACTATACTTTCACATATGAGTACAGTAAAATGGAGGAAAAGGATTGGCTGGTTAGAAAGAGAAAAGCATAAGCAGATGCCTCAAAACATCCACACTATCACTAATGTCCAGCAGAGATATCGGTGTTATGCTCTGACTTTGTGTATGCAAATGCGGGGTCAGTAAATTCAGGCCAGTTGTGTATACTTGTGTGAGTAAATGTGGAGAAAAGTGTGTTTTAAAGAGGTCATAAGTGTTTGTATCAGAACCTGTACATGTGTGCGTTTCTGTTTGTTCTGAGCATGTGCAAACATTTATGTGTAACCAGAGGAATGCAGCAGTGCCTGGCTCAGACTTCGGCTTTTTTTGTTCATATCACGTCTATGTGTGTGTGTGTGTGTGTGTGTGTGTGTGTGTGTGCGCATGTGTGTGTGTATTTGTGGAGGTAAATAGTTTATCTTTGCTTTCACAGAACCAACAGCTGTGTGGGTTTGTGTGTGATACATGCAGTATATTATTATTATTATTACAACTTTTGTACAGACAGACATTCATTTATTTGCTTAATTAAAATGACTTTTCATTTCAGTTATTTATTTACAGTAATTATAACCCCTTTCTCCAGTGTCATTTAAAATCAGGGCTAATCTAAATCCAATTTCAAACATTTTGCTGTTCCTCAAATAAAAATAAAAAAGCTGTCATCTAAGGACAAAAAAAAGAGGAATTATTATGACTTTTCTTTCACTGCTGACAAACCAGAGATATTTAATGTTTTCCTTATCAAATTTTTCTAATCCCTTGATACTTATCCATTATTTTATTTTATGACTGTCCACAAAAACTTTAATGACATTTTGGCATTTAAGATAGCAGTGATGAAGTGTTACAGGCATTATTTTGTCCCATTCTTCCTGTTAACACATCTGAAGATGTGGTCTGCAAAACACTGGTTTGTTGCTTTTATTCTTATTTTTTTTACATGTTAAAATTATTCACACATTCTCTTATACCAAAAGTCAGGCAGTCCAGTCCAAGATCTGTAACCTCTTCTCTCACAGTCACATAGCTGTAATGTGTGCACAAAATAGTTTTGCATGGTCTTGTAGAAGAAAACACAAATTTCCCTGGAAAAGATGTCTAAAAGAGGCGTACAGTATTGTTTTCTGCATTAATGCTGACATCACAGAAGTGTAAGTCATTGTTTTCCAATGATACAGATAAATACCCAGAATCTGGCTTTTGGAGTTGCTACTGTTAGCTGTCAGAACTTTTGTATTTGGTTCACAGAAAATTAGTGAGTATTTCTTTTGGAAAATGTCTGACATACTAATTTGACCAGTGACAATCCACTTGTTCACTGTGTGTCGATCCATCCCGGAGAAATCTGTGTCTGACTGGACAACATTAACATAATTCCTTTTGCACAGTAAATAACAGTACTTAACAAAAGTACTTGACTACATAGACTTCCTTGTGTTATTCCTCGTCCATGTGCTTCTTGTGTGTTAGATACTGAGTTTAAAAACTGAGCTGTGAAACACATTTCTTCCAAACATTTTACTTTCGTTTAATGAAATAATTGATTAAAATAATTGACCGTGCAGAAACCCAGAGTGTCATTTCTCACCCTGGTGATTTTTTTTTTCTAACTGCATTACTCAAAAATCATTCATTGGCTCAAATGAAATCGTGAGCCCGGCTTTACAGATGAGCTGTCTGGGATGATGTTTCTCCTTTTGCTTACTCAACAGAAGCAACCTTCCACCAAAACCATCACAGTTTAAATATTTATCTGTCATACATCTGAACATAAAAACAAGCAAAATTACATTTTGAAATGTTTTCTTTTGCATAATAACAAAGGGTAGAGCGAAAGGGGGAAAAGGTGACAAAAGGAGCTAGGTGGTTGGGGTAAGGATAAGGATAAAAGGAAGGGTTTGGATAATAGAAACGGATTGGGGAATAAGGTGAAAAAGGTATGAAGAACAAGGGCTGGTAACATAAAGGGTTTTAGGAGGAAGGGGGATCAGGGCAAAGGGAAGGGCGGGATAAAAGGAGGGCTTAGGGAAGAAGAGGAGTTAGGACACAAGAAAGGAAGGTTGATAGGAGTGAAGGTTTGAGGAGGAATGGATGAGTAAGGAAAAAGGAAGCAGGGTTAAAGGAGGTTTGGGGTGGGAGGTAAAGAGGGATATAACCTCATTTATTTATTTATCTAAAAATTATGTTCCAGGTTCTCATATAAAGCACTCGTGAAGAGCTTTTAAAATTTGTGTAGCAGCAACAGTAAAAATCAAGAGAAGGACAGATAAAAGTCACTATCCTCTGTCTCAAAATCCAATTCATGTTCTGCTAAATTAAATACTAATTCTTTAAATAAACCATTTCTTTTGTGACCACATCTGGTTACATGTTCTTCTGGTACGGAGCTGTTTCACTGACCATGACTTCCAGTCGGGGCTCTTTAAAACCCTTTGTGACTTTCAACATTTCTGGGGGTTCACAGCTGCTTGCTGAGTTTAACCCTTTATGACCTGCTGGAGCACCGACACTCCCATTCTCATATCGATTTTCAAAATGCCTGTTGAATTTTAACCAACTAGCATGCAAAAATGTAAAAATATGCTTAGGCGAACTTGTTCTATGGTAGGTCATAAAGGGCTAGGTTTTTTTTTTAGCCTTATAAATCTGCCACCAATCTGTTTAAAATTTGCTTAAAATGACAGACCCGAGGGCCCTGTGGCAGACCGCTCAGGTCCTGGCGTCCATCATTGTCCTGCCTTTCACCCTAAGAGAGTTGTGATCAGCTCTCTAGACCCCTGTAAACTCCAAATCTGAAGAAGCAGATAGTGGATGGATGTGTGGATGATGAACATAAATTCCTTAGGTAGTTTTTTCCAAATTAATAAAAGCTGAAGAAGAGCCATTACTGAGTACTGTTTTTAAAAGATCAAATTTGCTTAAAGTTTTTTTTTTTTTTTTTTGATGGTAACTCATCACAAAGGTGCTTAAAATTGGCCAGTCTGAGTTGTGGCATGTTTCTATCATTAACTCAGCAACAACATTCATCTTTTTGGCAAAAACAGTTGTAGATTTATGAGGGGAATTTGTGAAGATTAGATCAACAAAAATAGGTTTGGCCTCCTGGAGCTATGAAAAAATATAAAAGCTGTATGAAATGTTTCAATCTGAACTTTTAACATAAAAAAATATCTGTTAAGGTAAAACAATATAATATTGCTTTAACTAGTTCCAGTTAAAACAAACATATTTACAAAAGCACTTATTTAGACAAACCTTGACCATGAAAACATTGAGAAACTTCACTAACTGAGGTTACTGTATTTACACTGTTTTCCTGAAAAGATGTTCCATCGTCTTGTGACAAACAGGAATTTTTTTCCACCAATGAACCCAGTCTAACATTTATTTTTCTTATATATTTATGCTTGAAGTATTTTTTTTTCCTTAGGTCCTCACCACTTGAACTAATCAACAAAACATTTATTTACTTCTTACAAGAAGACCTTCATTATCTTTTGATTCAAATTATATATTTTTAGACCTAAGCCTCCCTAAGAAACTAAATTACAACCATTCCCATTGTTACTTGGGTTTAATGAAATAAAACACAGTTAATGATATAATGCTAAATTTTGTCTTATTTTTTCTGTAATATTTAAATGAACTGGATGTTAAACATCACAAGGTTTCTGCAAATATTGGATCTCTTGAATATGATCCATGAGACCTTAACCAATACCACCAAAGTTACATGATGTCATTTGTCATAAATTAATACCTTCACATACAAAAATACACTTTTTTTTGAGTATGTATGTTACAAAAAGTAAAAATCTGTCTTTTTGCCCCATAGATTGCAATTAAGGTAAAAAAAAAAAAAAAAAAAGTTTGGGTCTTTTTAACAGTGGACTATTGAACTGTCATCTATGGACAAATTCATCTTTTGCCTTAAAGTGAATCTCACAAGTCTTGATTGCTTCAAATGCTTGAGATGTTCTCTGTTATGATTTTTGCAAAGGCTTAAAAGCCAGTTAGAAGTATATTTGCCACACCAAAATATGAATTCAAACCCTCCAGTGTATGCTAATCAACAAAAAATATGCCCAATAGGAGTTTCCTGTTCTGATGTAAATGTAAGCACTGCACACAATGTCGAGTCTTATGTAAATACAGTCATATTAATAACAGTCAACTTCAAAGCAGCCTTGATTTGTAGAAAATTTTATTGAGTTTTTAATGCAGTTCCAAGTGCCATGCAATATTAGTAACCAAACTTTGAGGCTGTACATTCACGGGCCCCGCGCTGGTTGTTGTCTGCAGCTGCAGAACTTCTGGCCGGGTGACGAATGAAGCAATTACATCCTGCTTTTTGATGAATGGACCAATACAGGATGATGGATGACAGCAGAGGGAACAGGCGAGAGTCCGATCCTGGTCTCACTGAGGCCCGACACGTAAATGCAGGAGCAGAAACTTAAAATCGTGTTAAAGAAAAAAGGAAGGGAAAGGGAGGGAGATAAAGAAAGATAGAGGGGACAGGTAGAGGGAGGAGCACGTCTGTCTGCAGTGATAAGTTACCGGGAAAAAAGGAGTGAGGGGGCAAGATTGATGTCCCAAAGTGTTCGCAAGAGGAAGAGGACTGAAGAAGGGAGGGAGAATTTATGATCAGGGGGACGAGTGAACTAAAAACGGAAAGAAACTAAAAACGAGAAAAGAGGAAAATAAATAAGAAAATGTAATAATCTGCAGTCATGAGACTGCACTAAGGATGCTTTACTCTTACTGAGGCAAAGTTTTTTACTTTGTGATAAAATGGGTTGAACTAGAGGGGGTCCAGAGTTTGTTTCTGTGAAGGTACACCTATTTCAAAGCAGTCACTGTGACATACCGGTTGCATAAATGTTGTTACAGCTCAATAGCCTCTAATGTTTTGATTTAATGACTGTCTCCACATTGTGTCCATCTAGCTGGTTGGGGTTACCCTGTGTTCAGTCTGGAAACCCAAGGCTTTAGTCTGATGATTTCTGAGGGCAACAGACTATATTTCTGATGATCAGCTGCAGCCAGCAGATATTCAAGATTCAGGATTTTGGAGCCAAGGCTTCTTGTTCTGTGTGCCAGTCATTGTTTTAATACAAATACATTTTAAGATGCTAATAAAAGGCTAAATCATCATCAGACTACACAATGTGGTTCAGCTTTTTTATTTAGGGAAATATCCACCAAGTCTTTTGTTCCTCATGCAAGTACTTTAGTAGAACCCCTGCGATCAGTCAAAATGAGTTGGACTATGAAGAGGCTCCAAACAGAAACCAGAAATATTTGCTTTGCTTACGAATTCTTTGTATATTTACATACAGATAAAAGTAATGCAAAGACTTTTACTGTAATGAAAAGACCGTTCATCCAATGAAATGCTGTGCATTTTTAAGTAATTGTCCTGTTTCAGTCATGTTCCAGGTTTAACTTCTCTGATTGGATTTGTGAAAGTGGTCCATCAGGTCCCCTGATGTCCAGTATGGACAGGTCTGAAAGCTAAAGAAAGGTTCTTAGATGAAGATATGATGCCAAGATGGTAACAGTTCAAGAGTTTCTCTGGTCTCACACTGAATTTGAATGTTTACTAGATTCTTTTTGTAATGCTAGTGAAATCCCACATCAATTCAAGGCAAGTTCTAATAACAAAAAAAGCATCTAGTGTGATCCTCTCCTCTGCATCCAAACCAAAACCACATTTCAGCAATCACCAATCATCACATGAAGTCGTACTCAGTTTCACAGGAACGCTAGCACTGGGATTTAGTACACACTTTACTTTTACTCTGTTGTGTGATTGACTTGCTGATGCTCACAAGTCCTTTTTGAAGCTCCAAGTCGAGTCTCAGGTCTCTTATGGCTACAATGAGGAATAATCCTTGAAATCCTGCATGTCATCTGGTGGGACATTTTCATCATCATTCATGACAACTTATCATCTAATTAATATCTTTTGTCATCTAATGGGCCTGTAGCCGTAAATCAGCAATAAAACAGTGGTAACATCTTTTATTGTGCACTTGGCCAACAATAAATTAATAATCTGCCTGTAGTTGATGTCAGTAATACCTCATCTTTCTCTCAGTTAGAATTAACAGGTAGAAGATTGTAGTAGAACCAGTATAATTAAGTTACCTATCTGTTTCTGTTGTTACCATAACAACAGCATCCTATTTGAACTATGAACAACTCTGTCAAGCAGATAACCTTTCAATTTTTCCCAATTTTAAACCAGTACCAGTCAACTCAACTTCTCTTTGCCACAAATTTAAGTAATGTTTTAAAGTTTGCTAATGGTCCATGCTAGTAAAGACCTTCATGTACTCTGCAAGAACAGAGAAATTTGTTTGTTTTTCAAGGTGGCAAGAACAAGATCAAAACATCATTCTGGCCAGGACATTTCACAATTCATGTTAAATTCAAGGGCAAATTTTTGAATTTTTAACATTTCTGATCAATCACACAATAGCTGTCAGACTCCACATGAGAAAAAAGTTTGGTTAAGATGATGATGTGTTGAGAACATGCACCGACAACTCCCAAACCAGGACTGCAAAGAAAGAATAATGCCCTTCTTTTCTCACAGTCCTGGGAGCGAGAACAAATCTCTGAGTTCTGGCAGAGTATAAAAAACCCTTAATGCTTTTTGAACTTTTAAGTCACTGGCAAATCTCGATTAATTTTAAGATGCCAGGGAAATTAGCCCCTGAAACCACACGTACTGTAGTTGGCCGTTCTGTTATGTGTTTTGTGTGTGTAGTTGCCATGGCCAAACTTTAAAGACATTGCAGCTGTATATGGGATAGATACTGCTGTAATTATTGTCTGAGGTCACAGGGAACACATATGCAAGCTTACATCTGATAATACTGGAGGAAATGACAGAAAGGAACTGATGGAGATAAAAGCAAAACGTTGACGAGTTTTCAAAAGTGTCAATTCACAAGGCTGAGGGGAGATCATGACCAAGTCAGGCCTCAAGTCACTGGTGTGTATGACTTTTAAATACAACTTGAGTCCAAGTGCCAGAATTAAATCTCATCAATGGTGAATGATAACGCAGGTTTTACTGTGATTATAGATCATTAATGTAAATGCGAATCAGTAGGAGATTAGTGACGGCCTAACTGGAAGTAAAATAGGTAGATCAAGGTTTGCTCTTCCAAAAACAAACACTGGATCTTCTCCAGGATGTTTGATTTAATGCCACTTGATGAAAAATTATAGGTCTCCAAAGTCAAGATAATTCAATAGCTGATGAGATTTTCTCATAATTTCATAATTGCCATCCAAAGATATCCTACTGGCTTGAGAAGTGAAAGGAGAGAAAGAAAGAGGCACGGGGGGATGTAGTGATGGGATTCTGCATTGAACACATTAGTGATATTCACTGAAGCACAATACATATAATATCCACCTACTGCGTGCCAAAATACCACAGCTATGCTGGAAAAGATAGGGCCCAATAAAAGCATTTGTCTGGCAATCCTGCAAACAGATTACTTTGAACAAAAAGACTTTTTCTTCTTCATCCAGGGCCCCAATCCTGCAAAAACAAACCACTGAAAGAAAGAGCAATGAAAGAGCAGATATACATATACATAAAACTCCTCTTAGCTCATTCTAAAGCAAGATTAAATCCTCTGCTTGTTCCTACATCAAAAAGCTGGAAAATGTGGGACATATTTTAGGGTCTCTTGAAGATGACAGGTTTTCATGCGAATCAAAACCATTCCGACACAGCCCTTGCGAGCATGACTGAATGGAGATTGAGGTGAAAATTTTCCTGCCGAGGCGACTGCTACCCGTAACAGCTGCACAGATCTCCACAACCCATAACAAATTGGCAGGCAGCATGGAAGGCAGTAATGCAGGTTGGACTATAAACAGCTCTGTCAACACGGCATGGCGCTTCACAACAAAGGAAGACTGATTAAAGTTTGAGGCTGTCTGCACACCTGTTCATCCTCTGATATCAAAAAAGATCTTTTGTTACAGTTCACAAGCTGTACAGTGTATTTCCTACAGTCTGAGGGAGTCATTAGAAGCACAAAGGAAACTCCGGGCATTGTTGGTACATGTAGCTGAATGATCTTCCTGCTGTTTGAACTTATGATGGAGATATGTGGGTCAGGTCTTACAGCTTCAAACTGATGATATTTACAGTGAAGATGAGGGGGAACAGAAAAAACTAGGGGAAAAAGGAGAGTAGCGGAAAAAAAATGCTACTTTTAAATGAGTCATACACACAGTATCTATGGTCCTATCAGTTGACTTAAATAATTCATTTTCTTCCACCTGACAAATCACAGGAGCAAAGTAGCATCCATTGTTTAGTAACAAAAAAAAGTGATTTTTTTTTCTTTGCAGATATCATACAGACTTCTTGAAATTCTTCTGTTAGTGTATAGATTTTCTTTTCATTTTAGGCTCACAACAAATTCAGAATAAATAAAAGGAAATATACACAGAAGCAACCCAGTGTTAGTAAGGATCCAGCAGAAAATTCTACAGCTCAAAATTTGTGCTTGATCTTGATTATTATTTAACCTCTAATGAGTCTCCAGATTGTCTGAACTATTTCTTATATTTTTCTCTTAAAATTTGCTAAGAGAAATAGATGAGATAGAGGAAATTGTAAGAGGTTATACTGGAGAACTGAGTGTGGTACCTTAATCTCTCCTCAGCCTTTCTAAAGGTTTCTTTAATTGCCCTTTGTAGAATAATATCAGTCGACACTGGACGACTTGCCAACTCCACCCAAAATGGTCTCTGCTGAGATTTGAGCCTAGAACGTTCTTTCTGAGAGGGATTAATGTTAACAATAAAGCCACCATGCTATGCTGAAGAAGTGATATAGCTTTACAGCTTTTATAAATGCATTTATAAAAGAACAGAAGTTCCCCAAAAATGCATTTATTCTCAGCAAAAGGACAATAGTGCTTTAAGACTGGTAAGAATGTTATTGCAGCAGCTGCATTTCATTTTTTAAAATTATATTCAGGTGAGATCTGTTTTAAAACTTAAAAGGAGAATAAACTGATCTTTTGTGTGTGTCTGGAGAAAATCAAAACAAACAGGAGAAATAAGCCATGGTCTCAGTTTGGTCCCATGCTGACCTTATTGTTGTCCAGGAGAAATAAATGAAACATTTCTGAAACATCCATTCAGCCACAATCTATAAAATGTAAACAGCTTTCAGATATCAGCAAAGCTGATGGCTTCATCAGCAGGTTGCCACAGATGCATAAATAAATAAATATGAATAATGAATGAATGAATAGCCTTTTACTGACATTGTATTATTCAATACAACGAAACTGGGAGCGCTGCTCCTTTGGTGCATTAGGAAAAGTAAATAAAATAAAAAATAAAAACTTTTTGAAAATATAAAAAATATACAAAATATTCAAAATGAATATCCAGTTGCTAAGGTAAACTGCACATGAAAGTATTGCACATACGTGATGCAGATTATTGCACATTTGCTGCAGCTTAAAATGGTGATAGCTCTGGGAAAGAAGCTATCCCTGAATCTGTTGGTCCGGTTTTTGTGTGACCTGCAGGGTCAGCCAGAGGGCAACAGGTCAAGGAGGTGGTGACCGGGATGGGAGGAGTCTTTGATAACGTTGCCAGCTCTGCTGTGATAGCGAGAGCTGGCGATGTCCTCCAGGATGGGCAGAAAGCAGCCGGTGATTGGACCATGTTGATCACTCTCTGCAGAGCCTTCCTGTCTGCTGCTGTACAACCAGCGTACCACACAGAGATGCAGTACGCCATGATGCTCTCCACGGCGGCTCGGTAGAAGGTCAACAGCAGCTTTCCCTCCACGTTGTTTTTCCTGAGCACTCTCAGGAACTCTCAGCACTCTCAACAGTGCACTCCTCTTCAGTTGTCCACTTTGGCCCAAACAGGGATGGATGGTGTGATCAGACACTGATGAACTTTGACCTTGGAGTTCACCTTGAGTCTCTTTAAAGGTTTTCTGAGCTCTCTGGTTAAATTTGACATAAATTTTCCTCGTGTCAGTGTCCAGGGACATTGGCTAGACTCCCATTGATCCTAAACTTCTGAATGAAATTTGCAACCGTAGTCGCAGGAACACGAAGCTGCTTGTAGATGGTCTTATAGCTGTTGACTTCAACATGCTGGCAGATATTTGTCTTTCTGATCTCCTCAGCGCACACCATGATACCAAACTACTTTTATCCCTTTAATTAGGTAAACTAACTGCTTGCAAAACAGAAAATACCTAATATGTCAATTACAGGACCCAGTTTAGTTAAATACGCCACTATGGTCAAATTCTTTTCAATCTTTGACTGGGATACAAACTAATTTGTCAAAGCCAGTTTTGTTAGTGCATTTTTTTTTTCTTAATCAAAGGCATTGTTTTTGAACCACGATTGAAAAGCAATGCCTGATTTTCATTAGTTGAGTTTCAGTAAATTATTACTTATTGTCACTTTAGTCAGCTCCAAGTTATTTCAGTGACCACTGTGGGGTCGTCACCCACAGAATCTTGTGAACTTTGGAAGCTGGTGATTGAACCCTCTGCTTTGAGGATGAGCTCTCTGTCTCAGAAAATCCTGCTTCTTTATTTCATAAAGTTGACATTATCTTTCAGCCTGTCTATTAATAATGACTCTGTATTTTTAACTATAAAATAATTGTGGGATATCATCATGAGATTATGTTCCACAGATGATAATTGTCCACTGCTGCAATGTTCTGGGTGAGCAACTGCTACATTTATTACACCTCCATGCCTCATTTAACTTAGTCGTCTCATCCAAAAGCATTACAAAACTCAGATGTGAATTAATTGCATCTCATACTCTTTATCTTGACATTTTCTTGAAAGTATTTCAACATCTGTATTTGTATTTTTAACACCACTGATGTCACAAGTAAGAGTACGGTTCAGACAGAATGGTTTCACTGAATAAAGAGAGATCGTTTTTTTTTTTTTTGGTCATTTTAGTAAGATCTCAAAGGTTGAGCGGCTTTTGCCTCCAGTTTAAGGTTTGTGGATTTTCTTTCATGATTTATCAGCGTATAGCGACTATAGCTGATTCCCAGTCTAAACTTTAAGAGAGTGCTGAAAGCTGTTTCCTTTGAGTGTTTGATGGCTGACAGTGAAAACACTTGAAATAATAAAAAGGACACTGAGGTATAACTGCAGAGGCTCATCCAGCTCTGATATCTTCATCTACGCTGACTGAGCGTCAGCAAAGACTTGGACCATTCGTGGAGGAAAGAGAAAGAAAGAAAAACATGCCAAAACACGACTATTATCCAACTCCTCTCAGGGGTTGCCATGCTCCTGTCACTCAGATGAGCTGAAAACAAACAGTAACCATAGCC
>JAOWBL010000020.1:7230611-7259306 GCA_028564865.1 Zenarchopterus dispar | reverse complement strand
ACTATTATCCAACTCCTCTCAGGGGTTGCCATGCTCCTGTCACTCAGATGAGCTGAAAACAAACAGTAACCATAGCCGACAGTGTGTGTGTGTGTGTGTGTGTGTGTGTGTGTGTGTGTGTGTGTGTGTGTGTGTGTGTGTGTGTCTGCGGTACTCTCCTGCCTGTTATCAGCAGCAGTCACTTAGTGTGAGTCAGTGTGTTTACAGTTTTCACAGATGGAGTTCTGACACTGTCTGGATAACTGAGATAAATGGCTCTTACTGCAGCTCAGCAGATGGGAAAAGCAACAGCCTTCACACACACACACACACACACACACACATATATAGACCCACAGAGGTACTGTATGTGCTTGTGCATGCCTATGCATTCATGGGACCAGACAAGCATGGCTGCACAAAAGTAAAACATACACACACAGAGCGGATGAGTAACTTTCACCAACTGATCTTTCTGGACACCTTTTAATCTCTGTTTGGCACAGATACCAGATCAACACTTTCTGGACCAAAAGAGAACGTGTCCTCTTGAAATGAAGCACTTTATCAACTGTTAGTCAAAACAGAGCAGGAAACCACAGAAAAGGGTAGCTACTCATTAAGGGGGGACTGTACGCTGGCGATTGACTGATTTGAGCCAATACAGGAAGAAATCATCTGTGATCAATTATCAGTTACAATCTATTGTCTGTTTCAGGAATGTGGGAGTAAAGGGGGGTTGTTTGAACATGATGCAAACAATAGAGATAAAGTGAACCCTGAGTTGATGTCTTCCCATCTCTAATGAATTTTAAATCACAGTAGGGTGCTTTTGGTCTGACGTTGTGAAAGATGTGTTGCTTCTAATCCATGAAAATACACACACAAAAATGTTGTTAATGTTGTTTAGTGAAGGTTTTCATACAGGTGGGTCGCAATCAGCTGCTGCATGAGACCTGCCTCTCTTCCTTCAATGGCGCGTAAATACTCCTGATGAATACTGCCCCCTAGTGGACAGAAATGCTCTGAGAAAAGCGGACCGACTCTTTCAACTTATTAAAGTAGTCACGTTAAAACAATACATCAACAATTAAATCCTGTTGTTTTCATTGTTCTCGCAACAGTGTTTCGCTGCCTTGACAAATAGCAAAACAGAGAAAACTGAATTAAATGACAGCCTCAGATTTGGGCAAAAACTGATGACAAAACGAACAAAATGTCAGGGCCAAAAACAGTATAATAATTCTTTGCTGTAACAGTATTTATAATTAACTTTAACCGTGAACATTAAAGGTTAACAATGTCTTAATTTGAACTTTTATTTTGTATTATGCCACCAATTATGGTTTATTGGTGTTTATTGTTGACGTGAGTTTCACAAGTAGGCCTGGAAATACTTGTGTTAAAGGAGCAGAACTCAACAGCCAAATAATATATAAAAACAGGCTGTTTTCAACTGAAAATTTAGTCTTATATATTTGTGCTTCTTTATAGTTAAATAAAAAAAACAACTTTTAAAAATTGTCATATAACTTGTTGACAAATTTTAGGTTTTTCAGAAAGTATCTTTAATAAAATTGGAAATCCTTTCCATCTGTGGAGCTACTTTTAACTATATTTGCAGCAGTCAACTTCATCAACAGCTGTGTAGTTGCAAGTTAGACAATCTTCAAATATTAATGGATTTTGGTACAAAACAAAAAATCTGAAGCTTTTTTTGAAAAATGCCCAATAGGTGGAGCTCAGCAAGCACTTGTCAGAATTTTAAGGTAATCAGTGATTTGAAGTCAGGAGGTTTTTAAGTTGCCATGGTATTAACCCAGAAAATAAATGTTTCATTTTTAAAAAAAAATTATTTAGTTTTTTCTAACCTGAATTACATCTTTTTCATGAACTCAGAACAACAGACCAAAAAAAAAAAAAAGTGTCAAACTTATTTAATTGATGTTATGGGAGGATCATCAGTTCAAAGTGGAAGGATTTTATGAACAAAATAATGCTGCATTTATTTTTAAATGAAAGTTAGATGCATAATGAATAAACATAAATAAAGATTAGTTGATAAACTTTTGCAAAGTTGTTAGTACAGCAGCAGGAAAGGTTTTAATTCTCAAAAGTTGCCTTGGCTGTATTAAGACTTTATGCTTATAGCTAGGCAACATTTGAGCCGATGACATCACAGGCAGCATCAGGAAGTGATGCAGATGAACTCGGTTTCACACCAGGGTTGGGAACTCAGAACCAACAAATCAATATCCAGGGTGCATAGAGGCTCCTTGTCCTGCATTACACCTATTGTTTGTGCAAGCCTGCCTGCTCATCAACATCTTTTAGTGATCACACTTCAAGTGTCACTTCTTCACATCTTGAAACACTTGAATTAAGGCAACTGGACTTTTTTTGTTGTTTTTTTTGTGGTTTTTGAAGACATTTTAATTTCCATCCAGACAGCTCTCCCTGTTCAAACTGACTGTTTGAACTGACTGTTTGAACAGAAGTCACATGTGAATCGCTGACCACCATCACAAGAAAACTGGCCCACTCTAAAACCCACACAGAATTAGGTCCAGATTCAGGAGTCAACCTGCATCTCGAGGATGTGAGACTCTCTTTTCATGACAACAATGTGCACATTTTGGACAGAGGAGACAGAAGCTTTGTCAGAAGGAGCCATCCACCTCAAATGGGGAAAAATGAATAACTAAAGGAGGAGGCCTCAGGTCAAACACATGCACCCTAGACCTATGCACAACCGTTCACATCTTCATTCATGTGACCAAAACCAGATAAACATCTGACAGTGGACTCAACTGCCCCACAGGGGTGTGTGGGAGGGATTTCCATGCGATTTCAACTTCTTATAAGCTCAACACTCCCCAGCAGTAAGTTTAAAACCAGGAAGTCTTCTGGTAGAAGTAAAAAAACAAAAAACAAAAAAAAAGGAAGTCCAGTTGCTTTGATTCAAGCTTTTGAGGATTACCATGACCTGGATGATGGAGAGCCTACATCAACACGTGTCTTCACAATTAAGCAGCTTCAGAAAAATAGATTTTAAAAAATCCTCCACAAGACTTTCCAGCTACCACAAATTCAATTTTTCATGTTTTAATCCAGAACCTTACATTTCAGTTTAAACTGATTTATGTTTTTTCTTCAGTCATCTTTTAAAGAGACTTTTCACAACTTTACAATGTGTTACACTTTAAAATGTAATAAAATTATCCTCCATCTTCTCTTCAGACACTGACATTCCGTAGCAACAATGACTACGTGATTGAATGATGGTCACATGACGAGCTTACTTCTCTAAACTTTTGGCTCGTGATTCACTTCATATTTTTGGATCCTAAAAACAGCACACACACCAGCACACACCCTTATCAAAAACACATTTCAAATATAATTTATTGCACATTTAAAGATCAACATAAAGTGGCACAATACCAGTTTTAATCCTGTTACACCAAAACAGAAAAAAAAGAAAAAAAGGAGTCCTTACAAAATGCTCACACCTTTTTGATTATAATAACCTTTGACTTTTGAACAAAATGGCCATAACGTTGCAGGAATGCAAGACTGAAACTGCATAGATTCATAAAAAAAAACCACAAAAGAAGGAGACACTTCTTTAATATGGCACACAAGACCCGATCTGACCTCAGGGTGACTCGTGTGTCATGAGCCCGACTTCCACAGCACCCTGATGACTTACAGGTGGCTCTGAGTGTCCACTCAAGCTGGGTAATTCCCACCTAAAAAGAGGAAAACTGGTAATAACGATGTTCTCGGAAAGACATGCATCTCTTTGAAGCCCAATCTGGTATTATTATTATCTTCTTTTTTTTTTGCAGAAAAGGGAGGTTTGAAACAAAAGGTGGATTTCATACAAGTCAAAAAAAATTTTTAAAATTAAAAATAAAAAAAACTGTCCTTCAGCCCTGTTTACAGTAGCATCTTATTTTGGATTGGACATTGCAGGAGCAGGCATCATGTTAAACTCCTGCTCATGGAGACACGGTGAAACAAAAGCTGTACAAAAACAAAAATCACAGGATAGTCACAGTTGTTCGTTTGGGAAACTATTTACATCTTTGACCTTCTTATTCCTCTAATACTTTATCACTTCCTCATTGTGGTTTGAGAGTCATCCGTCTTAAAAATCAGTCAGTATTGGTGATCATTCCTTTGTAACGTTGGTGGGCAAGGACTGCTGCGTCTTATTGCTGCACGGCTCATAATGTAACTGGTTTCGAGAATCTAAAACTTCTAAAATCAGCTGTTGTATATTAACTACATTAGAAACCAAAACCCCCTGTGAAATGTGTGACACCCAGCGTAAATATCTGCCGTTTGAAAGTGACAGACACGATAAAGAGCAACAGTATGTACAGTGTGACAGGAAGTTATGGGGAGGGAAAGAACAAAATAAAAAACCTCATGATTTGAGGGCAGTAAATGTTCAGAAGTCTGTATATTATCCAACATGGACCTGAAGTTATTAAAAACAAAATAAAAGACACACATGTTGATGTACAGTACAGCATAAATACAAACCCAGCCAATGTTTAAGAGAAGAACGGCACAAAAGCATGCTAACTGGCTTCAAAATGCACTCATATTAAAGTCAAACACAGTTTTATTAGGGTTACCTGATCAGAGGTTTACAGTTTCATTAGGGCTGCCTGGTTGCATATTTTATAAGTGTAATAAGTTAATAAAAACCAGCTATGTACTCAAGCAGACGGCAAAAGTTTTCAGTCGTCTTCTCTCAGCAACGTGTAGTTCACTGGGGAGTTTTAAATTATTAACTAAAACAGTTGCTCGTTGGACAATTAAAAGCCTCGTGATAGTAAAACAGTATATACACAGACAGCAGTAAAGAAATGATTTTTCTTTTGTTGTTTTTTTTTTGGCACAAAACAAAAAAGGCTTTGTTGTTTTGTTTTTTTTTTCACCATCTTGAGTTTGACTTCCTTGGCAGCCTTAATCGGCTTCTTAGTGGGTCGCATAAAAGTTTGATGAAATATCACCCCATTTATGCTCGAGGAACTTGAACTAAAATGTATTAAAACTGCTCTTTAGTGCTACCGAAACCATGCTGATCATGTTCAATGCAAGATTCCTTTTAAAATCAAACGAGCATTCAGACACTACCTGCATCAAAATAGTTTTTTTTTTTAATGGACATTGGATCCAGCATGATTAAATAAGAGAAAAAGGCCTCAAATGTTAATTGAAATTAGCTAATTTTCAGCATTACGGAACCTGCCTTTTGAGTATATTACCCTGGCACTACCATGATAAAGGATTTGAACAATCGTGTCTCGATAAAAATAGAAATAAAGTGAAATCAGAAACTTTTGCCTGTTACTGAACAAAACCTTGAACGGCAGGACGTTTATTGTCCAAGTAAACATTGAGATAAAGATGCAAAGTAGAGTTCCACAGCTGAATTATCTGGAGACACTTTGAAGAAGCAGCACTTGAGAAAACTGGAGAAAAACACAGAACAAAAGTCAGACAGAAACAAAAGAAGAGGAAGGAGGCGAGGCAGAGTTGAGATAAAGGACGTCGAGGGAGACAGATTATCCTTTGGCACCTGAGCCACAGTGGCGGCGCTCCTCTGTGGGCGGAAAAAGTACCAGATGAGGAAAGGGAGACAGAGGAAAGAAAAAGGTAGACTTCACTAAACAGCTCATGTCCAACTGAAAGGTTTTTTCTGGCAAGTTTATTCTTTTTACCCTTCGCTCTGCCTATAGATCCTGATTTGGTTCCTCCCACATTAGGCGCACCTCGTAAAAACATTTATCCACAAGTTTAGTAGTTATTAAGTTCAGTCTGAGCCAGAGTATCGTCTGCAAGGGTTCATTTACAGCTCTGAACCTCTTCTGTGAGAGCTTGCAGAATCGATGCTGTCCAGGTTGTTCTGCGGTAGTTCCTATATTGGACAGAACAGGACTTCTGCAGGTTTCTATCTCAGTTTTGCTTCCACTAAAAAAGAAGAAAAAAAAAAAAGCTTCCTCACAAAAGAGTTTCACAGGCTCAGATCCTCCAGCAGATGCTCCTCTGAGGTCAGTTAGTGCAGATCATTCAGTGCTGAGGTCCTCCCTTCTCCTGCTCCTCTTCCTCCTCCGTGCTCGGTTCAGTGTGGTTCTATAGGTTCTCTCCCGGCTGATACTGGGGTTCTGTGGAGGTGAAGTAGTCCTCTAGGAAGCCCTGAAGGTACTCAAATGTGGGCCTCTCTTCTGGATCCTTCCTCCAGCATGAAAGCATGAGCTCATGTAAAGAACTGGGGCACTCTGCCGGGCAAGGCATCCTATAACCGCGCTCCACCTGATCCAGCACTTCACGGTTAACCATACCTGCAAACAAAAAACAGGAAGTCGGACTTAAAGAAGATCTTGCTTCTCTTTACAGTAAATTCGGCCATTTCAGTGAATTCGTTTATTTGCACTGACAACACCTGTGAGAAATCAATTTTTTCCCCAAACAAAATACTCCAGCATTTCAAAATAGAACTGTTCTCAAATGTCATAATATGTTGTTTTTTGGGGGTGTAACGTGAAAGCTGTTCACCTTTTTTTTTTTTTCCCTTCAATCAGCCAAATAATACTAAAATCATCCAATCAATTATAAGTGTCATATTTAAGAAGTGAAACTGTAATTTTGATTTTAGTTTGAAAAATTACTTTTTTCCCTCTCTTTGGAATATTAGACAAATTGATTGCAGCTCTCTTAATTTCTCACGTGATTCTTCCTCATTTGAATGTGACAGTCTCTAATTAAATGGCACTTTTACCTGGATAAGGAACTCTGCCTTTAGTTGCCAGCTCTGTGAGCAGCACACCAAAGGACCAGACGTCTGACTTGATGGTGAAACGACCGTACAACGCTGCCTCCGGTGCCGTCCACTTGATTGGGAACTTGGCTCCTAGGAATGAACATTTTGAAATCTCCTGAACATCTCTTTTGATTCTTTAGTTTTTCTGCCATCTTGTTTCATTCTGCTTCTCATTCAGCGGTTTGGGAGGTGAGAAACCTACCCTGTCTCGCAGTGTACTCGTTATCTTCAATCAGTCTCGCCAGACCGAAGTCAGCCACCTTACACACCAGGCTGTCTCCTACCAGGATGTTGGCAGCACGCAGGTCTCTGTGAACGTAGTTCATCCTCTCCACATAAGCCATGCCTGCTGCAATCTGGTAGGAGACATGACAGCTTGTTTTTTTTCCTCCGTTTTCACATCATTTCAGTACATAGAGAAAAGAAAAATACAAGAACACAGTAAACCTTAATGTTTAGTGGTTTACCTGAGCAGCCATGTCTACCAGCTGTGGCAGACGAAGCATCTTCCCTGCCTCCCCTTTAAGGAAGTCCAGTAAGCTACCTGGGAACGCAGAGGAATGACGCTGCTGTCATTTGAAACTGTGGAATCGTTATTTGTAACTGTGGCTTAAAAATCAAGAAGACCAGCGCTTAAATCTGTCCAGTCACTTTGATTGCAAGCTTTTTCTCTTGTATTACCTTGGTTCATATACTCTGTCACAATGTAGATGGGCTCCTCAGACACGACTGCATACAACTGGACCAGCTTCTCGTGCCTCAGCTTCTTCATGACCTGAGCTTCCTGAAGAAAGGCCTCTGGGGACATGGTGCCAGGCTTTAGGGTCTTAATGGCTACCTGTGTTGTACCGTTCCATGTGCCTGTCATAAGTCAGAAAGAAGGAAAATGACTTTTTTTTTGTGTGTTTACAAGGGTTTAGGTGAGGATGTGGCTTTTTTGTGGAGTGCATGATGCTCCTCAGCTGTGCGTGCGATACAGTGTACGAGGCTTCGTACCCATCCAGACTTCTCCAAAACAGCCCTGTCCCAGTTTAAGGTCCAGGCGGAGCGACTCTCGGGGAATCTCCCACGCGTCCCTGGCCAGCCCCTGTGTCTGAGGTTTGGCCACTGGACACACATCTGTTAGAGCATGACAGAGCCCGTCGGAGTGCACTGGCAGAGAGAAGACAGAGGAAAGTGAAAGGGAGGGTTAAGGACAGCTTAAGTAATGTAGTAAAAGTTTAACCACTGTCAGAGCGCTCACTGCGGTAGTGGAAGACGAGCTGCTGTAGGCTGGTGAACTGGGTGCGGGACGTGATGTAGAAACCTCCGCTATCCAGTTTCCTGATCTTGTAATGTTTAACGTTCAGGCCTTTGGTGTTATCGTAGTCCAGCACTGACAGACAATAGGCCCCTGTGAACCAACAAGAGAACAGAGAGACGGTTAGGCCAATAAAACCATGGGACTCTGGGCCACCGTGACAGCTGCTCTGTGGGGTTTCCTAGCAGCTGCGCCTTGGACCCCCAACCATCTACGTCCTGTCCATGGCCCACTTTCAATGAAAGTTTGATTTTCACAACATCTCATTGATTTATTTCATGAAACAGCTTTCAGAAAACAAATATAATCGAACAAACCAAACAAAAACATCACTTGGATTTCAAAAGCATCACTAGGACTAAAGAATGGGTGTTTTCATAAACTTTAAAGTGTTTAACAGCAGGTTAAACATAAAAACAAAGTTTACAAATAAGAGGGAAAAGAAACATTAATAATGATACTCCATGATTAATTATTGCAAAGCCACAGTGAATTCAGAGATGATCGTTACAGGTAAGAAAATGAAAAAAAAAGTAAGTTGAACTTCTAAAGTTGTGATTTGGAAGGTGATTCAAAAAGACCGAAGGACTTAATAAATGTAAGAACTACAGGGAGCTGTTCCATATGAGAGAAAAATCCACCGCCTTTGATCTGTTGGTTTGCTGAGTGATGTTCACTGCACTTCACTTGTCAGAAAGACAAAAATCTAGGCCAAGTAAAGCACGCTTACAAAAGTACAGTCACCACATGTAGCATGCATCCGCGTTATCGGTGCAGCACTGCAGCAGCTTAACCTCCGACCCTGTTCATGTGCAAACCTGCTTTAATCTATTTTTTTTTTAAATGAGGCTTTCCCCTGTGTGGATTCCATGTTTTAGCCATCTTACAGCAGTTTTCTAATTATGCAAATAAAATGAGTCATGCAAATACCTCTAACAAAAACAGGGAGATTATGATGAATAAAAATAACGTTTTCTGCTTTTGAGAGCACAGATTTGTTGAGATATACCACCTAAATTTTCATCATCTTGCATTTGCTGTATGAATATAAAAGCTGCAAGAGGAGTTTTAACCTCCTAAGATCTGACGTATACATATGTGACCATCACACATTTTGTTGTCTGTCATAGTATTTATTTTCTTAACAGTAGCCCAAAGCAACAAGAAAAAAGAAATTGCACCAAGGTTGACATATGCCAGAGTACAGAGACAACTCCACCTGTGATAACCGGCTGCTGTGAACAAAAAAAAAAAAAAAAAAAAAAAAACACGCTTGAAAAGATTTTCGGACTGTATCTTTGTGGTATTTTGATCAAAACAAGCCCAAAGCATTTCAAATATATCTCAGGAAATTGTCTCAACCTTTGAAAAGGAAAAAAAAAAGTAAAAACTTTCTAAAGCGGCATGTTGCTTCTCATTTCTGAAATGCTGATTTCAGATACAACATTTAATTATCGAAGAGAATTCATATCTGCCAGAGCCGCCAGAAATCACTCATTTTCTCCCCAGCCGTCTTTCCGTGGGTTACCCCTTTACAGCTCTACCCTCCTTTTATGCTTTTAAACATCTCTTCACAGTGTGCGCTCGTATGCTAAAAGGAGCAGAGAATTATAGCCACGGGGAAATCCAGCATCCTTCAAGGCTGACCTAGTTCTGGCAGAGTGATTCGCCCCTATCCATTCACAAGTCGAACTCACTCTGCCCCCCCTATCCCCTGAAGACTCTACCTACGTCACAAGGAGAGAAATCTGACGGCAGGGAAAGATGCAGAAGTTTTCCACATGCTTGGAGAACGCAACGCCACAGGCCCGTGTGAAAGCTAACTAATAGCTTAATTAGGAGATTCTGCCTCTTTCAAATTGAGTCCCTGAAGATCTACTTATTTCAAAGTAAAATCGTGTCAGCTGCACAGCATGAAATCCAGGGACACAGAGTGTTTCATCCTGACCCTTTTTTTTTTGTAGGTAGAATTCGCTTGGATCTTTGTATATTCTTCATAACAGAGTCAAGAAGCTGAAACACTGGAAGTCTTGTTCTTGTCATTAACTTCTCTGTGTTTTTCTCTTGTCAAATTATCATACAAAAGTGATGTAAAAGTTTTTGTCCAATTAATGGTTCTAAATGCAAGCTAGTCAATACATACAGGAATCTGTGACATGAATCACATTTAATAAGATGGAATCAGACTGTTTGCACTTGACTTGGAAATTAAACTATCCAATACTTATCTTTTTGAATTTTCTGCAGAAAAAGGACTGATGGCTGCAGCTCTAAACCCGATACACAGCTTTTTTCTTCATGATATCACGCAATCAAATATGTCATTCTATTAATGCTCTTTAAGCATTAATTTGGGTCTTCAATACTTTTGAAAACATAACTAGTTAATATCGAGTCCTCTGACTATCATTTCTGCCAGAAGAGCTCTGGCCAGAGGGGTGTGGACAGATAACATCTAAAGGGGCCCCTGGAGGGTCTTACAATAGATGCTTTTTGTCCTGAGGATTGTAGGGTGGAGTCTATGTAGAATGGGCTTTCTTCCAACAGATGCCACCAGACTGGTGTTTGGGGCGTTTGAAGGCCGGTGAACACATCTGACTCCTTGTCCTGTTCTTTGAACTCTTGGCAAAATGGTTTGGCTATGGCTGGTTTTGTTATGGCTGACTGGTGTGTACAGAAAGAGGTGGAAATGGTTAAATTCATTATTATGAACAAGCACAACGCCTCCGGGAGTGATGCAAACATCTGCTCTCTCACCTTTTGTGGTCTCGCTCTCCCTCACCAGGAAGGTCCCCCGTCGGTTCTGCAGCCCCAGGAGGAGCCTTTCTGAGTCACGCCGAGTAATCTTCCCAAAATACCACCTGCCAGAGCGGGCCATAAAGAAGAAGATCAGAGAGAAGCTCCAGCTGAGCTGCTGAAACGGGCGAGCACGACTACGCAGGCAGGCACAAATGCATGTCGGTACCATTTCTGGATGTGCAACACTTTAATTGTAGTCAAGGCACCATCATGCATTCACTCATCATCAGAGCACAGCTACATCCAAGATCAGCACTGGAACCTTCACTACACTTATTTTGACTACAGGAGTGAAACAAAAACATAGATAATGTACTCTTCCGCTTGGATGGAGTCCGACGGAGCCACATAGTTGCTGGGGATATAACCGCTCTCTCCCGTAGTCAGTGAACGAGCGAGCCACCAGTCCCCTTCTCTATAAAAAGCAGGAGACAAAACGAGAGAGCCAGGCCGTCAATCATAACAAAAAAATTCATAGAAAACACCAAGCAAAACTTTACAATTCTTGCTTTTATGATTTGATTGAGTAGAAAACCTTAAGACGGGTAAGACAGGACACTAGAAGTGAGTGGTGGTGTAATTACCCCACCATCTTCATACATTTTCTTTTTTTAAAATTTTTGCTTTGCTTGGGATACTTTTGAGCTGACACTTTTGACCAGAGGGTGTGTAAGCACCTCTCCATGACAAGCACGTGTGTGAGTAAATTAAAATTGTAGCTGTTGCGGCCCACTTTTTCATATGAAACGTACAGGCCCACTCTGAAAAATATGGCTTTGACTCACAGACTTCTGTACCGCTCAACTTCAAGTTCTTGGGATTCAAAGTTGTCACAGTTCAGCTTAAATGTGTTTTTAGCCACGCTTTCGGATCTACCAGCTGTGTGCATGTGAGGCCTTAAAGAGAATATTGGTAGACTTTGTCCATCGCCACGAGTAAAAGCAGAACAATGAAGAAGAAATGGCTCTTACCACATACGTCACTTTCTGACGTATGTGGTAAGAACCAAAGAGTCAAAGCATGCAACGATCACAGGACAAGTTTACGTTTGATTATTATACAACAGCCTCAGATAAACTGACTCACCTCCGGCACTGTGTTTAAGCAACTTATAATATGAGAAAATATTTATTTGTGGCATCGAAGGTGGCGCTACAAATGTCTGCATAATAAAATTTCCAAGGTTATGCTTTTCCCAAGCAGAAGATGTTTGTAAGTGTGCAATCTAGTTGTATTGGTCCATTTTTTTTTTTTTAATGGATTTTGGCATCAATAGAAAATATACAAGATTTAGCCTTGAAAAACTACAGTATGTCAGCATAAATGGAGGTTCAAATCACTTTAAATCAACCTATATTACGTTTCACGGAACAGAATACAAACAACCATGTTTTTATTTATTCACTTTTAACCCACGTCCATGTTCCCAGAATGGTGTGAAGAACATACAGTGTTAAGACACAGACAAAAGCAACCTTTTATTCTGCCTGTACTCCCCTCACTTTAACTGTTGCACAAGTTATTCTATGTGTAATTTTAACTCAATAATTGCACCATGAGCTTGGTCAGACAAATGAATCTGCAAAGGGACCGAACAAAAGGTTGCATGAGTTTTTTTTTTCTTTTAATGGTATTAAATATTACTGACCTGAAGCTGTACTTTTTCCTAGGAGAGACCATGAAGCATGAGAAAGGAGGAGAGAGGGAGAGATAACAGACACAGCAGATGCATCAAAACACAGCAAGAAGACACAGCAAGGCAAGCAGCACAGCGCAGACAGAGCAGAGCAGAGCAGCTGGATATGTTCTGGGACAACGTAGTGGGAATATTTCAAGTTCCACTTTGGTGTATTTTGTGGTTTAAATGTAAAAAAAAAAAAAAAGTATTGTTGAAATATTTCATATTTGCTTTCCATAAATAGCCAAATCTTTCATTTTAGATCTTAAAAAAAAAGTAACTTAAGCACCGACTTAATAAACTGCCTGATCAAAAAGAAAAAAAAAAAAAAAAAAAAGGTTTTGTAAAACAGATTTATCTGTATCTGCAAATGAAGCAACGCACTGATCGTGCCTCATGTCCGCCACGATGGCCTGTAGGGTAGTGTTATAATTTGGGGTTGCTTCATTTGATCAGGTTTAATTCAGAAACATTCTTTGACCAAAAAATAAGATTGGACGAATATGTGAACACACAGTCTGGGTTTTCTGTGTCAGAAGATGTTTGCCTTTCTTGATGGAATGGGATTATCCCAAGATGATAATCCCGTGCTCATTGATCCCAAATCATGACAGAGAGCATCATTTCCTCCAAAGGATTGGCCATCATGATCCAAAAGTTAACTACTACTTTGGTCAACGGATAAGACTTTACAAACTGGTCCCACTCTCCCACTGTTACCGCAAAATAAATATTGTGACATAACAGAAGTGTATCCAAACTCTGCTGTGGCGAATGTGGGAAAAAAAAGAAATGTAATGTTTTTACTTTCTGGTCAAGCAGTTAAGATTGTGTGCAGTAAAACGGTGCAGTTTTTTATCTTTTTTTATTCCCACTATGTAGTGCCAGACTACAGCAAAAGAACAACAGACCAGACTTATGACAGGAAATTATGGAAAGAACACACAAGGAAGAACATTGTTTGGGTTCAAACACCTGGATGGGGATTTTGCTCCACTTGCTTTATTATGGAAAAAGCAAAGTTTGAATTTAAATAAAAACAAAGTCTCCATCTAAATGTGAGCTCAGCTCCTTCCACCACGAAAATCAAAATGTTTACATCAACATGCGCTGAGGTCCAACAAGAAAACAAATAGTTTTAAGAATCTTTTGTGTGGAGAAAAGAAATGTGAGCAAATTTCTCAGTGTGGTTCTCTCTCCAACTCTGCCTCTTAGAGATTACGATGATGGCAGCCGCCCAAAAGGAGCAGAATGCGTTTGCAAAGCGCCGTTCTCCTCCGCTTTAGTAAACAGATGGGAACGATCGCTCCGCGGCTACCAACTCTGACTCTCGCCGAATCTGCCTCCGTTCATTCAAACGTAGGCTTGTGTGCTCACGCGTGTGGCAAGACATCTGTTCATCTGTAGATGTTTGTAAATGGGTTGCATCCGTGGAAAGCGTTTGAATGGCTGCTGGTTCTTACGTGTTGTTGACAATCTGAAGCCGGTCGCCTTTCCTGAAGGTCAGATCGGACGCCGTCCTCGACTCATAGTCGTACAATGCCACAAACGTAGTCACACCGCCTGCAAGAAAACAATCTTGGTGAGTGTCTTTGCCTTCTTACCGAACCTGTGATGCAGACCAGAGCCAGTCATTGATCAGCTCATTAGATGCACAGCAGGAGGTAACTTGTAGCAGAACTGTTCCTGATACGCAGCCAGAGGCCTGCTGGTCTGCAGATCACAATGACATCGTCCTCAAACGCATGCGCTCGTGCCATCACTGGGAAATGTTTACACACCCTCTGACCAAATGTGACGGCCCAAAAAACATCCCAACCATCTGGCTGGTCCACACAGTTTGGGCTACACACTCAAGGACAAGTGACTATTTGTATTGGAAGAAGGTTTACAAAAAAAAAAAAACTGTAAATGTGGCCGACTGTGTATCAGTTTTCTAGCTGCTTGGTTATTATAAGTCCCAAAGTTCACCAGATCTTTTTAAATCTATTCTGCAGCTTTATTGAGACTTTTTTTTAACATAAAGCTAACAGTCAGTTGACTGGAACCAGGAGGAAACATCTAAATGTCTTTTTTAGCACCACTAAAGCTCAACAATTGTACAGTTGCTTTTTTTAGTGGAGACACCAGCTCCTTAAACTTATTTAAAAAGTTTCTGTTTGAGATCAATTTTGAGCTATTTTCACTGTGCTTTTACTGATATTTTTTCAGAATTCTCCAATTTGTGTTTTTCTGCTCCCTGTTCATTCAAAATATGATAAACCTCAGTTTTCTGAAAAGCTGAAAACAGTCAACTAAAATCTCATTTCTCACTCTTTGAACACAAAAGAAGAGACTAAACCATCTGCTTTTATTGTCAATAGCTAATCCTGCTCACATCTTGCAACCTGTGAAGAATTAAAAGACAAAAAGACACAGGTCACGTCAGATTACAGTAGGTTAATAACTCCCTTTTTCTGTTAAATATTTAGCCTTAATGCTTTTTCATTTCTTATCCTTGTTGTAGAGAAGGATGATGCAAAAAAAAAAAAAAAAAACTTGGGGCAATTTCTTACCTGACAGAGGCCCTCTGTGAGGTGATGTGACATTTCCCGTGTGGTCCACCCCTCCGAAAGGAGTCAGGTCAGTGATATTTGTTGGGACCTTCTGGTGCTGCCCCTGATGCCCCTGCCTGCCCACGCTGACGGCAGGGCTTCGGTTCGGGGTTTGGGTCTGCTGGGCAGGGACCAGGTGGTGGAAGTGCCCGGTGTCCGAGCCTGTGCCGATGGTGCCATCCAGGCTCATGGAGCGCTGGCCCGTCTCTTTGGGCTTGCTTTTGCCCGCCCCCATGTGCAGACCTGGGAGATGAGCCAGTGATTCGTAAGAATGCAGTACTTAAAAGGTGAAAGGTGCATTCCTTCAGTCCACCACCAGATATAGTCTAAAATACCTTCATATTTTAAATTTCTACATATTAAAATGCATTTCATATCAAATGTTAAGACAATCACCACTTCATAACTATGTTAAAATATAAAAATGTATTATGTTTAATCAAAATAAGGTTAAAATATTTATTTGAATGTGGCCAAGTTCCGAAGACAAAAGAATTATGAACAAATATTAATTCAGACAAACCATTTAAAATTTCCCATTCCTTTACCTTTCCCAAACAAATCTTAGAAGTTTCGCATGTAATGTATTTCTCCTGATCCACCATATACCATCTATGTTCAGGGTGAGTTATTTAGCATTCAATATTACATCTATCCACCTGAACCTAGTTTGAATAATTCAACATCAACAAGAAAGACAAAGTTTAAAAAGGAAAAAGGGGCTATGAACTGTACTGGTACCGAGTTTTAAAGCTGGTGAGGCCACAAACATATCAAATACTTGTACTAGTTCCTGGTAAATGCATCAAGTCCAAACTGAGCTTTCATCAAGAGTACAGAGACAAACAAGTTCACATGGTCAAGTGGATCCACAAAGTTGGAAAGCCTTGTTCACACAGCGAGTTTGTTCCTCCCCTTCAGGCTCCGAGCGGTGAGTCACTGTGAAACCTGCTATTTCAGGCCAGCTGAAACAGTCACACACACATGAAACAGCCTTGTTCCTTTGTGAAAAGAAGCGCTCTCAGTTCCAGACGGAGTGCTTGCATGTGCGTAGGTGTGTGTGTGTGTGCGCGTCTCTGTTCATGTGCATTAGCAGCTGTTTCTTGGCCTCTGGGAAACAAGGCTCGACTGCGGACTAACACCCAAGCACAGTTGTGTCTCACATCCTTTTTCCAGTAAATGTATATACCCTTGAGTGTTTCCAACACACACACACACACACACACACTTGTGGGCCTGACAGACAGGACAGAGGAGGGTTATTAACAGACGGAGAGGAAGGAACTGGCTACGTCTTTAAAAAGAACATGTAGGTGGCTGTTGTGTTGAGCATGGACAGCTGAGGCTTAGTGGGTGTTTGGTGTGATGTGTGAGCATAACATAATTACACAGGTATGGGAATTCTCAAAAACATGCCATGGTCCCGTCTGCGGAGATGTGTGGGTGAAAAAGCCTTTGCAAGTGCGTGAATGTGAACAAATGCGAGCAACTTCTGCAAGCTTTGATTCAAACTCAGTCAGGACGTCATCTGGTGCATTGGGGGGTTAACGTGTCAAACTAAATGATTATGACAACGGGTAAAAAGATTGAAATCTGAAGTTTAATCTGTAACAGAGACACTTAAGCAAAGAGGCACCAAAAAAAAAGAAAAAAAAAAGCTATGGTAATAAAATCTTATTAAAAAATTAACTTAAGATGTGTGGGGTTTTTTTTTAAACAGAAGGATAAAAATGCAAAAGAGGCTCAGTTTTGTTATTTAGTGATTTAGCATCATTAAATTGTTACACTCTGTTATTGCGGTCTTATCATTTGTTTCCACAAAAAAAAAAAAAAAAAAAAAAAAAAAATCAACCAGAAATTTCCATTGCATCATTTAGAGTCTTGGGTTTTAATTTAGAACCTGGCTAACAGAACCTTTTCTGTCACTCTGAATAACTGTCTCCTCAACTACTCAGTTGGGTTAGGGTGTGCCCCAAGGGCCAATCCTACGCCCCCTTTTGTTCTCTGTTTACGTATCTTTTGGCAACCTTATTAAGAAGCATAATGCACATCACATTTTGGATTAGGCCTGAGAGATTAATCCATTTCTTTAACGTAAATTGCAACTAATGCAATTAGCTGATTGCAAAGGTCGGAATTAACTACAGCTCAAAACGGATTATTGTGGACTTTTTTGCCACTTAATGAGGCAACACAATGAGCATGTGCCAACATCTGTTCAGCACCTGTTACCTAGGGTGCTGTAAAAGCATCCTAGGCAACTGTACAATAAAAATGCAGCATTTTAAAAAGGGGCCCAGAAGTACTGCTGGCATTGTAAAAAACAATAATAGTCCATTTACCTTTTAAAGTCTTGTTTAATGAATAACCAATAGAAGCTTGACTTTCAAACGTTTAGATATTTTCCCTAAATCATCCAGTCCTAATCTGGAAATCACTCAACTGTTGATGTTTATAAATCACCGGTCCCGGCAGACTCAGTAATCCCACACTTTTTCTTATTAACATATCTTGAATGGACAACAAGTCCTTAAATTTAATGATACATCAAAGATCATCCCATTTAATTAGCCCAAGTTCTCTCTAATCTAGTGGTTCCAATCTGTAAAATACCACATGGTTGCTAAGAAACAACAAGTAATATTTGATTCTGACATCTGTGTGTAAGCTTCAGTCAAACATTTTGGTCAGTATTGTTTTGCTTTTCTAAAAGTTTAAGACACTTTCCAAACAGCTGGCACCTTAAAGCCTTGACTTTTGTAATGCACTATACTCAGTCAAGGTTTCTGCCAGCATCTCCTGCTGCTCCAAAAATACCGCAGCTAGACTCATTACCAGGACTAAAATGCACATATACATCACCCACTGCTTACCACCCTGCACTGGCTCCCTTTTAGTTTTTGTATTGATTTTAAAATCTTAACTGCTCACCTTCAAAGTCTGAAATGGCCATGGCCCTAAGTACCTCTCAGACATATTGACCCAGTATAGACCCTCCCAACCCCTGAGCTCCCCAGATGACCTTCTGCTCAAGATTCCCAGGTACCAGTGTCTAATAAAAGCAGATAATGCCTTTCCTGTTAGAATCCTCTCCACACTAAACTCTGACTCCACCAGGACTCATGATACCTTCAAATCAATCCTCTTTGTGAAACCCTTTGACAATGTCAATATGTTGAATAAAGTATATATGTCAAAATCTTGAGTAGTCAAATACAAAATATATTTGTCGTCCTTGATTATGTGACACCAAGTATTCACATGTATATTTATGTGAATAACTGGGTTAAAAAACTACTACTACTAATAGTAATAAAATAATAATAATAATAATAATAATAATAACAACAACAATAAAAATACAAGTGCAATGCAATATTGAGTGAGCCTTTGATAAATAATTTGGGAGAAGTAAGCCATCATTAGAATCTCACAGTGATGATCAAAAGTAATCATCTTTACATTCAAGTTATATAAGAATGTCTTGGGGGCCAAAAACCTCCTCTTGTTCTCTCCAGGGTACTACACACATGAGAGTGTGCTGGACAGCTTCACAGCCTGCATGTGTAAACAACACAGCTGGCTCCACCATGCAACGGAGCCTCAAGTCTTTCCCTATTATGGAGTTGGAGTACAAGAATATTAATTGGTGTGAACATTTGACTCAATCTATCATTGCAATAAAGAGTGGAGGGATGGTAAATATTTCGCAAGTGAGACAAAACTAAAAATTACAAAAAAAAGGGAATATTGTAAGAGTGTACAGACTTGCAAAAATAGAAAATGGGAGCTGCATAAAGATGGAATAATAATGAGAAACAGGAGACGAGGAGAGAATTTAGTCCCTGTGAGTTTTTTCCATAAAGCACGAGTACACAGGATTGTGGGAGGAGCGGACTGCGACATACTGCTTCGACTGCCAGAGACGGCGAAAAGAACAGGCACCTGAGCAGCAGGAGGCCTGGATGGGAGGAAGGAAGTGAAGAGGGAGATGAAGGAGGAGGATGGTGCGCGTATATATGGTAACAAAAAAAGATCTACTTTCTGGATACAAAGCTGTATCTCTTTCCAGCAGAAACTCCTGTTGCTTTGCACCTTGTACTTCACATCTCTGCAGAATAAACATTAATATGCCTTATGAATGTTAAATGTCTTTTTTTCTTCCTAAATGTAAGAGAGGGTGAACTACTATTTCCCTTAGATAAAATGGTGCAAAAATTCGATGTGACATGGTTCAAAAAGTCAACAAGAGCAATGAAAAGACGTTCAAAACAGTGAATAATAAACCTGATGAGAGATGAGAAATTTTAACAATTAGATATAAATGACAGAAAAAACAGGATTTACTCAAATCCTGCTTCCTAAGCCACAGTGGAGCTGAAAGGTACTTTAATATTGACTGTACATTTATTTCTACTCCACATCTTTTTTACTTTCTAACTGCTGTCTGAGTCTCATCAACTCTATGACCCACCTGTGTACGTGAACTGAATACTGAGCCTAAAGGAAAGAAATAATGTGAGGGGTGGAAAAAGGGTGAGTAAATGAAGAAAGAGTACCCAGATGCCTCGAAGGGATGCAGATTAAGAGAGCAGGCAAGTCCTAACACTTGACAAGTACTTAATCACATCAGGCCAGTATTCTCATGTCTATAAGAGTCAAACAGACTTTACACTTTGTTCAAACTTGATACAAAATATTGTTGTGCCTATTTATAATCAAAAACTGTTTTTTGGGGGGGGGTTTTGGCTATCATAATAATTCCATTTTCCTTGCAATGCCTATTAAGAGTCCTAAAATGACTCTAGTTCAAGTCTGGAGGTCAAAATGATTGTTCAGTTTTCCACAGATGTTTTTAATCCCACAGAGGGTCCATGTTGCCATTGATCAGCCATCTCCAAAATCTTTTCATTTAATTTGCAAGAAAATGCTAGATGAATGAGTTGTATTGAGTTTCCTCCTTGGAGCCACCATTAAATTGAAACATTTTAACAGCTCTTTCCTAGGCTGCCATGAATGTTGCTGGAGTACAGTGCAGCATCATCCTGAAAGGTGCAAACATCCTAAACACCACAGTCTGGGGACAATGACTTCTAAAACTCACAGAATAAGTTTTTAAAATAGGCAATCTCAGTTAAACTCATTTTAGTCTGAATCCCAGATGAAAACAGACTGAGATATTAGGCCCACGTTTTCTGTCTGTCAACCAGAGCTGAACAAAGAGCTATTGTCTAGGGAAACAATGAAGGATTTTGGTACTAAAATGACCCTGGAAGACACCCACTTCATCAAATACAGACTGCTGAAAGGCAGAATTAACTTTAGGTGACTGAGTGACTTCAGGCCCAGCAAGAAAGTGAACTGTAGAATACAAAATTGAGAAAACATCCATATTTTTTTAAATAGTTGAAATGATGCTTCAGGATGTATGATGTTTAAATGTGTCATTCCAGTTCTTTACCAAATCATACTTACAAAAGTAAAAAAGAAGCACCAGTCAGAAGAAAGGGGTTTAACTTTAGAGAAATAATTTTAACAAAAACAACAAACTCTTCTGTTTGAAAGTATTGCATTTGTGGGATTTAATAAAATATTTTGGTGTGAATTGTAGATTGGGCATGTTACACTTGGTTGGTGGCAATCTAAACATTCCCTTTTTATCCTGCAAGATGAAAATGGGGTGACTGAAAATATGAAAAGCCCACTCTAAAAGGGTTCCAATTGGCATTTCTGGATGTGCATTTTCAGGATGCAGAGTTGATTTTTTTCTTTTTAATTTTGCAAAAGAGAGCCCCAACACTTCTTTAAATGTGTTTTTTTCTTAACTGAGCAGACGCATAAAGGGGATAGAGATCTCTGACACAAATCAATTCAGTGATTAAATGATCAATCAGCTGTTTGTGCTTTTAGACAACAGGCTCCACTCATTGTTGGATATAAATTGCTTATTTTAACATTATGTAAACACAATTGTTCCTATTCCTACGCATTTAGTCACAATATTCTGATTGCTTTTTTGAATTCCTGCCAACAGAGCAGCAAATGTTACAAACAGGACCTTTATGGCTCACTTGCATGTGATGTCCCTGATTTAGTTCAGCAATGATGTTGTTCAAGTTAAGCTCATTTTCAGTGTGAAAATGAGCACAGTAGCTTCTACAAATCTCACTATGGTACAGCAAAGGCTAACAGTTGCCACTGTACTGCGGAGAGTAAAAGACTTCCAGCCAATTTTTCAGCTGAATAGGGAAATTACAGTTCGCCCTTGGGAGGGGAGGCAAGAAAGGAGGAGGGGTGAGGGGGGGGATGATGGTTCCTCGAGATCAAATGAGAGGAAATGTGCATATTAGCGTTTCTGCCTTATCTTGCACAATGACAAGAAACAATACAGTCCAAAAACATGCAAGACACGATCATCCTCAGCCTGGGTCAGCAGGAGAAGAAGAACTAGAAGATAATTTAAAAGAAGGCCAAAGAAAGACAAAGCAGTGAGATAACGATCCAAATCACGTCCCGTCTGAGTCCTGCGACTGTCACAGTCACATCTTCCTCCATCATGTTTACCCTCCAGATCTCGCCATCCTTTACTTGGCATAGTTTGGAGAGTGTGAGACGGTGTCTAGCTCTCCTGTCGCATCTCATCTCACCCCAGCAAACACATACGCACCGGAAAGACAAGAGGAAGACATAGTTGTGGGGGGAAAGAGGAGGAATGAAGGACTCAGCTGATAAAACC
Source organism: Zenarchopterus dispar (assembly GCA_028564865.1). Lineage (NCBI taxonomy): Eukaryota > Metazoa > Chordata > Actinopteri > Beloniformes > Zenarchopteridae > Zenarchopterus > Zenarchopterus dispar. The sequence goes on along the minus strand of JAOWBL010000020.1, from coordinate 7,237,379 downwards.
CACTTCCGCTCATGTCTGACTGATGAGTCTGACAGCCAGCCATCCAGGCCTCGAGGAACAGCTGCTCCTGACTGATTATTTTCACAAAATTTAAAGGATGTTTCATGTCAGAGGTGCCACAACTAAGTAACTTAAAGGAAGTCCTTATATGCTACTATACAAGTTTGTTTTTTTTTTTTAAACTTACACAGAATCATCACGTGAAACAATTACAAATGAGCTACAGTTGCTTTTTACCAAATGTCAAACAAACATTAGGTTTTTATTTGTATAATGAATATGTTCCTTTTAATAATAGTTATATTCTTTACATACTCTTAAAAGGCATGTTTAACGACTTGTGAGATGATCAATAAGTCAACAGACTAAAAAAAAAATCCTGATAAACAAGTAAATACATCTCTTTGAGCCATTATCTGGACAAAAACAAATAAAGCTGCAATCTTGGCCATTGTGAACTTGTATTAGGCGTTTTATATATTTTGCAAATTATTTCAAAGACATATTGAGCAATCCAACCAAGTACGATGACATTGTTAGTTGTGAGGAGCTACACCCCCCTCTCTCCTGCCCCCACCCTCCACCCCAGCTCTTAAGTGTCTTCATTCATGACAAACCTGCACCCCTTGCCTTATGGAAATTAGCTGGAACTAAACAGTCCAAAAACCACATGTAAACAGATTAGACACATAATTTAAATTCTATTTCCACGGGATTAAACACCAGTTGTCAGCAAAGCCCCTTTCAAAGAAACACGGGGTGGGGTGCTATGCCTACAGGAGTAGCAGCTGTCAAACTGAAATGTATTTTCTAGGGAAGAAAATTAAAAAGAAATAATCACCGTTTGCCACCGTCCACACCAGATGCGTAAGTAGGGATTTGTGAATGGGAACGGGGATGATGATGATAATGCTAATAATAAAAAAATAATAATAATAATAATAAAGGGAACAATGCTTGTGTGAGTGTCTCAGCTCACAGGGGAAGCGCATATGCGGCCTGATGAATCAAAACAGGTGCTTTTACAGCTCCATTTTGAATTTCGAAGGATTGTTGCCTTTATTTTATATCCGCGATCGATTCACTGCGTTTTCTCTAAGCACTGGGCGTCGTGACGGTGCATCAAATTCCAGATTTCCACAAATTTGCATTTTGTGGGGTGCCCGGCACAGACTGAATGGTCCTGGGCAAATGTGCAAGGCACACTGAGTCAATGGCCTACGCAACAATGAGACGCAAATCTGTGAGGAGAGCTGCGATACGCTGAGTAGCTACACCATATGGATGTGGAAGGAGGCAGCATTAATGTTGATACTTTGGTTTTAAGGTTTAAAAAAAAAAGACAGTATAAATCTGATCTCATCGCACTGCTCAAATCTAATCAACTCACCTTTGACGCGTCTTGAGATTCACCCCCCCAAAAAAATCAGAGACGCGCAGCGACGAAACGTGTCAGATCCGCGTAGCTGTCCTCATTAGAAAAAAATAAGAATGGAAACCTCGGTTAGACACCAAAATCCCATTTGGTGAATTTCGGTAGTATTTCAGAAGGATCGGATCATGAACGGCTTTCATGGGAGGAATGTGTGAGCACAGGCTGCCGCCGCCGGCTATGGTGGGCCGGCCAAACACCCGAAATAACAAAAAAAAAAAACCCTCAGACCTTTCAGCTGTGCGGCGTCGAAACAGGAGTGGTGTGGCGTGGAAGAGACATGCCTCGTAAGGGGAAAACCAGTGGACAGCGCATCAGTAGCGAAACACGAGAAGGAAAATACGGAGAGGCAGGATTTTACGCATTTGGCGGACCGACACCAACGTCGGGACGATTCACGTCACAGTGCGCAGCTCGGTTACGTAGAAATCCCCGAGGCGTGGAGCAGACGAGACTGCTACTCCGAAGTCCTAATGTCACGACCAAGCCTTTGTTTGTTTGTTTATTTATTCTGTTTCGCGTTTGTAAAACAGAGAATCGATACTTTTTACTCCTCCATTTTTATTAGCACATGGTTAGCTTTATTGCCGGTTAGTCGCTAAGCAACGCAGGTTACAACTAGCGCATATTAATACGTCAGATTTTTAAAAATTGTCTTTATTTATTTATTTTTTTTTTTACGTTTATCAGCCAATCAACATCGAACCGGAACTAATTTTAGACAAAGAAAGTTGTGACCTCCTTTTTCCCCCCCAAACACTTTGGACAAACTTTACCATTCAAACAAATGTCTACAAAATATTTCAAGGGATTTTACAGTACATATATTTTAGTATAGTTTTGGCTCATATTCTCATTCCCTTTGGCCCACTTATGTATACTTAGTTATTCATGGTCAAGATGGATTTTACAGAGAAGTTGAATTCTCTGTCGTTTAAAATCTCGAAATAACATCATCTGATTTCTATAATGGTTTTAAAAAAAATCCAAAGTTCAAGCATTCTTCAACATAACTTGAGTATATGATGTTACTTACTTGAAATTAGCATTTCCATACCAATATATATATATTAAAAATATCAAAATGAACATCTTTATGTTCATAGTTACCTGAGGAACTTTAAAATATTTTGATGAAACTGTAAACAGTATCTTCCCTGTTTACACTTTAAAAGTCACTTCCTGGAGTATTTCTTGAAGACATACAAGTAAAATGCTTATAAATGCAAACACATTTGCAGAAACTGGCAAAACAGAAAACAGGTTTAATAAAGTTTTCCATTGTCATGGAGAATATCAGCTCACCTACACTTAATGGAGGGGCTCATAATTGGAGTTGTTAAGTACTATGTTTCAGCGTGATATGACAGCAGAAACATATTTTAGACTCCAGTTTCTCTCCACCTGAATTTCATATGTGCAGACAGACTGCAAACAAGATGAAAAGGTGGATGAATTTTGGAGTTACTTAAGAACAGATGGTTTAATACTGGACTGGACACATAACTATGAACGAACATCTCTTTACACAGCTATCAAACAATTGGCTACAAGTTTACAATCATTAGTTAAAGCACAGGAAGACTTTTTTTTATGTGTTTGTTTCATTTGAAGGAATACTTGCTTACTGTTTTGAGTCATCATCTGACTCTTACCATCACAGATTCCCATTATCAGCAAAAACAAGCAAACATATGTTAAATTAGGACCTCTATCTTGGTGGTCCCTTCTGACAACTATTTCATGGCACTGTTGAAAGAATCTTACAGAAATAAAATCAACATCATGGTAAAAAGGATGAAGAGACTCAACAGAAGTAATGACGGAAGAGCAAATGAGAGAGCGACAGATTCAGAGACCACCCAAGAGTGGTGTTGACTTAATTTCAAGGTCTTTAAGGGGGTCAGCTGACTTAAAAATGACCAAAGTTCGTTTTTGCTGCTTTAACATTTTTTTCTATGTACAATTTTATATCATTTGAAATTGGAACAACATAATTTTCTGTTGAAGACTGAAGGCAGGGTAAACGATTCTGTGATTTGTTGTTGTTCCCCACAACACTCATCTCCTCACCACCTGCTGAAAGAAACCATGGAAAAAAAAAGGTTTTACATAGACAGTCCTAGCTCAATAAGCTGAAAAAATACCCCCACCCCGATCCAAAACAAATATTATGTGCTTGTGCACATTCGGTGGTTACCAGGTACATCATGAACTTGGTGGTGGAGTTCATGATGGGGCATGTTGACTTGGGAAGACCTGGAAGGAGGTAGTATCAAAAGCTGATCTCATCCATAAATCTCCTACCCCACCTTAGATAAAGTATTATTCAGTTCAAGTCACAATGCATCCTGTCATGAAATGAGTAAATATGGAGGCACTGTCGTTCTGACTCATTTAATTACACTGAACTTTGACAGTGACTAATGACGGCTCAAGTGAATGACCACATGATGCTTTTATTACACCAACATGATCTGAAAGCAATTAACTCATTGATATTTGGTTATTAAAGAAATGGTATTCAAAACAAACATATTCAGCCACGTGACAATAAGCAAACACCAAGACTGTAACCAGGACACATCTCAGGATCACTCTGAAGAGTTTCAAATTTAGTGTTATAATATGACATAAATGTTTTCTCTACCTTAAATACTAACTGAAAATGTTCCTAATGGAAATGGAGAACCACTTTTATAATCACACATCAGTCTATCTCTTCTTCTTGCTCTCTTTTTTTGTTTTTTGTCGAATCTGGGTTGCTGATCCTTTAGGTTTTTTCATCTGTTCAGCAGTTTTGCCATCGCTGGCCTCCAACTCCTCCTGTGGAATAAAAACAACAAAAATCAACACCCAACAGTTTTCTCTGTTTCTGAAAGACTGACTAAAGAAAAGTGAAAACTGTCCTCTTGGTAGAAACGATATCTCTTTAATTCAATTATGTTTCTAGATTTGTGATCACGTCTAGTCACAGTGCAGATTACTGTTGGAAATAAACTCTTTTTTGTGGATAAATATGTTTAATATGTGTCTGATAAAACAATACTAACTTGAACTTTTGTAAAGACTGGCAGGCCTGTAAAGGAACTTGGTTTTATGCTATTATAACTTTTCTTGAACTTGCTTCTAAGTGACATCAAAAAGTCTTATCTTTACTCACAGGTCTATGATCCAAGACAAAATAAAGTGTTTCTTGAAAACAAAATTAAAGGGAACCTATGACAAAAAAAAAAAAATCAAACTAAAGCGGGGTTCAGCCTTGGACACAAGGAGTATTGAGCAGGAGCTCAGAGGAGAGTTATTGTGCATTGAGAAGCAACAGGAGTCAGCTGAGATGGTTAAGGCATCTAGGATCCATCCATCTCAGCTTCTCCACATTCCATCATGTTCATCCAGCGTTCACCCCACCATAAATATGTTGTGGAATCTGTTATCTTTTTTGTGCAAGCAAAAGGAAAACATCAAATAAAAGGTTTTATGTACATGGCACTATCTGAAGCTCAGACAGACCCTCCCCCTGGTAGTGTCCACCTACCTGATCGTGGCTCTTGGATGTGGGGAAGATGACAGCCAGAATGCAGATGAGCTGGAAGATGGCGCCCAGAAACAACCCATAACGAAGTATGCTTTCTAGCAAGGTGGGTTCTGGGACCTCTGGGGGGGACAGGTCCAGCTCTGGAGACATGATCCTGCTACGTGTGGCGCAGAAAAGCCTTTCTGTGCAACCAACATGAAGGTGATCATCAATAGTATGTGACACTGAAACAATGCCAGTTTAGGAGCGAGCAAATGAGATACTATCAACAAAAAATGTGCTGCTCTAAAAACAAAACAAAACAAACAAAAAGAATAACTAAAACAGAAATGCTCTATCCAAGAGTTAGTTACAAAGCAGCTGCAAAACAGTTACAGTGTAACAAAGATCTGTTGTGGCAAGTATCTAATGCGTGGAGGGAAAACTCACCAGCAAGCTGTGAAGCTCGTCACCCGTCTATGTGGTTTTACGAATATCTCGATCAGAATCATAAAACACGGCGAAAAAGCGAATACAATGTGATAACGCTAAAGGTAATCCACAAAAGGCCAAAAAAAAAAAAAAAAAATCTATCGGAAATTACGTCCTAAACCAGAGCTTTACTTCCTATAGAATATTGGTTTGAATATGTCGCCCCCTACCGTTCATGGGGAATCTTTCACCCATCTATTTTATTTTTTGACAATTACGATATATAAAACAGGAGAATGGTTTCTTGTGAACTATTTATGAATTATAAATTCATAAATTACATTTTACCCTGCAGACAATAAATGCAGTAAATTTATAACTGATACACCAAGCCAACCAAGCGAAACTCCACTCTTGAGAGGTTTGAAAGAGTTCAAGGTTAATTTTTGTTTTCTTCTATACTATATTCAATTTATTTTCAAAGGCAAATATAAATACTTTTTAATTTGCATTTATGTAGCATCATTCTGTTTCATGTTAATCTTTCAAATAGAAAACCCAGACACAATTCATTATTATTTATTTATTTCAAAGCTCATCTAAAATGTGATGGTTTTCTGGAAAACCTGGAGTTGCCCACTGAAGATTTTTATTTCTCAACATTTTATAAAATTATACACTTGAAATAAAAGCAAATTAAGTGTTTAAAGCTCATTCTGTTGTAGTAAATTCTTCTTCTTGCAGGCTTTTCATCAGCTCATTTCATCTGTCTATAAAACCTTAATTAAGTTTAAGTCTTGCATCTAACAATGAAGGAGGCAGTATCTGGAATATGATTGCACTTAAAGATTATATTTTCCTGATGACTTCATATACAGTACAATTTTATATTTTTGTTATTTGCTCTATTTCTGCACACCTCATGAGTATTTTATGTATATGTTGTATATATAATAAAGTATACAGTATAAAAACGCTAATAGGAACTGATACTTTTGGTAAGTATAACTGTTCAAACTTCAAATGGGGAAATAAAATTACTCAAATAAACAGCACAAAAAACATGAAAATGGCTAAGATATGACTTAGATGTAAACTATCAAGAATGATACATACAGGAACAAATGACAGATAAACTACCTAAATGTTTAAAAAAGGTGCAAATTTTCACTAAAATGGGCCCTATTTATGTTTAGATTCTATTTATAATGATATTTTAATGTTTTTAAATCGTAGTTAACCTCAAAGCAGATGATTTATTGCCATTGAGTATTTTCCTAGCCTTCTATCACCCACTCATATCAACATCAAGCTTACCCGTATACACTTATTACTGGTAAACACTAAAAAGTACTAAAACATTTTCAAGCCTAAGCTTTCTTGAACT
>JAOWBL010000020.1:7215671-7230511 GCA_028564865.1 Zenarchopterus dispar | reverse complement strand
AGCTTACCCGTATACACTTATTACTGGTAAACACTAAAAAGTACTAAAACATTTTCAAGCCTAAGCTTTCTTGAACTGTTTTCAATAATGTTTATGGTTAGTACTATAACTTTATAACAAGGAGGTTCTGGACTTGAAAGCCAGCTGGGGCCTTTTTCTATTTTCCCCTTGTCTTTGTAGGATTTTAATGGAAGCTCAAACTTCCTCTTAAAAAGTCATTTCTTTATCTTCACTGGAGATTCTGAGTGTGGTGGTTGTTTCTGTCGTTTGTCTCTGTCCATTCGTTGACTGGCAGCTTCCTCCAGTGTGTCCCCACTACCTCCCCAATGACAGCTGGGATAGGCTCAGTTTCAAAGCTCATCAAAGTACCTGTTGCACTACATTGCATACGTTACATTGACTTGATAAGAGTGTCTACACTATGAACTGCCATTTCAAAATAGATTAATAAAATTAGAAGATTTTAAAAGGTTTGCTTAGACTGAATTCATCCCTACTCTTAATATTCTCATACATTTTACACATAGACAGATAATTAAAAAAACAGAATTTATTTCATATAAAATATTTCTACATGCTTACAGATAATAATTGTACATTTATATGAACAAAATTAAGTCAAAATGGTTAAAATAAAGACACAATCAATACAATGTGTAAGGTGTAACACAAATATCTTTGTAAAGGGTAAAATATTTGACTATATTCAAGGCCATCAGAGTTGACCCATTTCTGATATAAATGTTGGAGTTGAGGTCACAGTTTTTGCCAACTGAACCACAAATCTCTCTACAGCGCAACAAAACATGATGCAACCTTAAAAAAAAGTAAATAAAAGCTTTGAATGGATCAGCTTTTACTTTTGGCCTTAAATACCTGCCACTAAGGTGGCATCCAAGTCTGACGGATTGTACACTTATGACGTTATGACGTCTGCAGATTATTCTTACTTCTTCAACCTCGAATTTGTTGGTCAGACCCGCTGCAGCACTGTAAGGTCAGTCTCCATTGTGGCCTTTCAGGTCTCTTCTTATGATGTCATTCACTGCAAAATATTGACGAAAGGGATGAGCATCTTTAACCCTTTATGGGGCAGTCAATAAAACACTTGAAATTTCAAAATTTAAACTCTAGGCGGTTATTGGAGAATATTAAAGGACCTCTATTAACATTGTAACTTTTTCAAATAACCATAGAATGTAGTTCTATTGATATTACCAAATATGGTCACTTGCCCTGTAAAGGATTAAAGTTCAAACCACGCCCAACAGGAAGAGATTTCTTGCAACATTTCAAATTCGGATTTTGTATTCTGAAATGTTATGTATAATTTACTTTTTTGTCTCAATTTATTTAACAATATTGAGAACACAGAAATAAGCTTGAAATGAAATAAAATAAAAGGACAAAACTGGTATTTCCTTATCAGAAAGGCGTTGATGAGTTATTTTAATGCTACCAGCAGGGGTCGCCAAAGTATGCCATTGTATTTATTTATTTATTTTCTCCAAGTTGTGCTTTTCTTCTTGTACAGTGTCTCCATATAAGGAGTCCTTGGTTATGAAATGATTTTACCTGAATGCCTCTTTCTTTGTTCTGATTTCTATGTTTCATTGCCCTTGGGTTTATTATGTATATTTCAATTTAGTTCAGTTTACTCTGTTTAAATGTTGACAGCAGAGAAATGACAGGAAACAGAGGGACAGAGGCGGGTAACAAAGCAGAGATCCCCCACAAGAGGCAAACCAGAAATATTCAGACATGACATTTGTGGCTGGCACTTCTAAGACCTCAGTTACCGGGACCTCCCAGTCAAATGACCTAATTACACACATAAATTACATAATTTTCACACGGTGTTGACTCTCAGTCTCTGCATGAACCGAAGGGGATGTAAACACAACTAAATTTTTTCTTTCTTTCTTTTTAATGCCCTCCAGATATCACTTGTTCACTAACTACGAGTTTGCCTGTACTTATTCCACACTGCTTAAGGATTTATTTTACAGCAACTTCTGACAGAAAGAATCAAAATCGAGTTATACACAGAAGACAAAATAACACAACTACAACTGTATATTTAGCTTTATTTGTCTATGATTGTCTCTGTGTGATCTGTGATGGACACATTGTCTCTCATCCCATCAGAGCTGAGATATTCCCCAGCCACATGTGACCCTAAAGAGGAGAAAGCCAATGCAGAAAATGGATAGACAGATGTTTATAATGATTATCAGCAGCTCCTTAAAACCTCCACTGATGTTGTATCAGAGATCAGAACAAAGAACACTGATACTTTTTTTTTTTGATGCCACAGCTGTATTTGCATATATTTTGCCTGTACGGTTTTCTTCCTGTTTCTGCTCTCCATCATTGGGATGTAAACACAAACTTTCTCCTGCAACAACAAAGGTAACTTAATCGTTGATTCTCTCACTTTATCATAGTGTTGCTTCATCTCATCAGCGACATGAGCTGTAATTAGATTAACTTTAAGTGAGGCTCGGCGCCCAAACAAAACTTCAGAAAGTGCTGTGTGGGTCCGCATGTGTGAAGCATTGAGAGTGAGACTGAAACGTAAGAAAGTGGATGGAAAGGCTTGTCAGAAAGCCACAAGGCGGGATTTGCAAGCAGACAGTTGCAGTATGGTTGTGTGCATTGCACACTGGACCACAATCACCCATCCCCCAACCTTCAGCGTTTCACCTTAGAGTCACCGTTTGTGCGTATTTGTTTTAAAGAGTGTACTCTGTCATTTTTAAGCAGGTTTTCTCAATGAATAAAGCTTTGTCTGACATGTTTATATTAAGAGATTTACTTGAATCTAAAGCAGAACTTTAGGAGGTCCCCGTTTTAACTGGTGAACTTCAAAACAGGATAAGAATAACACTTACCATCCTCCAAATAAGCATAGTTGATGTTCTCTTGTTTGACCACGATTCTCTCCGGAGCCCTCTCATCATGATTTCCTCTTGCAGATCTGATATGGGTCGGAGGTTGGCTGCCTGGCTCCATGCAACCCACAGCTTTCCCTTTCACGTATCTAGAAGGTGGCGACCTCCCCAGCGATGTCTGCACAAAGCCCTGATGTCTTGATGTAGCCAAACAAGCCTCAAATGAGTCAGCAGCTTGAGGACCATCACCCTGTCTGGCAACAGGGGTTCTGGCGCTTGCACACTGGCTGGGAGTAGAGGCGAGGTGGGAGAGGAGGGTGGGGCTGCAGTTGCTGTAATGCTGGTTTGGAGAGTGGTACATCACTGGATTGTTGATCAGAGCGCCAGCCCTGGACTGGTAATAGGCAGGCTCATCCAGAGGGTCGGGGGTTAGTATTTGGGCGTGATGGTCTACGGTTGTTAGGTGGTACATTGTTGAGGAGACATTCAAGACTTGAGGGTTGATGTCCTGCTCCAGGTGGTAGTAAGACTTCATGGACATGCCAGGCAGGGACTGGTCATTGACGTAGCCGTATGAATTCAACTGATAGTCGTCCACCGGCTCTGCTTTGATGGCTGAAATATAAAACAAAGATTTCTGATACTTTGGACATACAAAAAAAAAAAAGAGACTTAAAGTAAGAATAACAATGAGAGTAGATAAATGTGACAAAGCAGCTACGTTAAGACCTCAGTGATGCTGCAATAAACCTAATCAACTTTGGGTTTTGAGTTTATCACAAACATAGATACAACTTTAAAGATGGAAAATGAAGACAATGCTAAGGTGCAAAAAAAGTCAAATGAATGGACTTTTTGGAATAAACCAGAACGTGGGTGCATTTTTGCTGTGACATATGCCGATGCTAAAATATTTATCAAGTGATAGGATTTCCCCTTGAGAATTAAACACAGGTTGCTCATCCTCCTCACGCCGCTTGGTTTCTGGCTGATGTTTGCTGCTAAAATAATTGATTGCTTTAGATGTGGATAGGTTTCTTTTAAAGCAATCTCATAACCCGTTTCCAGTTTTAATTCATGTCTTTTCTGAATGACATAAAAGTCCTAACATAGGGTTAAATTCGTATTGTTACACTTGCAATCTGGTCTGTGAGAGCAGTGTTTCCTCACAATCCTGACTTTCACTGGTGATGTCACAGTTGTAAATGTTGACCTTTTTAAAAACTTCCCCTTTCTCAAACATTCAAGATAAACCTGTTCCCCCTGTAACATGATCGCTGAGATGGTTAACAGATGTACACACCTCTGACAGGAGTGTAGATGAAATGCTGTGGCTGACTGAGCTTCTTCTTCCCATTCATCACGTAGAAGTTGACTTTGGCTGGTTGGCAAATGGTCCGGTCTCGGTATGGAGGGACCTCGACAAACAGCATGTTCTAGTGACACAGAGAGAGAGAGAGAAAGTAAAGATCAGCCAGCAGCTCAAACTCAGACACATCAAAATTACTACCTGAGGTAAAATTCTTTCTTTAGATATGATTAAGTTTGATAAGCATTTTGACACCTTCAGCAAAGTGAGGGTTTCGTGTTTTGCTTTCCAATTTGAGTAACTTACAGTACATGTGCACTATTTACTCAAAAATGCTTGTGAAGCCACAGTTTCTCTTTGATTGAAAATGCTTAATCTCCTTATACATAAATCATTTACATGCGTCAAAATAAATGAGCTGAAAACAACTCACAGCTTGGGTTTTGTCTCTGTCCACAGACGCCTCTACTTCCCAGATCTGCTGACCGTCTGAAAACAGAGATGGCAGTTATTAACACACAGGCTGTAAAGATGCAGTTTGACAAATCTGGCAAACAGATCGGGTGCATTACCAAATGTTAGATTAAAAAATCAATTCAGCTCTTTGCAAGAAAGGTGCAGCTGTAGTCAGCAGCTTAATGGATCCATCAATAAGCAGGTCTAAAAGCCAATAACAGAGATCATACAACTCATTCGATCAATAAGAAACATGTTTAATTTTTCTTTTCTTTTTTAGTTTAAACACCACTAAACTAGTAATTTCTCTCCAATTCATTCTTCAAATGTGACACATTATGAAGAAAAAGACAACTTCCTGTGTTTGAAAACATATATTTAGACATCTTAAGAGTCTGCTGACTCCAAAGTGCTTGACATGTGGCACAACCGCTCTCATCTGGCTTCGACTTGGTCTGAAAATGTCTCATACAGTGATTCAGCTTTGCTGGGATCTTTAACATTACAACCACCTCAGAGTAGAATTAATCCAGCCTCCACATCTTTATCTGCACTGCAGATTAACATCACGGTGCACCAGTTGCACGTCGGAAGTTCAGACTCTTTTTCTTTCTTCTTTTGCTTCACCATTATCAGCAAATTTTCATTTTCTCAGCACTTTCATCATGTGCTCATGATGAAAGTGTAACATGTATTCATGTCATCTCCTGTCTAATAGATAGAAAATTGAAAAAGCAAACACTGAACTGATTAAAACTTGTGTAAAAGAGGAACTAAAGAAAACATCTCTTTTCATTTTAGCCTTTAATAGAAAACTAAGAAGAATGGGCCGATAGGTGAAGCCCAGGGTTTACTGAGCCAATATGTGATGCAGTAATCACAATCTGATTTTTACTTATTACTTCCACCGCCTGACTGGTTTTTACACATTACGTAAGCATTCTTACTTGTAGCGCAATAGTTTAACAGCCAGTCTGTGTCGTACAACAGGACTGTGCCTAAAAGAGAGATCACTACTATCTGCAGACAAGTGAACTGTTATTTTTTTGAAAAAAAAAATTTTGGTGTGTCCTGGCGCGAGCTTGCTTCGGTGTTTGTGATGGTTAAGAGCTCTCAGGATAGCTACCACATGCTCTCATACAACAGAGTAGAGAGTATTTCTCTGATTCTACAAAACATAGGATACATCTCAAGAGAGGCGGCAGAAGGAAGGGGGCAGAGTTAAGTCAGCTCCACCCTCTACAACCGGCTGCTGTGAACACAGGAATATGACGTGGTTGAAAAGGGAGGTGTTGCTCTGCGCTCCTGCATTATTGTGAGTAAAGGACAGCAAGAGAAAAGGAAGCTTTTCATTTCAAATTTCTCAAAAGCTCAAAAAAAATGGGGTGGAAAATTGGTAGCAGATAGTTATCACTTGGCGCCAATCATCATGTCTTACACTACGTGAGCAGGCTGGTTTACAGACAATGGAAAACAGTGGTTTCTCTATTTTAGTTGTTTGTTTAGCCTGTTTTCTGTTTCAGTGTTACATTCCCACCTCAGTTTTTACCTGCTACTTCCACCCACGCAACGAAAAAAAAAAAAACAAAAAAAAAAAAAAAAACAAAGCATCTCTTCTAGGTCTGAGTCTTTATCAGCCTGTCTAACCACATCCTGTCAAACATAACTCCACGCCAAGCAACAGGCAAGCTCTACGTGCTACCATCTGTACCCATGCTGCTCTCTAGCTAGCAACCCGAAAATTTTGTGGGGGCAGAAAGAGCTGCAGAGAGGTGAGAAATTTCCATTTAGAAATAAATAAAAGTTGTCACTTCCAGCACAAGCGCGATAGTTTAATCTGGCGGTTTGTCATGTCTAAGGTAAAAGTGGGCGTTGGAGGAAGATGTGCGTCACTGAAAGTTGATGTTTCCCAGGTGATATGCAAATACAGCAATCTAAAAATAAAGATACTAAATGTGTAGGTGGGCATCCTGGAGCAGGGTTGCAGCTGGCTGCATGTATTTATTAGTCTATTTTAATCATGACAACAGTTTTGAAAGCAGATACTAAAAACAACATGGCAGTCCCAGTCTTTGTACTGACAAGACATACATGACAATATGTGTATTTAGTTTCCGAATTTGAGTCAAATGTTCTTTCATTTGCCACTATTTTGGGATTCTGGACCCAGACGTCAAGTACAAGACATGGATATGGGTCGTCCCTACAGCTCTAATCACAACGCAATGGCTGAAACGCAAAAACTCCTGTCTGCAAAATCTTAAAAAAAATGGAGGGAAAATCTCTAATCTCTACTTTGCAACTCGTTAATACCTAGTTGGTCTTGTTAATACATAGTATAGTAATCTTGTACAAAAACAGTATAAGATTTCTTGGCTATCCATAAAAAAATAACTGAGAAAACAAGTTTTTATTTTGTTCTCAGGACAGTGAGAGTATTTTTCAGATATGAGGTCATTGAGCCATTGAGGAACCATCGAGTGGCTGTTTAACTGATTCTGGGTAACTTTAAACTTAAATCAGTGGGTTATTACAAAATTCTCATCCAAGCTGTCATACTTCTGTACTGGAAGAAGATTCCATGTTGCAAACTTTTTTCCATACAAAGATGGGAATTTGGCCGCATACAGCTGAGACAAGTTTGACTTTGGAGCCAGCTTTATCAGGAGTTTGTGTGAAATGATCTATGTTGAATCGGTGTGGGAATTTTGGGCCCTACACGCCAAATCTATGACAGAGCCTGAAGTGCATCATCTGATTTAGTCACCATGTTTAGAACAAAAAATAACCAAAAAGAAGCTCGGTACCCCAAGCTGGAACTTGGAACTAAAAACCTGAATTCTTAACTAGCATTTGGATGTATAATTACAAAGTGATGAGGACTCAACTACACATACATCAGGCTTTAAAAGGCCACTCAAGGACCTCCTGCTTTTAGAACTTCTGTGTTGACTTTTGAAGACCCAGACGTTGTTGCTTGGTACCAGTTCTTGTGATAATGTCTTCCTTTTCAAGGTACATGAATCTCATTTAGGAGTGGCATGGCAGAAAAGAAGAAAAATTCAATGGTATCAGATGTTCTGACTCATCTTTAAAGCCTTGAGAGTTTAATAGATCCGCCGACAACAGACAAACATTTATCTCTGCCAACTTAAAAGAAAATCTCACCTTGCGTCTTTTCTGAAAATATCACCTTGGAGTCAGATGTGAAATTCTGACCAGTTAGGACCATTTGTTGACCACCAAGTACAGAGCATTGGTCCAGGTCCTGCCTCTCCACCGCAGGGAGCTCCTGAGCTGAGCGTTGAGCTGGGAAACATGAAGACACGGCTGCATTAAAATAATCTTTTGGAGTATTTTTTAGGGTAGTTAGCTGCTCATTTTCTTTGTCCACCAGTACAAAAGCCAACATTCAGGAACATAGGAGCATAATAACCAGTGTAACATGTTTGTTTGCATATATAACTGTTGTTTTTTTTCTTGAGATTATACAAAAGTTAACAAAGAACACTTTTGATAGCATTGCACTGCTGGATTTTAATGATCCAGTAAAACAAAAAAATCATTAAACGGTCAGGAGCTAAGCATCTCTTACAGCATTCGATAGGATTAGAGGCCACTTGAAGAGACACGAGTTGGCCTCCAGGTTGAGGAATGTGTACACGAAACACCAAACGCACGCGCGTGTTCTTTCGCCCAATGTCCGTCTCACCGTTCCTCAGTTCAATATCTGCATTTCTAAGTTTCAAGATCCCGACACAGTCAATCCTGTGAAAATATAAAGAAAATGTATCTGTTAAAAGACAAATAAAATGCAGTCTGAAATGAAGCCAGTCTTAGACAGGAATGTTGTTACAACCTCCGTTAGTTCGAACCTCCGTTTTACTCTTTGTTTCATCAGCCAATCACAGTAGGTCTTAAATATTGTAGAAATACTACCTTAGATGAGCTTTTCTCATCATGCCATCATTTAATTAACAAAAGTGAAGTCAAGAGGGGGAACTCAAGGCATGATGGCCTGATCATCAGCAGGTGTAAAAGCAGACTGTTTGAGTGTTTTCTGGTCTGCATCCAGGTGTATGCGAGCATCTGAAAAGGATTATCAAAACATTTTCAAACAATATGGATTTCAAAGTGAGGAAGGTTATTCTCAAGTGGAAAACATTCAATGGTCAATCTTTGCAGGAGTGGATAACCCATCTATTGTTTGGCCTTAATTACCATAAACCCAACAGCATTTCAGGTGAAACACCATTGTGAAGCACGGTGGTGGAGAAGTGATAATCTGGAGTTGGAGTCACTCCGTTGAGTATGATTTTTTTCTATTAAATAGATTATGCTAGAAGGTAATGTGTCAGACAGACGAAGCCTGGTCTAACCTGGGTCATCCAAACAGGACAATAATCTGAAGCACAAAAGCAAATCTCAAACAGAATGAAAGAAAAGTAAAAGCATTTCAAAAACGTTTCCTAATACAAAGTCCAGAACTCCAACAACTGACACAATATGGTTGGATGTGTTATGTTAATGTAAATACCCCAAAACATCAATTAGCTAAAGCAACATTGTGAAGAAAAATGGGAAAAATTCCTCCACAACAATGTCATCCAGGAAACGACTACTTCAACTTATTGATGAACTGAATCGCAGGGTACTTAGTATTACTCGTGATTTTTTCCTCATTCTTTTGTAACTTTATTTTTATTAAATAAATAATGACATAATTTTAAAAAGTTATATGCTGGTGAGCTTGAATTTGTCTAATGCTTAGATCTATTGCGATCTGATGATAGTTATTATGCTTTTTACAAAAAGTATTAAAAAAAAAAAAGGTCTTAACTATTCTGCATGCTTACATCTTTTACGTTCCCCAAAATTTGCAACAAAAATGTATTTTTTCAGTGAGCTGTAGAAACTCAGTTTTGGAACCCATTTGTGAGGGAAACTTGTGGAGTAGTTCATCAGATTGCATAATCCAAACTTTACTTAAAAAATAAATCTAACTGTATTTTACAGAAGATTGGCAAAAACAGATCTTTACTGTAAATCATGGACTAAGGCAGTAAAGACCTTTTTAAAAGATGTTTTTGAGGAAAACATTCTTTCTTCTTTTGAACGACTAATGGATAAATATAAAATCACCACAAAGAATTTCTGGAAATGTCTGCAAGAGTCTTGGACAAGGATTTGAAAGGGGGTGCAAAAGAGCAGACGAGAAAAGACATTTGATGATTCCGATGTAAGATATCAACGATATCAAGAAATGTAGAAACTCCATTTATAGAAAATAACTGGAGATGTGAAAGAAAAAAAAAAAAGAAAATTTACACATATAAGATTTTGGATAACAAATATAAAGTTTCTTCTCAAAGTGCAGGGTGTAAGGCTGATTTGAAATAGCCGACGATAAGCTTTTATCATTAAACTGCATCAACACAATGTATTTAGAAAAACATTAGGCCTTAATATAAAACCTACTCTGAAAAGTTGACTCAAAAAGTTATAAGTATTAATGTGGGAGGAGGTTGCTCTGATTGTTAGAGATGACTTAGATGAAGTGACTATCATGTGGTCTATTTCATGCATAATACCACGTTAACAGACGTTAACATGGTGCTTCCCCTTAAACAGACATGCTGTATGCAAAATATCACAATTTATCACAAAATACAACTCAGAATCACACTATCAGGAAGTAATACTGCAAATAACAGTCAGGTTCAAAAACACATTTAACAACTGACTTAAAATTGATTAGATGTTAAATACGATCTTAAATAAACAACTGCTTTTGCTGGATTTCACTGTGGGAAGGCAAAGTGAAGATGTTTAACTATAACGCCCAGCGACATGATGAGATAAAACCAAACGCCATCATGCCAGATACACCTCCAACCAACTGTCCGGCACGGTGGTAGAGGTTGATGATTTGGGCCACAGGACCTGAACAACTTGCAGTTAATGAGATGAGCTCTTCTGTATGCCAGACAGTTGGGGAACCAGATGTAAAGCCATCCTGTCCAAGTTCGTCTGATTTTGTATGTGAATCATACAAAATTAAAAAGAAGATATCAAGCACTGCGGCAAGTATAGAGCATAATGACTGACAAAGAAAAATAATATCTACAATTTACTATAACAGCCCAGTCAAAGTTCACACTGAATGTACAAAGACCTCTGGAAAAAATTCACAAGAGTGGGCTGATAACATAAGTTATTAAATGATTATTTAAAGTTATTGCTAGTATTCAGTGCATTTTTGGTTCATTTTTGTTAAAGAAAAAAATTATAGTGTAAAATACAGTTTGCTGTTGTTCATCTGAGGTTGAATTTACTGATTTTTTAATTATATACTTAAACCTTATAACTGATGTAATTGCTTTATTTATTTTTTTTTATCATAGTATAAATAAAATATATGACTTCACATTTGATTGCTGCAGCTATTTTAATAGTATGTGAACTGGCTTTCTCCATTTAGAAGTTGGTTTTATGTTTGCTACTTTTTTAAAAAACACTAAAAATATGGCTTAAAAAAAGAAAGAAAAAGAAAAGCCACAAAAGTCTTCACACAGAATCCAAGACTAACTATTGTTGTTTTTGCATTTAAGTTTTGCTTCATGGGGATTTTTATTTTCATAACATAAAAATGAAACCTTGTTCTAATTTTATTTAGAAAACCCTTTTTTTTTGCATAAGTCGTGGTCTTTGCTATTGCTTTTGAGTGACTCATCAAACGTGTCTGCTGCAGCAAACACAAAGAGTCTGATAGGTGTTTCTTGGAAAAACTCTGTGGCACACAGGAAGTGATGCATTTCACGTTTCCGTCAGCAGCAACAGTAACTTGTTGGGAGAGAAAAAAGATGAAAAACTTTGTGGCCCGCATGAGCAGCAAAGGCTTTCATGGCTGAATTTAGAAAGAACAGAGATTTTAGTGCAGTAGCAACCCTGGTGGCTCTGATTACAGTCTCTCTGCAACTCTGATACTGTGATGATGCTAAAACACCACGATCTCTGCTGATGTCACTGCTGACTTACCACCAGCAATTTAGTTAGAGACTTGGGTGTGCTAAAAATTTCACTCTTTTTTTTTTTTTTACTTACACCACTCTCATGTGGTTCTTTGGGTCCAAAGGGATCTCCAACACTTTAGTCCCGTTGATCATCCTCTCCATGCTGGGCGTGGTCACAGTCTTCCCGGTGATGCGGTGGACCTGGTAGAAGGCGTGGGGTTTTAGGAGCCTCTCGTCCGCCGTCCCGATGAAGACCTGTAGCACCAGCGGAGCTGTGCCCTGGTACCCGCGAAGCTGGTGGAGGAAGCAAAAGCTGTTTACATGTGTCTTTCTTAGTGAATTACAGTAAATTGTGAGATCTTCAGAGGTCGTGGCTCGTGAACCATTTCACTGTCCCCAATAAATCTCATCTCTCTGTGTGGCGATGATTTCAAGGGCGGCTACCTCACTGCCACGGCAAGAACACCACTTTGCATATGTAGTTCGTTTTTGTAACTGGGCCAGGAAAAGCAATAGTGGGGAATTATCTCTGCAGAGCACTCAGGCAATATTCGTGTATTATTCTAGCTTATTTAATATGTAACAGTTTTAATATTTATTCAGAAGGTTGGAAAAATACGTGGCTTAATTATTATCAAGTAGTGGCACAGCGGTGACAGTGTGGAGATCTTCATTTGCATGGTTGTTAGCTTTACAGGAACACAATAGCAACCAGGAAATATCACCCCACATTTACAATGTCCAACTCCCTCCCACCCCCTCATGAATGGGATCTTGCATCATTTCTCTCTCCTTGCCGTGCTCTTTTACACACAAATCCACACACCTGAACCTCTGGGTGCCCTCCGTTGGGTGTTTTGACAGCTCCTCGGCTGCCCTCGGTCTCATAGTGAGCTCTGTGGTGAGATCTTGGCTGTTGTTGGATCAGCAGCTCATACTGGCCAGACTGGTGGGACAACGTCCACTCTAAGGAGGGAAGCGGTGTCACAGACAGACCACTGGGGGAAAGGTAGAATCAGAACGAGAATGAAACAAGAAAATGCAATGAATGACAGGCAGATAATGAATTGCGATTTTGCAACCCTTGAACCACAGGTTTTTAAAAGGAAATTCGTAAGAAGGAAGGACAAGCAAAGCACCTGAATGCGGACCTTCCAGAATGATGGACTGGTTGACTGGGAGGCCACACCGCTGGGACCATGTAAAAGGTCTCAGATTTAACCTCAGCACCAGGCCTGCTGATAGTCGGCTGTTCAATGGTCCAATCATATCCCTCTCTGTATGCACAGTCCTGTCTCTGGGCCTGTGCATGTCCCCTCACCGCTGGGTGGGGTGCTGGTCTAGGCAGACTGGAGCTGAGGCTGTTCAGCATCTCCTCCAACCCTACTGTTGTGGTCTGAGGTTGGGGCTGAAGCTCAGCTCTGACCTGGTATTGCTGGATGTAGAAGGGCCTCTGCTGGTCATGGGGAACTGGGTTGGGACTGGGGCTTCGGGAACGCTGTTTGACAGGAGTGCCTCCGGGACAGGAATGTGCCTCAAAAGAGCGCTTTCCTTGTGGTGAAGTGGAGCGTGAACGCTGGTGGGGAAGCGGTGAGGTGGTGCGTTGGTGATGTGGCTGGAGAAAGGTCTCGTCTGTGACGCTGTTGCGAGGTGAGGCTCCTGGAGAGGAATGGACAGAAGAAGTGTGGATGCCCTGCAGGCCTGGGCAGAGGTCCAAGGCAGGTATCGAGATGCCATAGCTGCTCGCATTAGGAGGTGACACACACGGGGAATTCTGTGGAGAGAGCTCATCTGGTGCCCAGCCTGTGGAGGAGTTACTACTGGCAGGACTTACGCAATTTCTATAGGCTCCTAGGACTTTCGAGCCGGGGCTTGGGTCCAGGGTCTGAGAGCTCAAAGAGTCCCCTGATGGAGTGATTTCAATCCTGGGGCTGGGAGCAGGAATGCTACTTGCTCTGGATGTGAGCCCCAAGGAGTCAAACACAGCCTCTGGCAAGTTATCCGTGGTGTGACTGTGAGAGGAGGTGTCCTGGCCGGGCGGTGGCATGGCGGAGGTGTATGCAGCGTGATGATCAACCACCAGCAGGGGAGGCTGGCTGTCGTTTTGAAGGAGAGCACCTGCATCATCTGTTAGTGGAAAGGATACACGTGAGCTCATATATATACTGAAAATATGAATACTTTCTTATGGTATATTTTACCAGGTAAAACTTTGAGAACAAATTCTCATTTACAAATAAGACGAGTATTTATTCTTAGGTAACTGTCAGTTCCCTTTCAGTGCCATGGATCACATATCTGGTTAACAAAAGACTTCAACGGCATTTTTATCATATTATCAAATCATACTAACACACTGACTTTAAATTATTATTACTTAGAGCGCACACTTCCAGATTGTGCTGCAGAGTAAAGCACAAACCTCTAGTAAGAAAAATCTTCCCAAATATATAGTAAAACCGACTTTCTCGTTTTAATAACACCGAAAAGATGATTATAGTATATCAGATATAACAAAAAATATTTGGCAGTCTGATTCTTAGCTCATCGTGAGGGGGAAAAACATTTTTATAGGGAGGAGACGAAAAGATAAGGCAACACAAGCATGAACAGACGCACACTAA
This sequence comes from Zenarchopterus dispar, assembly GCA_028564865.1. Lineage (NCBI taxonomy): Eukaryota > Metazoa > Chordata > Actinopteri > Beloniformes > Zenarchopteridae > Zenarchopterus > Zenarchopterus dispar. Next base: position 7,216,215 of record JAOWBL010000020.1, on the reverse strand, counting down.
GGAAGCATAAACTACATTTCCTTTTTAAAAATACACACCTTTAACACAGCCGACGGGGAAATCTTCTCCAGGTGGATTATACAGAAACAGTTCAGTAAAATCTAACTCCTCCTGGCTTATGTCTTGCCCCAGTCCCTCGGTCTCAAGTCTCAACCCTCCAGAAGTCATCTCCAACTTTGAATACGTCGACGTTCTTCCCCCCCGACAGGTGTATGTCGCTTTTTTCGTTGGGTTGAGCGAATAAACCGGGAAAATGAATGAAAGTGGATTACAGTTTTGGAGGAAAAAAATTAAAATAGTAGCAGCTGTTCAAATAGGGCATCAAAAGGCGCAGCGCGAAAACCGAGCGCTTCCTGTCAGCGCTGATGGTGACAAGCAGGCAGGAGGCGCGGACTTGCGTGTTTATGTCCGTGCATGCGTGTGTTTGTGTGCGTGGGTTTGCGCACTCTTCTCTTCCTGTGTGTGTGTGTGTGTGTGTGTGTGTTTGACTTGCAGAAAAGGAAACTGCTTGACATCAAATGACGCGAGATGGCGTGTATGCTTA
>JAOWBL010000020.1:7183288-7215098 GCA_028564865.1 Zenarchopterus dispar | reverse complement strand
AACACGGATAAGCAAAAGAAGATGGATGGATGGATGGATGGATGGATGGATGGATGGATGGATGGATGGATGGATGGTTGCTGCAATAGATCATCCTAAATGTTCAACAATACACTTTTTTTGTTTTTTGTTTCATGGAAAGTCATGTCCAATTTTTGGACCAAAAGATATTCTCTCTCAAAGAAGATGCTGTTCTTAAAGTGGACTGAAACAGTTTGTGGTCCTGTGTTTTCCCTCTTGACTTGATAAGATCACCATCTTACCATGAGATTTGTTTGCCACACTCTTGGACAAAGGGCAACTATCTTTTTCAAGGTTTCAAGTTTTGAAGATTTAGCTGACAAATCAGTGCAGACAAGGCCTTTCAGAATGGAATCTTAAGGAGTCAGCTAGCAGAGACAGCAAACATTTGTATGTAGGACACATCTGAGATATTAAAAATAAAAACACCCCATCTTTTACACAAAAAGCTCATTCATCACACCACTATGGCAGAATCCCAGATAGGCCCGCTTACACACACATTATCATTGGGTGCTGCAGCAGTAAACAGTGTAATCAAATTTAATGTGAGTTGTAAAAATGACAGAATCTATTCCCTCTAATACCACAAATCCTTAAAAGAAAAGCATCTGCACTTTTGATTCAACAGAATAAAGAATACATAGAATAAAGAATATATTAAAAAAAACACTCCTGTCATTTTCATTCATTTCTCATGAAACTTTTGCCTTAATTCATTTCCTGAACCCTGAGGTATTTTAAGTACCTTTGCTAGTTAAGCAAAGGCTTTTATTCTTTTCTGGTTCACATGCTAAAGCCATCTAAGGTCACACTTGAGTGTTTACTGTAAGTCACACGTGGGTCAAATGAGCAATTATATTAAGCTATGAAAGATTTCAGCACAACAAAACAGCTGCTTTATAAGTACAGCAAAGTAGAAATGTAGGAAAGCTATATGTAGTTAATGCTCAAGTAAAAGCTACTTTTCTATGTTTTTTTTCACAGTTAGTACACTTCGTATCCTTGTTTCACTCACTCTCAAATGTTACGCAGGTCAGTTCAGGTCAGGCTTGTTGATGTTTTCATATCTTCTTTAAATTGTTAATGAGGATAAGCCTCTGCTTTCCAGATCACTCTAAAGTCTTTTCTCACGTTATACTAACAAGGCCTTCAAGCTCCTGTTAACAAAGCCATCTGTTAACATTAGCAGACATGAAACAGCAGACTACATAGTGCAACAGGATTTGAAGATTGTTGGATTATTTGTTCACTCTGACACCAGCTATGAAATAAAGGAATAGAGATCCATCCATCCATTTTCTATACCGGCTAGATCCTGTAGAAGTCTGCTGGAGCCTATCCCAAACTACTACAGGTGATAGGCAGGGATGCGCTGTGGACAGGTCACCATCCATCCATCCATCCATTTTCTAAACCCGTTGTTCCATTTATGGGTCACGGGTTTAGAAAATGGAGCCTGGAGCCTATCCCAGCCCGTCTCAGGCGAGAGGCAGGGGTACACCCTGGACAGGTCACCAGTCCATCGCAAAATCAGAGAGATGAGATTCATATTAAGAAGATTCATGTTAAGATTTCTGACTCATAAAAGTTTACATGTACCCAAAAATGTCAGTTGTGAAACCTGGGGTTGCAGGCTCAAAACCCATTAGGGGTTCGCGCTTCTTCTGTTTTATGAATATATCATGTGTTTGAAGTGCAGTGAAAAAACTTTCATCTAAGAAGAATTGAGAAATGCTGAAAACAACCATGTGATTGTGCACGAATTGAAGTGTATGAGTTCCTGAAATTCTGTAAAATGCTCCTGTGAACCTATATCAGTTGCATATAGATGTACAATAAATATAATGTGGGCACTGGTTGAGGCTAAACTACAATTTATGCAATGGTTGTGCTACTAATGTGACAAGAACAATTACGTAGACCTTTGGAAATAACAGATTTTACTTGGACACAAAGGTTCTTGAGAGCAGTGGGTTCATTTGAATCTCCCAGTTCCTACAAAATCTGGAGTTCATAGACATCTCATGGAGAGGGACATAGTTTCCTACAGCCTCTTTAGGAAGTTGGTAAGACTATCGTTCAATTCGCAAGAGTAACTTGAGGTGATTTACTGCTGCACGCTGGCTGCAGAGTTTTTATGATCTTCTCAAGGGTGTCTTGGAACTTACTTACGGTATACTTACAGCCATCTTATGAAAATTGTTTTCGTAAGGAGCCCATACAGTACCCCTATGTGCAACTCATGGCAATCTCAGGTCGTTAGTAGGAAGATCCTATGGCAGATTTTGCCGGGGTATATAAGTGGTGGCTGTCCAATATCTCTAAAAATCTGTGTCTTGATCATCACATCTGCTAGAACATTTGTGGAAATGTTTGTCATTTTCAAGATGGCAATAATGCCTCGAAGACTACAGCTGTACCTTCTACAGCTGCAGCTGCAGGACAAAGAAGAAGAAGATCTAATGTTTGTAGTCGCTGTTCTTGTTCAGCAGCAGCTGGGCAACCTGGAGAGAAGACGGCAATGCTGGTGGGTGCGGCCATGAATGCAGAGGCAGCACCTCTATGGCCAGTACAAGACTGTACCATGAGGTGGACTGTGAGTTGGAAAGTGACAACATGATGTACTTCCAGATTGAACCGTAGCACCTTTGCCAAGGTGTTGCATCATGTCGGCCCAGCATCATGAAAAGTGAGAAGTCAGTGTAATTTTCTGGAACCAACAGTATTTTGTTGTGGTCACTTTTACGCCCCTAAATAATCCATGAACATCATCTGTTGTTCTCTTAGATTGTTCCTAAATCTTGGACATGAGCATTGACTTGGCCACAAACTTATGAACAGGCTACAAATGCTGAATTCGTATAAGACTGCCTTAAGGAGATCGTAGGAAATGGTCCAAAAATCATTTGTAGGGAGCTCATAGGTGCTCGTACAAGCCATTGTGGCCATAGCTTTTCTCTGTATTAATTTGCCATAAAATGTGATCTGGTCTTCACCCATTACATCCAACATTCAAAGTGCAGGTGAAAAAGTAAGTGGATCCATAAACTAATTACTTCAGTAGAAGCTGATAAAAGACAAAGATTTTGCAGATGTGAAGGAGATTTTTAAAGACATATGGTCAAGAATAGTTGCTCTACATAAGACTGGAACAGTATAATCCAAGTGTTTATACATCCATCAGTCAACAGTTGTGACATCAGTGTAGTTCTATGACTCCTCTTCTTAAAAGTGGAGGTCCAACCCACTGATCAAGTATGAAAATGATCTAAAATAAATCCAGCATAGAAACGCTTCAAAAGAAGAAAATCAGCCTTTTGGCCCAGTCACAGTTATGACCAGTTGTCTTCATTCCTGGTCCTTGAGAACCACTGTTCTGCAGGTTTTAGACGTCTCCCTGCATCAACACACCCTGATACAAATGGCTTTGCTGCTAACAGTCATGTACAGACCTTGATGACAAGCTAATATTATCATTAATTAGGATGAGATTATATTGATGCAGGGAAACATCTAAAACATGCAGAACAGGAATGAAGACCACTGGTTCAGACATTAAATCCATTAGAGATGCTGAGGAGTGAGCTCAGGACAGGTGTTCTTGTTTGTCTTATTTCACTTATTTTGTTTCCAAAATCATATAAATTACTTTCTCATTAGTAAATTTGTTCTTATGAACCAAGAGGAAATAATAATAAAGGATTAACAGAGTCAGTATAACAGAGGAATCCTACTTCCTGATAACCTAGTGAGCACTTGAGAATTTACTCTTCTCAGTAAGACCGTCATTCCTTTGAATACAAACAAACAGAATTTCCTCTCTTTGATACATGTATTAATGCATTTATTTAGGTTAATAAAATATGTTTTTAAAAACAATGTACATCAATACAAGTTAACTGCACATTATATACACACTGAAAAATGCACACACCAAGTATGCATGACTGATATATATATTTATATAATATACAGGTTAATAAACAAAGAATAGTATAAAGTAATAGTTCAGTGTCTACATTCTACATGTCTGAGATCAACGTTTTTAAAGACAGCTGCCTTGGTACATTTCATTTGTACATAACAACTGGTGTTTTGGTCCATCTTTAACAGTAATACACGTTAGTTTTAAATAAGTTTGAGGTATTTATGGCACAATTATTATTATTATTATTAATATCTATGTACAGAGCAGCATTGAAGGGAGTCACTGGCCCATCAGGGATGTAGCCACAGAGGTATCATCTTTCACCACATCTCGAAGCCTTGAACGTGACGAAGCCTGAGAAATGAAGAGAGAAAAGAAATCATGAACCAAGTTGAAAGCAAGTTTTAAACAAAAGAATGTTTTTACAATTTTCTTCTAAGAATTGTAAGTAAAGACAGATATCACTCATTAAGACCTCGTATCATCATATATAACGAACAATTTTCAAAATGCTCTGAAAGCTTTGTACTGTAGAGGCCCGTTGAATTTTGGGATTTTCAAGAAGTAGTAAACCATTCAGGTACTTTTCACATGCTGCAGATTGTACAATTGTCCACAAATTGATTACAGTATTCTACATTTAGTCAAAGGCTTCATACACTACTAGACAGATGACAGATGAGAGGTATTAACTATGTCTTTGGAGCCAGTTTTGGAGCTTGTGGCTTTATCCTTTTTGATCAGTTTATTTCTGGAGTCAAAACTCACGAGCCAGAATTAACTTCCCCTAACTTCTACTGTTTATCCAAAGTTAAACTAAATGGCTGCTTTTAGACACTTTTACTACAAATCCTAAACTTCTCATCTTTGTTTTTGCAAGTATGAGTGGAGATATACATTTTCTTTTTACCTCATCTCCTGATGAAGGCCACCGGCAGTTCTCTGCTGGGAACCAAAAGTCCTGAGTGAATCACATCAAGCGGCTCGTTGTCTGTTGCCACGATCTCGTAGTCTCGAACCAGCTGCAAGAAAACAAAACATCAGATGCTGCAAAGTCCGGAGCCTCGTTTTGAACTCGTGCAAGGTTTATTAGCAGTCGTACCCAGCACATGGCCAGCTGCAGCTGCAGCTCTGCCAGCCGCCGTCCGATGCACATCCTCTTTCCAATACCGAAGGGAACATGGGCAAAGGGGTTGATGGTGCTGTTCTCCCTCAGCCAGCGCTCTGGTTTGAAGTGCTTTCCATCTTCAAAGTACTCCTCATTGGAGCCCAGAGCGTGGCTGTTAATCATTAACACTGTCTGCAAGTGGAGAAAGGTTTAATTTTAATAGTTTTCCTGGAAGCAATGTCACAATCTTAAAGATAAAGAAAACTTAATGCTGTAGTTTCATAAAGTACATCCCAGTGAAGACTTTGTTGCTGAGTGGCTTGTGCTTTATTCTGTTTTTGTACAGTATTTTTGTAAAATTTCCAAGCAGGAAGCCAGTAAAATGTAAATTTCCACAAGAATCTAATCTCTAAATATCAGGTGTACTGAGAAATAATCCACTTACTCCTTTGGGAATGGCATAATCTCCCAACACAGTGTCTTTGTCCAAGGTCCGGCTGGTGAATGGGACTGATGGAGACAACCTGTGCAATTAAAAAAAAAAAAAATGAGCCTAGCATATCACATATTTCAAAGCTGATTAACAGGAGCCAGACATGCGTAATGCTAAATGAAGTGAGATGATCAACAGCTCTCGTGACTGCATTAGAAGACGAGGGAAAGTGGAGCATATAGGGTAGCAAAACAGTCTGAAGGTAACTGCATGGTTGAGTTTAAGCTGGGACCACTGGCTGTCAGCACTCATGCAACCATGTCGCATGAAACTTGTTTTTGAGGCAGTCATGTGTGTGAGTTTTCCCTCTTAATCTCCCTGTTGCTGGTGGGAGTCTCAGTCCTGCCACTGAGCCTGATTTGAATGTGATGACTGATTAGATAAAACTGTGTGTCACATATAGCTGTTGATCATGAGCTGCATGCACAGCCTGCATCTCAAAAACAATTTAAAAGCGTAAAAAAAAACCCACTGAAGTCATCTTTACATCACTTTTTGTGTTACAAATAGTATTGTAGCTGTGAAGAACATATACTATCTTATCTCTAATGCTCAATTCTGGACTATATTTGGATGTTCCAGCACTGCTCATAAAGTACTGTACCTCATAGACTCCTTGAGGCAGGCCTTGAGGTAGGGCATGCTTTTAATGTGCTCTCCACAAGGGTCCTGGCCAGGAGGTACGACCTCTCTGATTTCCCGCAGCAGCTTCTTCTGAGCACCAGGGTTACGTGACAGGTTAAAAATAAACCACAGCATGCTGTTGGCGGTCTGTAAACAGAGTGAGGGAACAAAACAAGAAGGGAAGCAGAGAGGAGATGTCACTTAATGAGGCAGCTACTCAAAGTGCATTTCTCGGGGAGGGGGAGAGGCATTTCAAAGTTCAATGGATGTTCATGGATCTACTTTATGATGGTATGAGGCAATTACAAGGCTTTCAGATTTGTTTTATGTACCACTGAGTTTAAATGGCTTGAATAGAACTGGTATAATTAGATTTACAGCTCCTGTAGCCTAACCCAGTGTTTCCCAACCCTGGTCCTCGGGGCACACTGTCCTGCAGGTTTTAGATGTTTCCCTGCCTCATCACACCCTGATATAAGTCTCTGTGTCATTAACAAACTTGCTCAGACCTTGATGACAAGCTGATGATGACCTTTAATTAGAATGAGGTGTGCTGGAGCAGGGAAACATCTAAAACCTGCAGGACAGTGTGCCCCAAGAACCAGGGTTGGGAAACACTGGCCTAACCCACAGCAGTTTGGAAACAGCCACTAGTTCAAGACCACAAAACAGGTGCATCCAAACTTTTGACTGGTTATTGTATTTTTAAGCATGCTTGAAAACATCTCTTTGCTTTCTTGAATGAATGGATGTGAATCTTGCAGTATTTGAACAAAAACCTTGGAAACAGGAGACTGTTGGTTTCTTCAAACCAAATCTCATATATTTCTTGTTTTTTACGACAATTTTGACAGTAAATCAATACTTGTAAAAGTGTGTGAAGGTGAATTTTCTTTATCTTATGACAGATTTAGCTGTGTTATTGCCAGTTGTAGCACAGAGCAAATCTTTATTAAATGGCAACCATTTCAAAGTCAGTAATTATGAGTAAAAAGGAAAATCATGTCCTGTTTTGTCTTATCGAAGTTTTGTGTTGTTGTAGTTTTTGCATTTGTTTGTCATTCAGTGGTGCACGCATAGTCTGATTGACTGAGTTCCTTCGTTGAACTTTAACCCCGATCCTCAGAAAGAAGTCCTTTAATCTTGAAGTTGAGAGAGGAGAGCTCTATTGACTAATCTAAGCACGGTTCTACGCATTTCTGAATTCATTTTTAGACTCACTGAAGAATGAAGTTATAAAGGAAAAAGTTCAAAATCCTTGAAATGTAATGTCTTAACATTTAAAAAGACTGTGAGACCACATGGGACATTCATATGCAACCTTCCTACTGAATTTGGGTCAGAACCAGACACTTTCTTGAGATCCTTTATATGTACTAGCCAGCATTAAGAGTGTGAAATGTTTTTCTCAGGTTGCCACTGAATTCCATGGACCTAGAGACCAGGACTGATTGGGTTTTAGATGTCTACAGAGCCAACTTGTCTAACATGGTAAAAAAAAAAAAAAAAGCATCGTTAGAAACCGCCACTCACCGTCTCAACTCCTCCGATCTGCAGCTCGGTGATGGCTGCGTATAGCTCCTTTTTAGAGAGGCAGCTTTGTTGTACGATGTCGCCGATCAGATCGTCAGGCGCTGTGGTGCCATTCTTCTTCATCTTCTTGTCAATGTAGACTTTGGCTGAGGGGATGCAAAGCAGTCAACATGTGAACATTCTGAGTCACACAGCTCTGTTTGCACGTAGTAAACACTTCTTTCTGATAATCAGTGACTAATAACCACAGTTCAATTTTGATGTGGCAGTATTGTAAAGATTTAACGATAATAGTCCAATTTGAGTAAATTTTTACATCATAAAGATTTTTGGAGCTCTGTTAGATAACATTGCTACTTTAAAATCTCAAATAACAATGATTGATTGTCAGATATCTTTTAAAGGTGGCAATTTGAAATCAAACAATTAGAGAATTAATTGATTCATTGATTCTGCTTATCAGGTAAATGTTACAAGTGCTTGGTTCTTGTTAGCAGGTGTGCTGCTTTCCTGGGCTTTACTTCATTGTAAAAGATAAAAATATGATTAAGTCTAGAAAATTTATTTCAGGTTAAAGAGCATTTTACATCCTCGTACTGTTTTTTAACGCTGCATATCTGCAGCTTTGTAAAAGTCTGTCTATCGATATATTTATGTGTGTATGATGTGTGAAGTCAAATTTCTTCTCTTAAAAATGAAGGTCTTGTGATTTGTCTTTCCATGGCATGATATTCATATGATCTCGTTTGTGAGACTCAAAGACACTCCTGATGCCTCCTTCGTGCGATAATGCACTTGTCTGATCCCCTGACTATTGTGGGAGGAGCTTTTAAATCACATGGGCTAAAAAAAAGACACATAAGTGGTCAAATTCCAAAAATGGCATTAGAAAAAGCCCAGTCTGGCTCAAATCCTTCCTTTAAGTACTTTTATCGTGTCAATTGTGCCACCAAATAACAGGGAAGCAAATGTTTATGCATACTTGAGGGATGTTGTGATCAACATCCTCCTCCCTCGTTCTCCCCAACTCCTGCTGCTACAAATATTTGACATGTTTCTCCACCTTGGGTCATTCAGTTTACTACAGTTCTGGGCCATCATTTACCCTCAGTGCCAAGTACACAAAACACAAAAGCATCTGGATCACATCTAACCTCTTCGCCCCCTCACTATTTTCCTATCATCTGACTGGAAGTGGGTTGTTTTACGCGTCACAGAGGAGGGGAGACAAACTGTGCCGACGCTTTGTGAAATGACAGAACTTGCTCGAGGCAGGGCTTGAGCTTGTGTAATTTAGCAGTGGTGCACAAACTTGTACCCTGTTGTGCGTCATACCTGTGCTGAAAATGCGGTCCCATGCTGCGGTGTGATCCTGCCAGATTCTGGTGTTGAGTCTCCTGTGGAGCACCACTGGTGTAACCATCATCATACCAAATGTGCTCATCATCTACATTTAGAAAAAGAAAAAAGATTTACATTCAGTCAGGTTCACTGAAAAGTGTGTAATTCAATCATTTTCGCTCTCTTCTGCTTGTTCACGTGACTTTTGCCCTGTAAGACCTTTGAGAGGCTTCACTTATCACCTCTTGACCATGAATGATAGGATATTGGCTTCTCCCAGTAAATCTCAGTAAATACATCAACAGTGTCAGTTAAGTGCTCCGTCACCAGCTGCACTTCAGCAAACCGACGTGAGCTTGATGAACTGGGATGTTTCTACTATCTCCAGGAGAAAGTCAGACACAGCATCTCTCAGATGTGCGCTTTTACATTTCATGCTGGCCATAGGAGAAGAATGATACTCACTGTTTTCACAGCTGTGATGAAGTTCATGGCTTCCTCGTTGACTTTCTCTTGTAAAAGACCGAATCTTTTGTCGTACAGGACCAAACAGATAGCTGAGAGTCAAAAGAAGAAAAAAAAAGAGCCAAGATTTAGAACATCAGCTGCAGCTGAGTTGTAGCTGAACCCAGAAAGATGTTCAATCTGAGCAGAAGTTTCAGTTAGTAATTAGTATTTACAACCAAAAGAAGAAAAACAAGGTCTCATTAAAGAGCATAGTGCAGATAAATTCATTCACATATAGATGGCTTGGATAGCAAAACAGTATTTGATTCAACGAAACATGCCAAAGCTTAAAAAAAATCCATCATGTCTTCTTATTAATACAGCAGTTTTTGGTTATTTCTATCATACATAAGGTGAAAGAATATATGCAAAATATTCAAAGCCTTTTAGCTTAATTTATGAGAATTTTTTTCAGAGTCAAAAGAGACAGTGAGCATTGAGCTAAAACTGTTTTAAAAAGTGGTCATTTCCATCTTCAATTATGACCAAGCAACTTATAGTAACTTCTTATTGAATTATTAAGAACATCTCATATTTGTAGTATTGAAGGTGAACAGAAATGAGTGAAAAAAAATAGTTGAACTTACTTTCAAAAGACCATTTATTCAATTCAAAGTACAAGTCCTCAATCTTCCCGTTGTGGTTTATTTTTCCAATTCTGTCAATCAAGTCCACCAGCACCTGTTTTCACAAACAGACATGTCGCTCAGTAACCTCAGAAACCTCCGAACCGGTTTAAATCATCCCGATTCCGGTTCGAATTCCCACCTGATTGACTTTGCTGTCAAGTTTCACCACTTCTGTCGGCTTCATGAGCTTCTGCTGAAACGCGCTCCTGACTCTCTGCCAGTCTTTTCCCTCCCTGCAAATCAACGGGAGTTCTCCTTCAGCGCGCTTTTAGTGTGAAAGCCCTTCTGGTTGCGCTTCAAGACGCATCTCAGTTGAAGTTCATTGAACAAGGGATAGAAAGCGTATACTCACAGAATAAGGAGTCCGTAAGCCTCGTCTCTCAGGTCTCTGTATGCTTTCCAGGGTTTGATCTCCAGCCTCTGAGGGTAACTGCCTTCCTTCCTGTAGAGCGCCTCCAGCAAGCAAGGTGCGCCAATGTGCACCGACTCAAAAGAGCCCAGCTTCATCCGGAAAATCTTCCCAAATTTCTTGTGATAATCAACCTAAGACGAAAAAATACTTTTTAATTTATCAAATACATTTTTTTAAGTATCTAGAAAAAGGAAGAAAAAAAGAGGACAAAAAGTGGTAAGTTTAGTTTATAATACTGTACCAGCGCCTCATGTTGTCTGGTCAAGCCTCCTTTACGCAGAAGTTCAATCAGACTCCCGACCACTGGCCAGTTCGTGGGTCCCGGGATCTCATCCAAGCTGTGCGCTCTGGAGGCAGCGTGAGGGCACGGCGCTGCCGCCACAGCATCCTTCGCCTCCAAGACGCACACTGAGGATGTTGGCTTGAAATGCTGCAGCCCCACGGACTTCTTCTTCAGCAGCTCCACGATCTGAGGAACCTTTTGGATCTGCGCTCTCATCCTCAACTCTCTCTGTAGCAGCACTCAGATGTTTAAAAGCGGCTCTTCTTTATGAGACTATCTAAGTGCCGGTCCTTGTTTCTTGGAAGTGTCACACCTTGCTGCAATATATATACCCTGACAATGTTTATTCCTGCCGCGCACCGGACCAATCAGGGGCCAGTCCTGCATGGTGTGGCCGTCGAGCCCACCATTCATTTATGGATTCACGTTGAGAGGATCGTATGACCCCGGATAGATTGTGGAAGTGCCGTCAACCCCCCATCCCCACCCCACCCCCCTTCCCCCCTCCTCGAACCCCCCTCGCTTTATAAATAAACACAAGGGCCACAGAGGAGGTGACGCGGTTCGCTTGAACCGTGTTCCACAGCGACCCGCGATTGGAAGAACCGAAACTCTGGCAGATCAAACACAACTGCCACACTTCTTCAACGGGCAAATATTTGACCGACTGCGGATTGTGTGTGTTTGCTTTGTTGGTGTCTTTCTTTGGTGCAGATTTTAGTTATCATTGGCCACTCTTATTAAAAGAACTGGAGAACATAGATTTAAACACTTGCTCCTGTTCTAAATGAATTTCTACCTGTATTTACTACCATAGTGATGACGTCATGGTATGCTTTAAATTGAGGAACTTAACTGCGTATTTTATACTATTTTATTAGTTATTGCTTATGATTTTTCTTATAGTCTAGAACAGGTCTCTCTTGAAAATGAGACCCCTTGTCTCAATTAGACTAATCTGTATGAATACATGAGGAAAACTATTTGACAAAGTTTTCAAGAGACATGTCTAATATCATTCAGAGTGGTAAATATTTGAAGGCTGTTAAAAATCCTTGTAAACATGGTCATCCATGGAAATGTTCCCTTTAATTAGCAGATTTTGAGTTCAGTCTGTGGCCTCAAAAATGTTCTTTAAACAAATAGACCCCCTGATGTGTCTGAGTCTATGCCAGTAAGCATTTACCAAGTAGGCTCAGAACTGACTGGAAATTAAATTATTTTCAATGTTTGACACATTTTACTTTGAAAGTCTCATGCAGTGATGTGTATGCCTGCAGCAAGATTGCCACTCTCACTCAGATACATTTGTACTTCTATACTTGTGAGAACCCAAACCTAATTTAACCCTAACTGGTTATAACCTGATTATAACCTAAACTTCAAATGCTGGTCGTATCCCTTAAACAGATCCTTTGTGGCTTTGCCTTTTGTCTCCACTTTCAAATAGCCTCAAACGCAAATCAGAACTAACATAAATGGACCTCCAACACACACACCATCACACACATGACCCCCCTCAGAGCTTCCATGATTTAAAGGACATGTGCAGTGGCCCCTAGTTCAGAGGTACTGTACTTACTCACAGACACTCAAGTGGCATCAGACCAACCTTGAACTCGAATGTTTTTCAGCATATTGGGCGAGTGAGCAAAAGTCATATGGGTGTAGCACAGACACACGTTCATTACACCATCTCCCCTCCCAAAAAACAAGAAAAACTCCCACACAGCTGCAAATGCAGACTGCTCAGATTTAAAGAACCCTGCTTGACCCTTCATTGCAAGATATTAAGGAGCTTTGGCAACTTGCATGTGCACCATGCAAAAACCGTACAAATAGTCTCTATTTGCACTCTCCTCATCATTAGAGGAGCTGTTCAAAACATTGGGAAATGCACTTTGATGAGAAGATCAATACCACTCTAAAAGAGCCAACAGGCAACATGGAAAAGTAGTGGAATCAGCTTCGGTCTGTTGACACGTACTAAAATTCTTGCAATGACGTCTGACGATCACTCAAGTCCCTTTCACAATGAAAAAGAGCCTAACAGCAACTTACATTGTCCGAAACACAAAGGGGTACAAAAGGCAACACGGAAAGCAGTGGAATCAGCATGGGTTTGCTGACACATGCTAAAATTCTTGCAATGACGTCTGACGATCACTCAAGTTCCTTTCACTATTTAAAAAAAAAAAGAAAAAAAGGAGCCTATAAGCAACTCGCATTGTTTTCAACATAAAGGAGTGCAATCACCAGTCAATGTGGTATCTAATGAATTCGCAGTAGCTGAAAATATTTACTCATTGACGTCTTGGTGAAATCTAAGTCTCATCCATTTTTTGAAGCGATGCTGCCATGATGGCGATGAAACCTTGTGGTCTCGGTTGGTAACTTCTGTGACTGATTGCGAACTCAGCCACAAATTCAGATCATACTTGTGAAACCAGCAACAGCTGGCTTTGACTTTGAGGCTAAAATATGATTCCTTTTTTAAAGACCTCAAAAAGTGTGCTCTCAAGTATTTGACATAAACCACCAGACAACAAATGTTAAAATGGGAAAAAGAGATAAACTCAAATGTTACAAAAAGGAAATGAGGCAGTCTTTTTTTTTCTATATCCAAGAAAAACAGCATTCAGCTCCTCTGTGGGGTTTTAGACTTCACACTTAATGAACATACATGGGCATATCTTCAATCATCACTTTTGCATCATTAAGAACACAAGTGCATTTTTAAAGTTATTTATTCACTTGTGGTTTTTGTTTAAGCTCTGTTAATTTTGCACGACAGTAACATATTTTGTTTGCTGTGCTGTTAGACTGTGAAGAAACTGCATCCTTGAATTTTAGTGCTGAAAAATTCCATAAACCTTCTAAGTTCATTTTAAAAAGTCAAATGTATTTAAAACTAAGTTGCATTGTCAAAACAGATACATAGATTTGTACAAATAAATTAGTGTCCCTTCCAACATTTTGGCTGATTGTAGTCTTTGTTGACTATTGATTATGAAGCAGTTCGACAGATGTAAAACAAAATAATTTTTTTAATTTGTACTGATTAATTGTATTCTAATATATTTATTACACTTATTACAATGATTCAACCGATATATTCCTTCCACTTTGGAAAATTAAGTTGGCATCACTATGGAGACAAATTATACTTTTATATAAAAACTACAATAATTTTATCTTCATTTAAATATCTTTTGTTTTATTAATTTCACAAAGATTTTGCTTTCTAAATTTAACTGTAAAATTCCAAAAAGCACCACGAAAAAGATCAATACTCATGTATCAAACACACCCACTTGTGTGTTTGAGGCGGCCGATGACCCTAATCTGTTTCTTTCTACTGAATTTAAGTAGAAGACATTTAGAAACTATATTGCAAAGTCTGATCTAAATAAGTAGTTAGAGCCAGTGAGCCATTGCTGCATGAATTTCTGTTGACATTTACAGAATACTGAATATATTTGTTTGACGCTCCTGATGAACGCGATCATCAACAACCATTTTAGCTTAATTCCTCTTGTATGGTCACAGTCCACACATCAATTTGGCCCAGTTTTGGTCCGCAATCCCGGGGTGACACACAAACATACATGTTTTTCGGACTGTGCCCCTGGATGAAACCCGTACAAGCACAGAGAGAACAAGACAAAATTTTGGAGACAGTTTTAGATTACTGAATAACTTCGTATTTTATCCCAAAACTGCTAGAATTAGACAAATTTCTCCCTGCTTTGATCCCACCAGTATTTCAGTGGCCAAAAAACAAGGGAGGCCTTTTTCGGGAACTTCAATCGCAGCCCACCGGTCTGCACCGACTCACTGAGCACTGGCACCGTCACAGATAACTGGCACCAAACAGTTTGCAAGTCATAGAGAAAACATGTTTTCCGTTGATGTTCTCTGTAGGCAAACAGAACTACGCAACTCCCTCTGCTGTGACCTTGAGGAGAACAAGAGACTGAAGGTTTAATGGCAATCTGTTATGTCCCATGTGTGTTTGCGCCATCGATGGTCGTCATCATTATTGGCGTCTTTCTGTATGAAGTAAAACCACAAAGTCCCGTGATTTTAGTGAACCGGATTCTTGATTCAAGAAAAAACATTGCTGTTCGAATAAATTGACCTTCATCACACATTTAAGCACATGTTCTTTTGGCTTATTTATTTCCCTACTTGTAGCCTTCTTTATTCTGTCAAATCTGTGTAGTTTTGTTTAGTTACAAAAATATTAATCAAATATACGGACATATTTGTCTTTTTTTTTCCTTTTCCTCATCCGGTGGAAAATGGACATTTTGACACATGCCTGTCTTCTTTTCTAAACAAATTTCTAAAATTTGCTTCAATAATCAGATGGAGAAGGGAATAGGTCTGTAATACTGATAAAAACCTTTCTCTTAATTTAAGTGAAAAGTTCTGAAATCATCTTTAAATATAAACTTAAGAGACTGAGACCGATAGCTAGAACATTCAGATACTGTAGATCCCTATTTTTTTTAGATTAGGACCCCTATCTTTTTTTTTTTTTTGAGAGCAGTATTAACGTCCCTTAAGAAAATGCTGCTTTAAACCTAGAAATTAGTTATATTAAAAGGCAAAAGATCGAGCGACTCATGGAGTCTTTCATGAAATGTAGGAGAAGTCCCCTTTATGTCGTAGATTTACCTGTTTGAATGCTCTGAGCTGCCAATCATTTCTGCTAACCTGGCTGTCAGTTCATCTACAGGCAAGTTTAACTGTTACAGACATTTATAACATCAGTTTCACCAGAAGAAAACTTCAGATTTATATGACTATGAGTAAAAGGTTTGGAAAAACCCTTCATTTGTTTGGGTTCAGTATAAATATGACCATCTGCAGATTTAATGGCAGATATACTCTCTCTGAAAAATGATGAGTGGATGCAATCCTCATGGTAATTCAAAATATTGCTAATGTCTTTTCCTTTGAATATGAAACTCTAAATCTTGTTTTGGATTTCTTTCTGTTTCTTTTTGTTTAATTGCAACCTCTAACACCACTTTTTCTTAAAAAATAACTTGAAATGCAGAATTTAATCTTGTAAATTCTGCCTTGAGATTTTGCAGTTGTAGTGGCCTGATTTTATACGTACTAGAAAAAAAAGCATGCTGTAATACTCTAAATGAAAAACCTTTATAGCATCCAAAAAAAATCTTGGATCCTCCACAGACCAGCACTCAAAATCTATGAATTATCTGAATTAAGTAATGAACTTAAAGGTTTAGACTTCACTTTTTATTAAATAGGTGTTACCATGCAATTTGGCTGCATATCGAGACATTTGACTCAAAGTGGTGGAACAAAAGACACTTTTCTGGTCAGACAGTCTCTTCCTGAGATTTTCATGAAACTGCGCATTCCCCCCAACCTAGCTATAAGATCTATATTCATGTTTTCAAGCAATTTTACTTTAAAGTATGTGGAATGCCTTCAGGGTTTGTGACAGCAATGAGAGAATGACGTAGCTTTCTGGAAACTACCTGACCCCAGATCAGGGTTTTAAGGTACGTGTTTAGTGAATTTTTTCTCCCTATAAGGGCTAGACCAAGAATGTGTAAACAGACCTATAACATGACGCAGATATTTGCTAAGCCAGTCATTACTGGGAGAGTTTTCTTATCTGTGGTGATTATGTTTTAGTAATGATGATCACTCTCACTCACACACAATACAACCTAAACTTAGGGTATGGAAAATTCAGATGAAAATGAAATTTAGGGATCATGATTTGTTAAAAAAAAAGAAGAGGAAAAGGCTGAGTCTCTGAAGAGTAAGGATGGGCAGAGGATTTCAAGTTTTGTCAACAAATATGTGAGAAAATCCTTCAAATGCTCAAGAACAATGTCCCCAAAGAAAGACTGGAAGGGATTTATACATTTGTCCTTCAACAGTGTATAATATCATTAAACGATTAAAGTAATCTGAGGGAATTTCAGGTCAAGTGTGAAAACCTCGGCCCAACTTTCAAGACTTCCAATCCTTCAGATGAAGTTGTCATTTAGTAGTAAGTAACTTAAACAAGGGAGTGCTTTGGCAAACCTTTGTTGATAACTAAAATACAGAGGTTTTTCCAATAGGAAAGGCAAAAACAATAACCTTGTCCAGAGGTGGCGTCAATGTCTCTGAGGTTGGAATCATCTATTATTTCAATGGAAACGTGTATTCTTATTACACGAGTCAGGATTTCAGATCTTTATTGAAAGGCAAGGATACTCCAGTTTGTTCTTTGGGGCAAAGATGTAAAGGCTCAACCACAATGTTATCATTTTTTAAAACAAGGCTTTATCATGGTGCAGAATTGTATCTGTGCTACTGGCAAGGGTCATTACACTTTACAATTAGCACTTCTCTGATGTCAGCATTAATAAAGAAAATTACATCAAACTTTTAATCAGTTATGATATATAAGGCCTTTACATACTGTTTTTTCCCTGCGTAACATTTCGCCTTTTCCTGGTCTTGTTGCCTGTTTGTTTTACCTCTGTTTTCCACCTCCCAGGGTACACAAAAAGGCATACAAATGGAGAGACCACTCGTGCACCCCCAACCTGTAACGAAGCGAGAAGTGTGAGAATTTCTTACAACTTTCTGGTCACATCGGAAGAAAACACGCAAATTTTGTCTGCGCCATGCAGTTAATCAGGCTCTACATTAATCGCCTGTTTAGGATGATTTTAAAAAAACTGGAGAAACTTGAATGAACTCAGGGGGAGCTGCGTTTCTTCAGGTCAAGGAAAGCATGACATCATCTGTCGAAAGGCCAACAAATTGGTCACATTTATTAAGTACGACTTTAAAATGATAAGAAAACACTGATTAAATTTGCACATAGTGACCTAAAATTGAAAAAAAGAGCTCATAGTATTGTCTCCTCTGTCATCAGTGTGACGCTTTAAGGTCAATGTATGCTCCCTTATGTTCGTAAATAAGCACGTCCGTTTCAAGCCTTATCATGAGTCACAGCTGTCCTACTTCCATGCATCTTCTATGTTGCCTTGGTTGTTCAATCAATTCATCCACTAGTGGGCAGTGCTGAGATCAGAGTTCATTTCCACGCTTTGGTGTCAATTTCAGACACCAGTTGGTGGCTGAAATGCCCCACTGCAAAGTTGTTTGACACTGCCCAAAAACTCCCTAAGAAGAAGAAAAAGATGGGGGTGGGGTTGGGGGATACAATTTCAGCAAACATGGTTATGGTGGAGTAGATCATGATAACGCACACTCTTAGAAAGGGACATAAAAAGAGGCAGCGCAGTAGTTGTCCACTGTCTGTTCCTCCATTAAATACATCACACCACGTGGACAGCAAATATCTCTTCTTCTTCTCTAGTTTGTTTCTTTCGCTGGTCCAGCACCCGTAATTTCCGGCAGTATTGCTCCGTTTGCTTCGTCAAGCGATGGATCTGCAGGGGGCTTGAAAACGGATTAAATTAGGCGCGTAAATGACGCAGGATGTAGACGTAAGGATCGTAAGTCTGCGTCGAGCATAAACGGGCCTTCACATGCGCACAGCCTCAAGTCCCATTTTATTTCCAGAATGCTGATTTTGGTGTCTGTAAGGACACAATTTTGTGGGATTTTTCTGTCTTGCTTGGGCCAGAATTTGAAGGTAAAATTAGTACACACTTTTATGTAAAGGTTGCAGATTGTGAGTATCCAACTGTGAATGGAAAAGTGGTTTGTTTACTTTGAGATGGTTAATAAGGCATTAAATATGTGTGGACTATCTGCCACTTATAAAGTCAAGGCTGTGGAAGAAAAGACAACTGGTACTGGGACTGTACTGAATTTCAAAGTTGTAAATGCTTCAAACTTTTTAAAATGTGTTGAAAGTCTGAAATATGGGAATGTGGATTTATGTGAATACCTAAAAAATAGAAATAATGAAACATCTTGAATTTATTCAGTCTGAATCATTATTTGTCTATTTACATTTTCCACTTTACTATTATCCCTTTTTTTCTGATTTGTGGTTGTAGAATTGAATTGCATCCATGCGAGGATGTTATTCTTCTCACTTTAAATTTGTGGTTGATTTTTTTTAAAGAAGGAGACAATTTGAAACATTTCAAAGACATTTTCAGAGATATCTGGGCCCGCTAGCTCAGCTGTGACTTTATCGAATATTTGAACTTGATAATTACAAACTACCGTGAAAGTCTAACTTTGTATTCTTGGTATCAAGAAAAGGCAGTTGTTTAGTGTTAATAAAATTAAAATGTAGTTTTATGATGCTAAGGCTTTTTGAAGATTACACTGAGAGTCACCCCTCGCTAATATTGCATCATTTTTGATACTGGCAGCCTCATAAATTGATTGACTAGTCTGTATTGCAATATTGATTTGCAACACACTAACCAATCAGTGCTTGTCTCTTAGATATCATAATGTTTAGTTTCTCAATTTTATCTGTTTCCTTAAGCGAAATCAGTCAGGGCTTTGTATCCAGAATATCAGCAGGCAGCAAGATAAGTGATGAGCTGAGATACCAGGCACCGATGCACAGGACAGGCAAACCTGATGACTCAAAGTCACTCAATTTCACATTGACTTAAAGGTCTCTGAGTTCAGTGATTGGGTTCAAAGTGGAGGCTATCTTGTTTGCAGGGGTCCAGGCACATGCCAAGAAAAAACCCAATCATGCATTCACACAATGATGTACATTCATACGTGAAAGCACGAGCACATATTCATAGGCGCTGTGTACTCTGAAAAATAATAGAGAGGCCACGGAGGAGGAGATTAGCTGGGATCTATTGTGTTGATGAAAACATTTTGTACAGTCACATCAGACTGAGTGGTCATGTAATGCCACTGACCCAGAATGTGAGGCAGCCCCTTCCTCAAAGCCCACCCTTACACTAAGATTGAACAACTGACCACCCGTTAAGTAATACGAGGAGTACCCCCACCATCACTGCTCCCTCCTCCCTTTAGCAGAGTGTTTTGCCCTGCATTAGACCAATGAACTGTGAAGTGTTAAAACACACAGAAATTTCCCTAAATGACATAATAAAAGACTGCACCTCCGAAGTTAAGAAACTATTTGTCATGACAATGTTTCCCTCACACTTTTACAGCATCTGGAGTCACCACATGATGTGTTGGGCTATCAAATTTCAAATTTTTGACAATTCAAATTTTTTTGACATCAACGGACTTTTGGTTGTTGTTATATTTTATCCAAATAGACTAATAAATTATTGGTTCTGGCCAGAAAGTAGGTCGTTCCTGTTGAAGAAACTACAAGGTAGGAGATTTCTATGAACTTGCTGACCTCCTCCTATAGACTGAGACTGCTGTTGTCAACTCTGCAAGGAAAGGCAAGCTCAGAATCTGGGTCAGGATTCCCTGGATGGAGCCGAGCACCTCCCTCCTTATCGACAGGAAAAAGAAGAAAACATAGAAGGAGAAGTAAAGTCACAAATAAGGCTTGATTTTAAAATATCTAAGGGCAACAATCTGTAAATGTGAAGTAAAAAAAAAAAAAAAAAAAAAGAATCAGGCTCCCACTAAAATGAAGAGAAAAAGATCCTATTTGTGTTATTTTGGTACTGCATCATTAATTTTGATGGGGAGAAGTTGAAACTGAGGTGACTGAGGCAAGCTGCTGCTTGTGATCAAAATATGTAGAGGTCACTGACAGCATACAGCTGACAGAGCTCTGTGAACCAAGAGAACAAAATGTTCTCAGAAAACAGTGCACTGGAAATTAGGGAAGAATATTTGACTCCAGTTGGTGTAATCTTGTTTTCCAAGAAAGTTGGAGCGCTCTTAAAAACATTGAGAAAAAAATATGCATTTGAAGATCTTGAAATGTGACATCTTGAAAGTTCTTTTTTTTTTTTTCAATTCTCATTTTGCATTGTATGTATAGAAAATCTTAGAGGATGTGGTAAGGACAACAAAAGTTTAGAAATGAGAGGGGTTAAATTTAGAAGTTCACTTGATAGAACATAAGATCAATTTCTGCTCTAAAACATATAAACCACAGAATCTTGAAAATCATTGTATGCAAATGATATGCCCGAAAACTTGTAAGCAGTCGTGTGTTTTGGCATTAAAAATAGAAATGATTTTCTTGTATGAAATACTGCATGTGCTCAGGAATGTTTCTGAAATTGTTTACTACTGTATGCTAAACCTTCAAAATTAAAAGTGAACAACACAAAGAAGATCTAAAATCACCTTCTTTAAAATCTGAAACAGCTTTTGGAAATAGTTGAAACAATGTTTTCCAGGCTAAAGAGAAGCAATCAGTATGGCTGAAGATAAAGAAGTCATAATTTCTGATTGCTCTGGATGTGTTAGATGTTTTAGTCCACATGGGGTGGGTTACTTTTACAATAGTGGAAGAATAATTAATGCAACCACCACAGAGGAACAGCCTCTGTAGAGAAGACTGGTCCCAAAACCAGCACTGTGGTTTAAGGTGTGCTGGATTGTATCTAATCAGTAAAGCTCAATTTCACACAGAAGCTCAGTTTTCTTTCCAAAATTATGTCAGGTGGAATCCCAAGAAACTGGTTCATGTCCCAAGAGCCAGTTTTATGAACCAAGGTTGGAACACCACGGTACATGACTTCTACAGTTACCCATCCCATACAGCAGCCAACTTATATGGTCCTTCCTGGAAGTAGGGATGGGACCCTGGTGACCCTCACCAGGATGAGGGACACGACATTCCCACAACTACTTCTCTTTCTGAATTGCCTTCTTTTGAATTGCTTACAGTGTGGACTGGCGTATAGGAAATTTTCCATGGGAGCCTCTGCCAGGATAACAAAGCACCTAAGATCATTCAGGAAACTAAACCCCTTCACAACAAGAAGGTTGTGATTCAAGCAGAAGTACGGTCAGAAATGATAAATGATATTTCATGTTATCTCATGTCTCAGTTTAAACTGTTTTATAAACCAGAGGAGGTGCATCACAGAGCTAATTGTGATTTTCGTGTTTCATGATTTTTAAAAAAAATTACCTTAATATAAAGTAGCAGTATTTCCCCTCATGAACTTGAAAGTTGTTTTTAATCTCTGCATAATAACTATTTTCCCTTTCAAAATGAACATCTGACTCAACAATCTCCAAAATGTACTGATTCCATATTTTTAGCCGGACTCATTTTAAATGAGCGAGTGGGTCATAAACATGTTGCTTTCTGATCATCTGTATTGTTTTTCTTCTGGTGGCTAACGTCGCTGAGAAAAATGGCACACAGCAGAAGACACACTTACTGTATGCTCTGAACTACTTTCTGCATATCCAATAGGTTAACAGGTATGCCGGCCTGTAACATTTCAAGGCCAGTGGAGGAGAGCAACAAGTGCAGTAGTATTTGACTGGGTCAATATTTACTATGAAACACTGTGTGACGTTTATTACTGTTGATGCCTTGTGCAGGTACAATACAACCCTTGAACAAAGTCCTCAACATGTGAATCCTGGACATATAATGATTTAAAACTGAATCACTAAAGAAGTGACCAACTTCTTTTTTCAACTAAAGTATCTGTGTATATATTGATTTAAAGCATGTTCAAAGTAAAACAGAACATAGCAAAACCCAGGTGATCATAAATGGTACTGGGAATACTCTCATTCAAAGCAGTTACATAAATAATCACTGCTGCGCTCAAATCAGCTTGTTGATTGCATTGTTGGCATGGTAAGGTACACTTTGACCTGAGCTCCTGAAGAAAATTTGTCAAAGTTTTGACCTCCGGATACAGTAAACCCCTGCGGCCTCATCAACTCATCGCCCTGCTGCTGTTATCTTATCATTAAAAACACAAGCTCCAGGTGGATGTCATCATGCACCGCTGTCCTGTCAGCCTGCCTGCTGGTGGCCATTCAAAGGATGCCGTGCAAGGCAGAACAAAGGCAGGTTTTGCGTAAACAAAATCACATAGTATTTAGTGTCCATTGGTCATACCTGCCTAAAACTGTCTTATCAGATGATGAGGCTGGGTAGCAACTGAAGAACATTACCCTTCTGCCATTTTTTATTCAAGCTGAAGAATAAACTGAACCTGGAAGGACTGCACAGATGATTTGATCTGTTGATGATATTAAATTAGTCCAAATGTACTAAAGTCTACCTGGATCAAATCAAAATCTAATTATTATTTTCATTATCCCAGGTTGAGCGATAGTTTAAGATAAATTAAATAGTGCCATGAGAGACAAAAAAAGAGTACAAGTCATAGAAAGACTAAAAAAAGGTTTATTTTTTAATATATCTTCTACAAGTAGACAAAGTTGGCAGCAGAAGAAGGATGCGTACATTCATAATAGAGTTTATGGATGTTCAACAAATCAGTCTACAGGAAAGATGTCTGGGGTCCTCAATGTAGAAGCAACCTTAGATAGGAGCTACCACAAAGGCAATATTATGTATTGTTTATTGACAGAAGGCAAATTAGTTTGGCTTTGGAATTTTTTTTTTCTTTTTTTGCTTGAACACATTAGTAAATGATATTAATTTAGCCAAATGGCTATTTGTCTTTGTTCTTTTGGAACCAAATAGACTCCAAACACTGGAAAAATTCAGTTTGACTTTATAAAAGAGGATAATAGTTCTTACCTTCACTGTACATAACTATCAAGGTGATATTGATTGCTTTGCCTCTGATCGAGGGTTTTATTGAATGTGAATTCAGGAACTCCAAAATGGTACTTAAAACTGTGTGTGAATGTCCTTCGAGTTGCGCAACTTGGATTGAGAGAAATTAAATGATTCATTTACATCAATTAAAATTTTTCTGGAAAAAATAAATTTTAATCCAATGCAATCCAAAGCATTAGATCTGAATCCAATGCAGACATGTCTTGAAATGACCTTTAATTGATCACAGAGTCTGTGTTAAATGTTATCTACCACATTGGTCTCATGCCAGTTTAATATTTAATAGTAATTCTTTATAATTCACCACTTTATAAAACAAATCTTATAAAATATATTTTAAAAATTCCTGTCAAATGTAAAGACAAATTTTCTTTATTCAGGCATATTTGTGCTTAAAACAGGGAGATTTGTCTGCCTTTGCAGTGAGTCAGGTCAAAATGTGTTTTTATAAATCACGTAAAACAGCATCAGGTGACCAAAGTGTTGTACAAATAAGTGAATTTTCCATAAATTTACTTGATGAGATCTTTGAAAAATAAAAAAGTTCTGCCATACACTATCTTAAAATAAGATCAAAAACACAAATTTTCAACAATCTGCACTACTTTAGTCTGGATATTGCAAAACAAACTTACAGAAACACAAGCCCCTTGTTAGAAAACAACAAACAAAAAAAAATACCTCAAACAAACTGTCAACATCTTTGGGATAGGAAATGATGAGCTTCAGTCACGTAAACATGGACATGAATCTTCACCGAATGCTTTCAACATTCTGTGCGATAGATTACATAAATAACTGCGGCTCCCTGAGAGCAGAGGGAGGCCAGAGCCACTGTCGGATTCCCAGTAAAGTATGCAGCAAGTATGTGTTTCCTATTATGTGAGGGCAAAACATGTTATGATGAGATGTGGAGAGATATACATGACTTTGATAAAGTTTACAACCCTGGATCTGGGTTAATGTCTCCTGATTCTGGTGAAATTGTATATGTTTACTGCAAACATTAGTCTCTAGAGGGCAGAGATTTTGGCTTTAAGGAGGTAAACTGAGAAGTGGCTGGCACTCAGCCCAACCCCATCAATATTTTCATGTACGGTCATGTTGGCTTCCTGGAAAACTGAACAGGGCTGTGCTCCATAGTTTTGTTGTTGTTGTTGTTGTCTTTAACATTCTTGCGTCATTTGAAGCCAGGTTGTTCACTTGAGATGCAAAATGCGTGGTGTGAAATGAAAATAGACACTTGCATTGAGATGGCTTGTCCTTTTATTTATATATTTATTTTCAAAATAGTGCATGGCCATTTTTGAATGTGACACAATCATAAAGTTTTCAGCAAAAGGTTGGACAGGGAAACAAAAGTAGAAAAAAGTGTACAGTGTGCAGTTTACGAAATCACTGAAATATTCAGATTAGATATTAGAGATGTGAGAATGTAATGTGCTGCAAGACAACACTACATTAAAATTTGAGAAAATCCTGCTGTGGAAATCTTTACATGGGTTTGAGTCATCTTCTATGGGCAAACTCATTAAAGATGAACATTTGACCTGATTTAAAAAAAAAAAAAAAGATGGAAATTATTTTTGGAAATTATTTTCACCATCTTCCCGGCACATAAGAAATGAGTGACATTATGAAAGAAAATGTATCATGAAGGAACCTCCAAACTGTTGAGTAGCTGGAATTCTCTACCAAATAGCAAAGTAAAATGAACAAAATTAAGACAACTGACCAAGTATATCCTTTTTCAAACCTACGATTTATCCAGTCAACAACAAACTGACAGGCTTATGATGGGAAATGAGAAGCTATATGGTGACGGATTTGTCAAATTGCTCTTTTAGCTGGCCACCAGCTGACTAGTAACTTCCTGAAAAAAGCTGGAAGTCACTTTGAGTCAGCTGATATTCACCTCTCTGTGGCCCAACCAGTTGCCTCTTCATTCATGTATTACCAATCAACTGCTGGAGCCTGTCCCAGCTCTCTTTGGGTGGAGGGCAGGTACACACTCTGGAAAAGGCCTCAGTTCGTCACAACAATAATCACAGCGTCATGGTAAGTGCGACTGACAACACCATTATTTATTCATTACATGGTGTAATGAGTTAAGATTCAACAGTTGGCAAGCCTGCAATGATGAGTCATGAGATCAGACCCAAAACATTTAAAGCCTGAAATGTGTTTGTTTACGATGTGTAGTCATTTTTCTCACACTTCAGAGGGAGTTATTTACTTATCAGATTGGTAATTAGTTTTAGTTTTACTTTTACACCTCCATTGAATATGATGAGTTTTGTCTTGTATTCTTGTAATGAATACTGCTTCATATAATTTGTTTTGACACCTTTTTTTAAAAAAACTATTTAAGGTCCAAGTTACAAGTTTGGACACGCCCACTAATTGATTGACACTATCTATAAATATGCATGCATGGTCATGCACACTGCAAGTCTGATTGTGTTACATGCAGTTACATGTAATTTCGTTGTGTTTAGTTTTTGTTTTTGTACCCTCCCTTCTGGAAAGTTTATCTGTTTTCATCTATTTATGGCAAAGCATTAATGTGCTTGTAAAAGGACCATTTTGCAGTTTACTGTATTGTGACTTCTCATGCAATCCTGTTTTTTTCTGACACTAATGAAGGCAGAGTTTAGGTCTTTTTTTTTTGCACTTATATAGATGATTGTATTCCATATCAGGTGACCTGACATGAGTATTTGACGTGTGACTCCTCTCCACAGTCTGCTCACCGTCACGGAGCAGAATTAAAATAACCACTTTGCTTAGCGTTCTTCACTTAGAGTATGTGTGACTGGAAACCAGGGCAAGAATAAAAGCTTTACACCTCCTCACTGGATCACTGTGCTATTTCCTGCAGAGTGATGGATTGTCCCGCAGTCGTTTAGCATCTGTTACAATATTAACCAGACCACTGGGTCGCAAGAGCAACGCAATTACACATTTCCTGGAAAAGCTGTCGCTCCATTCTTGAATGGTATTTGGCATGTGTCACTCTCTCATTCATAAAGAAAGATAGAGTACACAGAGTACAGGAAAAAGAACACACCCTGCACTCACTGGGTGAAAAACAATCCTGAGCGTACAGTAACAGCATCAGGTTTCATGAGGAAAAGAACTGCATGACTCAATGATGTAGTAAACACAAGTACAAGGACATGGAACATGGGATTCAAATCATCAAAACAAGCATGTTGAGACAATGCCGTAACTCAAGCTAAAGTGGCACCTTGTGGGAAAGAGTGTTTTCTTCTTTATGTGTAGGTAGGAAAGCAAGTTGCTACTTTGTAGAAATGAGTTACGCAAGACGATGTTTTGATATCTCCCCCTGCAGATTTATTGTGCTTATTAGAGTAAACGGGAGAAGAGACAGAAATGGACGGACAAAAAAAAAAAAGACAAAGCAGCAAGTATCTTTCGGCACCGTCAGTGATTTTCTGTCTGTCTTCTTTTAAATAATTGTTTTCTTTTGTTCTTTCTTCTGCCACTGCCGCATGACTTGAACTGTGATTAATCAGAAAAAAAGATATTTCTCTTCGCTCCAGCGTGAAATACTGGCTAAACCCCGTTTCTTCTCTTGAGATGGCTACCTGTTGTCTGGGTCCATTATGACTTTAGTCACCTTTTGCAGAACGCCTCCTCTTTTAGGTTTTGTTTTCATTATTTTGCAAGTTGTGCATATGATTATCAACACCATTGTAACGTAGTTAGCGTTCCCAAAGTCTGTGTTACTGCTGGAGTAGAGTTTGAACTTTTTCCTGAGTTTTAGTCCCCAACAAGAACATGGGGAGTCTTTGTCTCCATGAGCTCTATGAAGGGCTGGTGTCATTTCCTGAGTTTATGCAGCTTTGGCTCCACAGCAGCCAGGATCCGCTCTAGCACAGTGATTCTGAGGGATGCAGCAAGTAAGTAAATGAAAGGATGCACTCGTGATGAAGGTGCTTTTCTGCATCTTGGTGCAAGTTTGGTCTGATTGTGTGGTCTGGAAATGCATACTCAAGCTGCTACTAATTACAATTAAATATTGATATTTTGGCACCTTAATGATGATGTCCATACTTCGTCTTTCAGTTAGTTCATTTCCTATAAGTCTTGAGTAAAGAGAGATTGAATAGGTTTCTTCAGATTCAACTTTAAGGATGAAAATTCCAGTTGTCTTGGCATTATTTAGTCTGTAACTTTCAGTCAAGCCATGACACTGAGTAAACAAGACTTTTTAAAACAAGAATACTATTTTGACTTCTGACATTGCTGGGTAGCCCTGCTTCTACTGTGCTACACAAACTGTATGTCTTTCAGACAAATGGTGGAAAAACTTAATGTAGTTTCCAAAAAAAAAAAAAAAGTGTCCAAAACTGCAAAGCGGATGTGGCACACAGCTTTGTATACCACCCATTATGAGTGAAATAAATAAATTAAAAGTTGAGTCTGAAGCAAAGCAAAGAGCTTAGCATGTTGTGACAGGATGATGTGGTACTGTAAACAATAACATTGTCATTGTACGATATATCACTGACATATAAGAGCACCGCAATCCATAAGAGTACTCACTCAGGAATGTCATAAATTCAGCGGATGAGATGGGGAGAAACTGAAATGACAACAAAATGAAGAGACTGTTAGCTGCTTGTACTGAGGCGGAAATTTCTCAGCAGATTAGTGGCAGCCATTTGCGGTAAAATCATTGAAATACGGGGCAATGGCCAGTCAACAAGCCCCAGAGCTCTTGTAAGCAGTTTGGATGTGGAAAAAGGAAAACAAGAGACGAGTGACAGGAGCAGGCAGCTGGCTGAGTGTGAAGAAACAAAGAAGTCCTAAGTATGCCCGTCTGAAAGACGGGCAGTGTTATTTTAATGGTGTTTAAAGGTCTAAATGGTCACATTTTCTCTCATCTGCTGTGTTGCAAACTGCTGAATAAACTGAATTTATGTCTGAAGGTGGTAATAGTGAGCAATGGCATGCTGAAAACTTTCATTTGAGTGGCAGTTTATTAGAGGAACCCAACTGAAGGAAACCTAATGTTTAACATGAAGGCGTTAACTTGATCTATACCACAAATTTGAACAAACTAACTCAGGAAAAACATGACTTTGTCTTAGATATTTGGATCCCATTCTATGTGTCATCACGTTAACTGTTTTGAATAAGGAGTCAATCATGGTTTGCCTTATTGCTGTATTTACTCATTTATCCACCAAAGTACAATGTAATGTCTGCTAATGAAACCAGAATGCTTTGCACATTATGTCTCTTTAAAAATTACTTGGAGGCAATAAATGTGGAGTGAAATGTTGTTTTTTACATCTCAGATCTGGTGGAACTGTTCAAAGGTTTTATTTATCAAGTTCAGCAAGTCTATGGTTGTGCCGTCTGTGTCACATGCTGCACACAAGGGCACACGTACCGTACATGCTTTAACATGTGGCCAGCTTTTCTGTGCGTGTCTGTGAATGCGAACCAGCACCATTCCCAGGCTTTTTCCTCCTCTTTCTTGCTTTCTCTTTTTTTCCACATGCCTGTTTTTCTGTCATCCTCACACACGTTTACAAAGTCTAATGTGGTTTTCAACCCACTCATCACTCAAGCTGGCTGTTGTTACAACATCTGTCTGGCTCTGGTGCCAGGGCACAGGCCGTGCCGACGTTGTGTGTTAATGGCGTGGAGAAATAAAGCCCTGAGGTCATGCAGCCTGATCAAAAGAAAGTTTTAAAATGCTGTTTAGTACACTTGGGCAGGTCAAAACTGGTTGTTTTGGAAAGAATTGCAATATGCTAACCCTTGTTTTTCTTTTTTTTTTTGCTTACTTTTTTTAGCCAGTGTAAAAAGTGTGTGTGCGTGTGTGTGTGTTATGAGTGTGTATGAGGTAAGGAGGGCATGGAGGCTCTGTGCTGTTATGAGCTGTGCAAGTGAGGTGAGATATTCATTGGAAAGAAGCCAACTTGTTGAGTTCAGAGGGGTCCTTGTGTACCCTGCGCTGAACTCTTGCAACCTTGGTAAGTGTGTTCATGTGTGTGTGTGTGTATGTGAGGGGTGAAAGGGGTGGTGATTGTAGGTAAATCAGTGAATGGGTTAAAAAACATGCACCGATCGACCTCGCCTGTGCCAAGAGGGTGAAAAGCGATGCTCCCACCCACGAATGCACGCATTGCCCATGACCACCGCGGGCAAAGTATGTGTGTTCATGTGTGTGTCACAGCGATAACAAGCTCTTGCTTTGAAATACCTTTTACCCTCAGTAAACCCACCCAGAGAGGGCATATATGCCTGAGCTGTTGTAATTATATGTTAATAAAGGAGCTGCCAAGCTGCTTCTGAAAGCAAGTCGACGTGCTTCAGCTCAGGTTCTGCGATTTCGTTTATTTCTTGAAAGATCTTGTGAAACTTTGTTCTGACTGTAATGAAGGCTCGCAAATCAAGAAGGTCAGGAACCGGCTCTCTAAGATTCTTCCAAGTCTGCGTCTGGTTTAGACGCTGTGGAAGTTCATAGAAGGGCTGGTGGATTAAAGAAGTCCCTCTAAAGACGTCTATAAACTGGGATTTGTTTTAGTACCATATAAATCACAAAAGAAAGCGGTTTCACATGGACACTGCACACTTACTATGCCCTGTGTTGGGAGCCACTGATGTTTGAACTCAAAGCAGATCATTGCTTTCTTTTGGACCATGAGCCCACAGATACAGATGATTATAGAACCTTGGTCAGGAGGAGCTTTTGGCGTTCAGTTTCATCCTCAAGATTGTCCCTTTAGGATTGTCTCCCAACATGCTGGAGGGATCAACAGAATTAAAAACAACCTAAATATGCTATATAGAAATCCTGTTCTGGTAACATCCCCATTACAGGACATGTCACTGTGATAACAGCATAAGTGGAGGAAAATCTTGTTTTCGAAGGAAGAAATGCATCTGCTGTTTTTAAAGGGTGTGTTGACTCTTAAAGGTTTAACAGTATGAGTTTCACCATTGGCCAAATTCTGCACAAATTAGAAACTTAGTATGGTGCTGTGATGGACCGATTCACACTTCTGCTAGCCACTACCTGTTAGAAAAATGTGATGCAGTTCACTTGTTTTTAAGGATTTACTGATTAAAATTAATCTCTACAAGAGTTCTGCTACTAGAGAGCAGACTCAAGAGAAACATCCTTCACAAGCATGTTAGGTTGGTTGATGGCTTCAAACTGGCCATGTGTATGTAAGTAATCATCGTTCACCTATTTGCATCGACAATACTTTTCCTAAATCTTAGTCTCCAAGGTATTGAATGTCTTCTTTAGAATTGTTTAAGTATAATTTAACTTTGTTCTGCTCCTTGATGATGATTTTACATTGATTATCTTTCAATTTGAGTAGTTTATATCAACATGTATTTGCTTTGCCTTTTTCTCCAGTTCAACAGAATGATGAACAATGTGAGCCAAATCCTGGAGGAGTATTAAAGTTGCATTTGAAACTTTTAACTGAATCCTGAAATTGTCAGGAGACTTATAGACTCAGATTAAAGTGGAGTTCACCCTTTAATTCTCGCTTTATCATATTTGATAGATACATTTCTGAGACCTCTCTACCACCCCTCTTCTTTCATCATAGAGAGTCATCCACCTCCATCTCACTCCATCCTTTGCACCCTCTTCTCTCACACCAACTATGTCCTCTATCACAGCATCCATAAATCTCCTCATTGGTTTTCCTCTAGACCTCCATCCTTGCAGTTCCCACCTTAGCATCCTTTTCCCAATAGATTCACTATCCCTCCTCTGTAAATTTCCAGACTCAACTCAATCTGGCCTCTATGATTTTCTCTCTAAAACATCTAACCTGCCATCCATCTGATGTACTAATTCATGATCCTATCCATCCCCGTCACTCCCAAAGAGAACCTTAACATTTTAACCTCTTCGACTCCCAACTCTGCCTCCTATCTTTTCTTCTGTGCCACAGTCTCAACCATACAACATCATGGGTCTCACCACCATCTTGAACATCTTTCCTTTTATTCTTGCTGATACTCTTTTATCATACAACACCCCTGACTATTTGCTCCACCCATTCCAGCCTGCTTGCACATACTTCAGCTCCTTTCCATAGTCTCTGTTGCTCCAGTTGACCCTGTTGACCCTAAGTACTTAAAATCCTCTACCTTCTTTATCTCTGCTCTGCATCATTCATATCTATCTATCTATCTATCTATCTATCTATCTATCTATCTATCTATCTATCTATCTATCTATCTATCTATCT
>JAOWBL010000020.1:7124049-7183188 GCA_028564865.1 Zenarchopterus dispar | reverse complement strand
AAAAACAAACGTTCTCACTGTGTGTGTGTGTGTGTGTGTGTGTGTGTGTGTGTGTGTGTGTGTGTAAACGGGCATTCACACCCACATCGACTAAAACTAATGTCCTTTATCACAGAAAGAGGTCTCTATGCTGTAGCGCCAGCAAAGATTTTGAGTTAGTGGAAAAGCCCCAACCGAAGTCACTTAAGAACCTCCAGACATTTAAAAAATCAGAAAACTCTTAAGATGACAACATTTCAATGCATTCTTTCTTTATTCCTTCACACCTGCAGAATATTTTTGCACAGTACTGCATGTGTTAAAAATGAGGGACATGGAGCCTCTTGTTAAACTGTACTTATATTTATTTTTTCCCTCAAAGTACCTGAAAGAGTTTGCCATAAAACCTCAGTATCAAGGAACTTAAAGCTAAAATAGTTACTGCAACAAGCACATAGCAAAAATATCTTTGTCATCATCTTT
Organism: Zenarchopterus dispar; assembly: GCA_028564865.1. NCBI lineage: Eukaryota > Metazoa > Chordata > Actinopteri > Beloniformes > Zenarchopteridae > Zenarchopterus > Zenarchopterus dispar. The sequence goes on along the minus strand of JAOWBL010000020.1, from coordinate 7,182,726 downwards.
ACAGTAACTATAAACACAAAAAAAATCTAATACAAACTATATAATAAGAAGCACAAAAAAGAATGAATGCAGATTATATACACTCACGGCCACTTTATTAGATACTCCAGGAATACATAATAAAATAGTGAGTGTATATGTACATGCATATGGTGTCAGTTCTCTTCCATTTTCATGAACCACCTACACAGTTCTTATTTCTTGTGGCATATATTCATTATATTTTCCAAGTCAGAGACAAGAATTTTTGAGTTCCCAGCTACAAAAAAATGCATCATAACTAGAGAAGCATTTGAGAAAGTGAGAGAGACTGCAGTCGGTGACAAAGTAATAAACTGCAGAATTAAGAGGTCATTTAACAATAGTTCGACGGTTCAATAATTTACCTTTTAATCTACTAATATAGATGTATACACCTCCCTATAACCTTTAAAAGAAGGTGCTGTGTTTGCAGATTTTATGTCCAACCTTTGTCAATGCAGTGTATGTCAGAGAAATTATACCTGATTACCTCTATTAGCTGCCTAAAAATATAATAATAAATATTAAAAAAAATAACTAAAACCTACCAAAATCATAACAAGAACTACAAATATCAGAAGACAGAAGTTCCCCAACACACATTTCTACTAGGTGAAAAAACAAGTGGTTACTTGGGTCCCTTTTGTTCTTTTTCTTTTCCATTTATCTCTCTGCAGCTTTCTGATCTTTTCAGCCATCCAGGAACATACACAGTTTACAAAATGATTATTAGCTTTGTTTTCTGTCTTTTTTTTAACCACCTCACCACAACCAGTTCATCAACTGGTTTTGCTGATGTTACCAGGACTCATGGTGAAGCTTTTCAGATGTCAGGTGCCAGTTCATGCTGTTTGCTACATCCTGTGCTGACGGAGAATGGTGGTGCTAAACACATAGAGAGACTTGCTGTATTTTGGACACAACAGCAGTATTCAGACTTCTGCATCATGAAGATGAATACAAGAAGGATGCATGCAGGGTGTGTGAAACTGCATGCAGAGAGTCTTATGTATAAATCCATCAATGTGAATGAAGATGACTTTTATAACAGCTGTTCATTTTTCCTCTAAGAGGTTACACATTTTAAAAACTTCTGTATATCTCTTCATCTTGCTTGAAAACCATATTTGCATAGCACTGAGTTTGACAAACAAACATCAAAGCTTAGTGGACAATCTTTGTGCTTAACATGTGTTTTACTGTAACTGCATCAAAGACAGGGGTGGATAGAGCTGGCAGGAAAACCATTGGTCAGTGACAGCCATAAAAGGCAGATCAGAAAGGGTCAAAGAGACGAGACAGAAAAGCACGCAGTGAGCCACAATGAAGATTTTGTTTGTAGCTGTTGTGTCGGGTCTCATCTCGGTCTGCCAGCCTGCACCCCTGGCATGTGAGCAGCTGGTGAAGCCAGTGGACAATGGTCCAGTTGTAAGTGTCTTTTCATTTTTACTACTAAAATAGTCATTTATCACTTTCTTGGATAAATTTAAGCCAGCTAAACATATCTGTAATTTCTGTTTTTGATGGAAATTTGCAAACGAGTGTATTTTAATCAAAATTGTTCTTTTGGTGTATTTCAGTTGACTGGAAAGTGGTACTACATTGCTTTCTCCACAGACACCTGTTGGGCTTCAACATTATTTAATACTCTTTTTTCACCAAGTCTTATTGCGGATGTTACTCCTAAAGACACCCCAAACATGTTCGAGAACAGAGTATATGTGAAAATGTAAGACATTTTTAGTTTGTTTTTGTGTGTGTGTGTGTGTGTGTGTGTGTGTTAGTGTGTGTGTGTGTGTACGTGCATTATCTTTCTCCATGTGAATAGTTGTTTCTTCAGATGTTAAATCTTCAATAAATCCTTTGCAGGTACGGATATTGCTACAATGAATCCGAGACTGCTTTCTATGAGAACGGCAACAAGATCTTTGATGTCAACAGTGACAGTAAGAGCTTTGTAAAATGTGGTCTTTACGCTGCTTTTTCATTTTATCAGTGTTTGTCTTTGCTCTTTCTAATCTCGTTTTTGAACTTTTACTCTGCATCCACTAAATCACTCACTGGTAGCTGAGTTGCAAATTTGCTCTTGAACACACTGTGCTAGTTCCATTTGCAAAATTGAAATGGGCATAGTAAATATTGATCATTCACAATTATGATAGCTGCCACATTTCTGTAATAGATTTCATTGTTTAATTTGACATTTCTGGAAATATTTAAACTGATATTTGTAATATCACCAATTGACTGTTCTAATGATATGTTTTTCAGCTACAGCCATTTACAGATTTTTTCTTCTCAACAGGCATCCCAACTGGAGACCCAGATGTTTTGCTGCAAACCAGTTGCCCTGACTGTGTCGTTGTGAAGTCGACTGACTATATTAGCACTCTCATCTTTCTAAGTAAGGACAATACACACATATGTAATGAAAGTTATTTAAATCAGCACAAAATTCTAGCTATGCCAAATAACTGTACAGATAAGTGACAAATTAAAGAAGAAAGTTTTTCTCATTGCCATGATTTGGGTTTTCTTAGAGAGAAAGGTCCCTCCAGATTAACACAACACTGTTCTTGGTGACCATATTTATCTTGTGGTGAAATGATTGAGTGTGCTGTCTCCGTGGATGACACTCCTCCACAGGACAGAAGGGGTCACTCAATCACTATTAAAATGATTTAAAACATAAACTAAGGCTTTTGTAGTCACTGACCGACTTCAGTGAATACTTTTGGGACATTTTGAAGTGAAATGTTTGGCAGCCCTCGCCTTAACAGTTCCAAAGACTGGTGGCCTATCCATCGACCACCCACACTATTAACTCCTTACTAAGACATATTATGCTAGGTTTTTGCTTTAACGTTGTCACCTGAGTGTAGACATCTGTACAATTGATACATTACATGTTAAACTATATAAAATATATTCTAAGAGAAACTATGTCATAAAGCATTTAATCTTAAATGTAACTTCTTCACCAGGCAGGAGAAGCACTGTCTCCGATGCTGAGCTGCAAGAGTTTGAGATACAGGCAAAATGTCTTGGATGGTCCAAACCACAGGTCTTCAGCACAGATCATGGTAAGATATTTTCCAACATCAGATTATTGTACAATTAAAAAATATATAATCGTATATTTTCAACAAAAAAAAAAAGTGTTACAGTACATTAAGTAGTACCATGATTTTACAGTGATATTTCATATAGTTTAATAGCTTTCTGTTTTCTTTCCCAAATACAGACTTTGGCAACTGCAAATCTGTTGATGATGACCTCACCGATGATCAGACTGCAGAGCTAGCAAAAGCCTTTTCTACCAAACTGAAAGAAGCTTATGAGAATGTACTCACATGTTTCAAAAACTCCATTCTTTCTTATTTTTCTTCTTACTTTTCTTCCAAATAAAACAATGTCACTTGGTGGTGAAATAAGGCTGCAGAATAAGAGTTTAAATTCTCAACATTAACATTAATTCTGAAAGCTGAATTTAAATGTGAATGAAAACAAAGCAGCTAATGTTTTAATCATCAGCTGCATGATCAGAGGAACTGCAGGGAAAACAAAACCAAATCTGAAATCTTTGCACCTTTGTTGAATTAGAAAATCTAAAGAATTACACACCAAAAGTCTAAATCATGTTCATATCCTTTCACTATATCCACTGAACACATGATCCGGCCTCTGCCTGTATTTATTCAGCAGTGAAATATGTATGCAAGACATGTGACATCTGTCTGCGCTTATTCAACTTCCACTTTGACGGTGGAAATGAATGTGGTCCCACTAAAACTCCGTACATGCCACATTATTCGTTTATCAGCTTATTTGCTTGAGTATTGAATGTACCAAACTTGTGATAAATCTGAGCATGCTAATGCAGTTAAGAGTAATTAAAACACCACACTGAGCTTTATGACTTTTCTTTCACTTATAAAAACAAATAATGTTATACAAATTCAAATGTGGTTTAACAGGTTACTATAACCTACTTTGTTATCTTTGTGTATGATAGTTTAACTTTAAACAAGTGTGTAACCAATACACACTGGCCTTGTTTTGAAATCACACCATTACAATAATAAAGGCTATTTTAACCTTCATAAGCACTGCGCCTTGCATTTTTGGACACAGTCCATTTCCAGAGATGTGGACTTGAGTGAGACTAAAGTTATTATTTTAATGACTTTAGACTTGACTTCATACAATGTTAAAAGACTTATGAGTTAACTTGGACTTTTACACCAGTGACTTGTGACTTTACTTGAACTTGAGCCTGCTGACTTGAAAACTCTTGAACCCCAAAGACTAAAACATGTTACACGTGTTATTGAAGAGTTGCACACAAATCAATTCATTTCAGTCACCGACTTAACAAACACAATGTCTCTCTCTCTTTCTTTCTCTCTCTCTTTCTTTCTCCTCTGTGCACATATGACTGTGTGACCTGTTAAATTAAAGCCAATTAAAATGAACTGGAATGAATTTTTTTTCTATTAAAAAAAAGAACTGGATGTTGCAAATATATATAACAAAAAATATAATGCTATATGCAAAATATGCGTGTTGAAAATCACAGGCAGAGATGAACAAACAGTAGGTGGTAACTCATACTGAGTCTGTTACCATGGTTACTGATTCTGTAAATCAGAGCAAATTTACTTCCACAAACCCTGAGTTTCTCTCTGACTCCTCCCCTTCATCAGGCTAAGTCAGGTTCAGGTTCAGTCAGACAACAGATCATGTGATCCTAATTTTTGAGACGTTTGAATGATGACATTTGCGTTGGGAAAGTAAATCAAGGATCTGAGTAGATAGTTTACTGCATCAAGTCGACAGCAAGTGTATTCCAAATTAAAACCCAAGATCTGAAACTCAAAATCCAAAATCTGGGAACCAAATCCCAGAACCTGTAACTAAGAAAATCAAAATCTCTTGCCACGAGTGCAATCAGCTTTCTAGGTTATACTTTTATTTTCTCTCCATCATTTCAAAAACCATGTCTAAAACCAAATCTAGTCACTCATTGGCTGAATGACTCTTTACATCAACAGTGATAACTTGTTAATGTCATGAACAACTTTATCAATGACATCAACAATTTTATCATACATGACAAAGAAGAGACAGATATTGACAACTTGGAACTTGTTTTTCTCGCATGCTGCGACAAGTACGTTTTTGGACCCTTTGAAGCTGTCATGAGGTGCTACTAGATCTTGACTGTATCCTGCCTCCCCATTTTGGTTTAAATGTTTGCAAAAATATATGCAATAACAAAATTAATTAAAAATATTTTTGTTTCATTATTTCCTTTGGCTGGAAGCTTCAGTTGGCTGACCACAAAGACATGCTTAAGTTATATAATCTTCTAACACCAAATCCTGCGGTGGATCTCATTTCTAAACTTTTCTATTGTAGCACCAAAAGGTTTAAATGTTAAAACATTTATCTCATCATGGTGTTTGATCACTTGCTTGCATCTTTAAAAATAAAATACACGAAGACAGTATTTGTGTATTATCTGTTTCCATGTCATGGACTGTTGTTTTTCCCGGTGTTAAACTTTAAAATATATGGCCAGACTTTGGTGTTTAATGTTGACAATGACAATAAGGGTTTTGTGCAATATTCTGTTTGCACTGATTTGATTGCATCAGTGTTTGTTTAGCTCTTAACCTCCGTGTACTCAATTCAGTATCGTTTAACTCAGGTTCTCTAAACACCGCCTTTAATGCGGTGCTTAGTGGTGTTTCTCAGCTCCAGCACAAATTATTCAAATGAATAGATGATCATCAAGGTCTATCACCCATTCATTCATTCATTCATTCATTCATGCTACAGGTGGGAAACATCTAAAATATATGTGACAGAATACTTCTCTAGCTTTAACTCTAACTGAGTCACAAATTTACTCTTGCTTGTGATGTGCTACTTTCATTTGCAAAATCAAAAAGGGCACAACGAATAACAATAATTTACAGTAATGGCAATTCTGTGACAGATTAGTACTATCAATATTTGTTTTCAATGAAATGCATGTGTACCCACAAGCCCCAGGTATGTTACTTATAAACATAAAAACACCAAAAAAGCTTCTGTCATAAGAAGTCATACTGGTATTGCTGCAGCTTGGATTGTTGTTTGTTATCTCACTTTGTGCTGAATGTGAAACTTACTGTTCCCATATTTTAAGACATGTTGTTGGGTTATTTTTATACAAACATATTCAAAATTGGTATGACATGAGAAAAGACAATGAGAAAGCAAAATGTCACTGAGAATGCTTTTTTTAAAATGCAGCATTCTTCTGTATTCTTCTGCCCATTAAAGCCACTCTGTGTAGCAATACTACTTCCGACCACATGGGGGCATATAGATCTGCTATGTTGACAAAGGAGCAACTAACAAAACAGTGCTAATGAGCGGAGACAATTGGGCACATCTTGTAATACCACTTGGTGAAAAGTAATATACTCCCCACATGTGATCAGAAGTGGAGTTTTTACACAGAGTACGTTTAACCCTGGAGAACCCAACAACTACTTTTTTCACATTGGTTATCAGCAAAAAATGGTGGTCAAATTTGACCCCGTGAGTTCTCTAGGGTTAAGCAAACTATGAAGGTCAGGACAGGGTAAATAAGGCCAAGACCAGGGGCTGAGATACTGGTGATGGATTTTGGGCTCTGCTGCCTGATCTCTCTCAAAGGTTCCTTCTCAAAAGTTTCCTCAAACTGTGGAAAAGTTCTCACCAACAGAGGTGTCAAGATACAGAGGAAAGAGAAGACACAAACCAGGGCATCACAAACTGGAAGTGTGAACAAACTGGAAGAGAACTGAAGAATTATGAACGATGCATAGTAAAGCAGAACATTTTGGTAGTGCAAGTTTAAAAAGAATGAAAATTAAAACAATGTTGTGCCTAGCAGTGACATGCACAATTTTGGAGTCAAGCCTAGTAGTACATATATTGGTACATCTGCACTGACTTCAGTATTGAAATCCAGGTGTTGCCCTTTTACTAAAACACACTTTTGCTAGGTCTCATCAATTCTTGCCACACAATACAACACAGTACTAACACAGGTGGTCCCCTGTCATTGGTTGGTCCAATGATCCATGTAAAACGCTAACGTGTGTGATCTGGTTAAACTTGGACTTGTGTATTACATGTTCTTTGTTGATACACTGGAAATTCTGAAACATAAAATGGTGAAAAACATTTTTATCTACTCATATTTGTTTTTGCCAGTCATTAGAAGGCAGACACAGAGACACTCACTCATATCTGGGATGCAGTCAAAGTCCCTAAATAATATAACTTACACACATCCTTTGGAAATAAGTCAAAGTAGGAACAACTTTGAGAAAACATCCAGATTCAGATGAACTGAGTAAACTCCACACAGATAGATCTGAGGTGTGTAACAGAGAGCTTCTTACTCTGGGGCTACAGCACAGCATATCCCAAAAATATAATTCATTTGTTTTTAAAATTCTTTTTGAGTTGGAATACCATCCTTTTTTTTGTTGTTGTTGCTTCTTTAATTCCCCTCCTCGTCCTTTTCTAGCTGTGAGCACATGGCCACATGGAAGTTTGTTGTATTTGTTATGACTACTGTGACTGATATTGATTCTTTATGCAAACAGTGGACTCTTGTAAAATAAATGCAGAGGAAACTCTACTCCCCGTGTGTACAAACTGCAACGGCTACATGCAATCATGTTTGATAAGTAGACATAAAAACTTACTGGAAATAATGCGATTAGGATTATAATTTCAGAGGATTCAGACGGGTGGATTGATGGAGTACAAACATAATTGGTAAATAACATCAACATAGGTGAGGTCTGAGAGAGACAGAGAAGCCATAGTTACTGAGTCTCATTTTATTGGGCCAGCGTGCATCACTGGCCTGTGAGACACTGATCGAACCACTAGACCAAGGTCCACATGTCAGTTTCTTTCCACATTTATAAATAAGAGTGTTTTTTTCCTTCAAGAACAGACATTGCTGAATACTTTTTTTCTGAAACATTTTTTATTTTTTCATTTTATTTTTTTGAACGTTTGATAATAAACAGAATAAATTTTCATTTTGTGATTCCCGGCACTTGGGACGTGGTACTTTATTGCCATGTCCGTTTCTACTGAATCAGAATCAGAATCAGAATCACTTTATTGTCATTGCCAGTAAACAGGCTTACAGACTAGGAAATTGCTCTGTAAAAAACATGGAATAATGTCAAGTAAAAGAAGAATTAAAAATTGGCGCCAATCAGTCCTTTACTTGTTACAAGTTTTCAAGTGGACATTACCTCAACTGACAAACCAAACTACTAAAACACCAACATTAGAGTAAAAAATGTATAGTCTTTCTGATTTGTAAAAATTAATTTAATTTGATCTTTGAATTTTTCATGTGAGAGACAGAAGTACAAAGGAAATTACTTTTAATGTCTTCACTGACAAGAAAGTGAAGACATGACAGTGACAATTCAGGGCATTACGTGTGAAGGTTTTCACAAAAAGATTTGTATACACATATATGCACTTTATGGAAATAAAGTGATTATTTTATTTATTTAAACAACATGGGCTTATCACAGAGTTCTTGTTCTTGTGCTTGTCTTGCCTGCCTGTCGTCCAGATCTGCCTCCTATTGAAAAAGGATGGTTCATCAAAAAGTGGAAATTCAAACAATGACTACTGAGTAATAACCATCAAGAATGGACATAAATATCTCTGCCAAAACATCAATAATCAGTGTCCTCACTTCCTCAGAACTCAAGAAGTCCAGATAAAATAAAGAGTACTGTAACATAATAGTAAAAATGTCTATGTCTTCTGTGTTGCTGGCATTATGCTTTAGATGTGTTTATACTTTTGAAACACAATAAGTTTAGTCACTAATGATGATGAAAATCCTTTAAAATTCAGTTTGTAAATTAAAAATATAAATAAATCTAAAATTGGACATCTTATATCTTAGAAAAGCCCAACAGCCTAACAAATGTTTTGTAAAATGTAATTTGTAGGTCATAAATTTGCACAATGTTGTTGGTCTTTTGAGGTTCTCATTTTCCATAATTGAGGTCTTATTTTCAGGTTTATTTTCAGGTTGGAATAATGACACTTTTCAACACCGTATTTGAAGATGATCAGCACAACAGTAAAAATTTCGGTGACTGTGTTGTTTGTGGATATAAGTGAAATTTTGGATAAATTATCTTCCGCTCTTTTTTTAGGTAACATTGAACTTTGTAGACTAACTTCCCTCTGATTCATTCATTAGACTGTGTTAGAACCCTTCACAATAAGGCTGTGCCTTGCTGCACATTAAAATCTTTACAAATGGATAACTGTAGTTAATCTTTGGTAATATTTTGTGCATTTTCAGAAATTCTGCCATACCATCTCAGTAATGTTGTATTATGACAATAATGACTTTTGTATTTTTATATGTGAGTGACTGTGATTATGATATTAAAACCTTAATTTCAACAAGATAATGTTTTAAAGCAACCATCTTGTGTGTCTAACAGATCTCTGCATGGCAGGAAAAGATGTACTGCTTCAAATAAGATGTCCAGACATAACGGAAGAGTAGGAAAATAAGTAAGAAAGAAGTGACAAAAAGTGAGTTGCTCTGCACATCTTCGAAACACTCTCAGCATGCATCAAGAACCTCATGACAAGAAGTAACATCCAATTATCTTGAGGCATGTCTGACAGATTCCCGTGAGGAATAAGGCATGAGGCTTCCAGTCCACAAAACGCCTGCAGACTCCCTAAGCCCTTCAAAAAAAAAAAAAGGGAAAAAAACCTTGTTCATCACACAAAATCTCATTGACATCTCACACCTCTGTCATCCACCAACAGCTACCTGAGTGGCAGCCATGACAGGTACCAATAAGTTGTAAGTTACGGCTAAAAACTGTCTCTTGAACAGGATCCACTTGGACTCTGCGTCCCTGAGGCAGCAGCTCCCTCCGATGGGTGAATTTAAATCAGTCTGGAGTACTTGTTTGGGTTGGGTCACTCAGTCTGTGGTTTATCTGATACAACCCACCACCAGATGGTGACCAACATCTTTAACAATCTCTGACATGTCTCTTACAGGTAGGAGACCAAACATCAATGCTGAAGGGATGAAGGAATTGTATAAATCATGGGTTTGGGACTCAGATCATGATGAGAGTTAAAATGTTTTATTGTTCACGTTGAGACTTTTAAATATGATAAGTGATATGGAAATTAATGTAGTGTAGGTGAACTGTATAATGATTCTTGCCATTTTATTTTCCTTAGTGCTTTAGTAGTATGAAAATAGACACTAGGATGATTTGTGCTATGTAACAATTCTCTCTGCATTACAAACTTTTTCTTTCTTTCTTTCTTTGCAGATAACTGCATAGCAGCAAACAGCTCAGACATTGATTCTTCAGCTTTAGCACCAGCAGCTGGAGAAAAGCTGAAAATCATGCTCTCATAGGCCTTCACGTGTGCTTCAAATACACTTGTGTTTAACCACACGGTGCCTTTAGCTGGGCTCAGCAAACATGAGCTAGTCTTTGGTCATTTTAAAATTTTTGTCAATTTTCTTTTTTTTGTGTGTATAAATTGTGGATGTTGCATGCTCTAGGCAGAAGAGAAGATGTCTCATAAGCATCCACAGTTTTTTCTTAAGAGCTAAGAGACCTATTTAAATTTTAGCATATTAATGACTGTGCACTTCTACTGAAGAGAGGATCAGGTCCCAAATGAGACAGGGTTTGAATAAGACATATTCGTTCTGTTACTCTAATGAAGGCTGTAGTGATTCCTACTTAATTTGAAACCCCAAGTCTTGTCAAAATTATCAATATTTTTTTGTTTACATATTTTGAAAAATAAGTGCATGGACAAATTTGCATACTGTATTTGTTCTGCAATTGAGATAAGCATTAACCAAATAATATAGTTAAATGAAACTGTAACTTTAATTATTATGTTTCTGGACAGCTATGAGCAGCTCTGAAATGCTCACTTTAGTTTTTGCTTGCAAAAACTAATATACCAAGATATTCATTTTCAGTCAAATGTTGAATATTTGACAATAACCTTTTAAATCTGATAACCTTTTAAATCTGATTAGATCAGCTCCATTGGGTTTGGACTGCCTTTTGAAAATTTCACCTGAAAACAAAGTCTTAATGTCAGCAACTAATTTGGTAAGCAACAGCTGCAAAATTGTACAATGAACATGAGCAAACAAAGAGTATACAAATAATCTTTCCTAATCCTAACAACCAGAGCAGAAAGAGATTTCAGATTCTCAACCACCTCTTGTAAGGGTGATGCTCCTGTAACTGTTGACATCTCCTCCATACTGAGCACCTCTGGGAAAACTCAGATCCGATAGAGGACCATATCTGAGAGCTAAAGCCAGATAACTGAAGAACTTGTAGATGTGGTCCATCAGAAGGAAAAAAACTCATTCCAGATTTCCAACTGGATCATATTTCTGTGACTGAGTCTTTAGATCAGCCAGAAGAAGCCACCACTGATGCTGCAGAGGAGATTTCAATGATACCAGGCTCACCTTATACTGAATACACACCACCAATTGCCATATTTTGATAACAGCCCTTCCACAGATGAGTTCACACGGGGTTGTAACTTCCTCTATCCCCCCAAAAATGTATAGTTCTTTTAGTCTTTTCCCCCCTTATTCTCATTTGCCTGTTTTCTGGACAAAACTCACATTCACTCCAGCACCTTTATTTCAAACTGTCTGACTGTGAATCAGTGTGATGATTGCTTTTTTCTAAAGGATCTGGAATATTTTCATCATGGTGTGTTGAAAGGAATCAAGAAATCTGCCATGTTGGTAGCTACATGTTTGATACTATCCATCAACAGGAGATGGGAGGTACATATTGCTCTCTTTATCTTTTTTGTATAATGTAATATTAATCAGCTATGGTTAGATACTGTGTTTACATAGGCAACAATCAACTAATAATTTACCTTAATGTAAAAACAAAAATACTCTTATAAGGATGTTTATATGCATATATTCATTTCATATAATTTGATCAATATAGATTAATGAGACCTCTTTTATGTCTTGATACCTCCCACCCTCACAGAAATGTTGTGTAACTAACTAACTAACTAACTAACTAACTAACTAACTAACTAACTAACTAACTAACTAACTAACTAACTAACTAACTAGATACAACACTGATGCTGTTTATAAGAAAGGAAAGAGCAGATTTGACTTTTTAAGGCAGCTTAGGTCCTTCACTGTTTGCAGATGTTGAGTATCTTCTATAAGTTTGGTGGAGCATGCTGTCACATCTGTAGTCGTCTCCTGGGGGAGATCAGAGCCAGTGACTTAAAGATACTGAACACGTTTATAAAGAAGACTGGCTCTGTTCTGGAGCCTCTGGAGCTGACTGTCCAAATGGGGATACTTGTAGAAGATCATGGACAACCCTGGGCATCCTCTTCACAACACAGTGATTCAGCTACAGAGTGTCTTCAGTCAGATGTTTCTTCAGATCTGCTGCAACAAAGACCACCATAGGAGATCCTTCCTGCCCACAGCAATAAACCTCTACAATGACTCTTTGAAGAGACTCAAACTGGTGCAACAGTTAATTTCCCTTTGGGGACAAATAAAGTATTTTTGAATTGAAATGAAGTTGAACTAAAATGGAAGACAGCAGATGTTCTAACGTCTTCTAAACTACAGGTTTGAATGTCTTCTAGCTTTTGTTTCAACTTTGCGTTTTCCTGTCAGCATTTCTGTGCAGCATGAACAAATTGACATTAACACCTTTTCCGGGGTTTCCTCCAGAATTCAGAGCAAAAACATCAAATATGGTCTGTCAGCATCATGATACCATATACTATTGTGGATGTTTGACTTAAAATTTAACAAAGACTTCAAGGACAGAGTCTTATTTGTATTCCAATTTATTATGACTTTGTAGTGCAATTTATTATGAATGCAGGGATGTGGACAGTCCTGCATTCATTCTTGTTTTCATCCTCAACTAACTCCAACATGGTGTAATTTTTGCATTAATTTATATGTCTTAAGATCAGCATACTCCACGTGCCTTAATCCAATTATTGCTTACTCTGACAAAAGCTTTATTTGAATTAAGGTAACTGGTTACATGGTAACTTCATAATCAGAACATTTCTTTTAATCTGATTAAAACTGCATTATTGTTGACTGTCTAAATGCATTCATTGTTTGGTAGATAAGTGTATAAGTGTTGCAAATATGTGGGTGAGGATGGGATAACTTTCCATTAGTTGGCTGCGCACATCTGAGCATAAAAATGTATGCATGTTTATAGCTCCGGTAATTTGAGTTGATTTTTTGTTTTAGTGTTCATGTAAGATGCACAAACGGAAATATTTAGGCCCAATTCCAAGATTTATGTATTTCAATTGCATATAAGTTTCCCATCCTTTTATAATGAGTAAATCTAATTTGTTTCAAATACTTACAATCAATGTACCATGTATTCAATACATGCATTGGTTCTTAAGTATTTGAAACCAGTTAGATGCATTAATGATAAACACATAAATCTGTCTTTATGCATTCAAAACATGCTGGGTTTATTGGTATTATTCCATAAATCTCATTCTCAATTGTTTTTTCAGTTCTTAATTCTTTCATTTATATTTGTCTGACAAGTAGGAACCGCATTTAGTTTATTAGCCTGTTTATGTTAAATCTATATAATCCAAATGGATGGCAATTTTAAATGTAATTGAAATACATATATCTTAAAATTATTGCTAAATATTTCTGAGTGTGTTTAGAAAGAAATGTTTACTAAAATGGTTTCATTTAAACCGTGAATACGAAAATCTCAGCGGGCGTATGCAAATAGACTATTATGGTTTCTAAGTAAATCACTGCAGGTTTACAACAGAGGATCTGGTAATGATGGTTCAATGACTGACAGTTGATCTTTAGCTTGTTCTGCCGTTGCCTAGCAACGTTAACACTGAAACAGACGGCTGCAGTATTTTTGGATTTAAAAAAAATTTGCAGGTCGCTAAATCAACTGGTTTATCTGAGACTATATTATTAGCCTCAAATATATGTGGGTGTTCTGTGTAAATAAAGTGCATTTACGCTAGAAAGGCGCTGTAAAACGTGCGGTTTTCGGCTCTAGGACCCAGCTGCGTGGCAGCCAGCAGACACCGGTTGATGAGATGCTGTACTCCGCATTACACGTATAATAAACCAACAAAGAGCGGCTCTTTACTAGACAGAGTAGTCGCTGGAAAACTTAAGTCATAGGTCCCACTTCACCCATACAACAAGCGATTCAAGTTTCTTTTAAATTATTATTGTTTATTGTTTTTTTCCCCCCACCTTCTTTGTCTGTCCGCGTCACCCCGCACCGTGGCTAGAAGACCCGTCGCTTCTTGTCTCACCGTCGACAACCATGAGCCAGCGGTTCACGGTCTCCAAGAGCGACGGCGACCGGCGCCCGTCGGACATCCAGGGGGAGGTGAACCAGCTGTTTGAGGGAGACGACCCTCCGAGCATCAGCAGCTGCGGCGGCGGCGGCGCGGAGGGGGCAGCCGCTGCCGGTGCCGAGGCTGTGGTGGTCCTGACAGGTAGGAGAGAGACCCTCGTGCCGGCTTCATTCATCCTGACGCTGCTTGTTAGCTGCTGGCTAGAAGCTAACAGTGTTCAGGCTCATCTGCTGCTCGGAGACACCACATTGTTGCGTGGGTGACTTGATTTTAAAAAAAAAAACAAAAAAAAAAAAAACAACTCAGAGGTACAAAAGCAAAAACGTGAAAATGCCCTCTTTTCTACAAAAAATGTCCCTTTTTATGGAAAATTGTGTGCATGTGCGTTGCTCCGCGTTTGGGAAGATGCGAGGATGTGTTGACAAATGTCTTAAATTTGTATGACTCAGACATGTTGCTCCAACTGCTACAATATGCAAACATATTTTTGTTGCTGTGTTACTCAGAGGTGGTGTCACTTTATTTCCTTTGCTCAGCTGTCAAACATGAGCCCATACGCACCTCCCTCCCTCCCATCATGATTATTGGTGTGATTTTGCTCTTATTCTGACATTCAGGTTCAACTCTGCAGATTTTTTTTAATTTGATACTCCAGAGAATCTACTTTATTTTTTCTTAAAGTTAAGTCTTTAATACACCTTTAACAACAACATCTTTGGGCATTGTTAGTGTCTGTCATGGCAGTAAATATTAAATATAAAAGGTAATAATCATCACCATCATAACATGAAGACAGTCACTCAAACCTCAGTAAAGCTAACTTCAGCCAGTTTCCTTCAGTTTGCCTCTGGGGGCTTCCAGGCTTGTCTTTTGGGAACCAGTGGCACAATCCTATCACCAGCTTATAGAAATAAAGGTCCTGGCAGTCGATGAGTAAATCGAAAGCAGCAGTGCAGAACAAATGGCTGCAGAAGTTCTCATTTGTTCAGGAATGAAAGTCTTTGCCATTACTAATGATTAGCATTAGAAAAAGTGCAATCATTCAGGTCCACTGGAGTGCAAATAAGGGTTTCTGATAATTCATATGAATCAACATATTTCAAACCACAGTTAATCTTTGAAAGCTGCTACGTTTATAAATTTTCTCATTAATTAGCCGAACTTGGAGTATTCCCACTACATGCTTTTATGGGAACTCTGTACTATCTGCTATCTATTGTTTCCACATCATTAATTATAACTCCGAAAGAATTTGTCAAAAGCTTTGACCAGCATTACTGAAACACTGTAAAAACTCTTATTTTGATAGTTAAATATTTTGTCACGCTAAGGACTGATGCATTTTTGGATTCATTGGTTTTGTTTTAGTTTTAGTTTTTCCTCAACAAAGTTTGATATAACTTAATAGCTTAATTTAAAAGCTCAATTTTCCCACCCAAAAATGACTGTATTAAATTTTTTATATCTATCTATCCATCCATCCATCCATCCATCCATCCACACATCCATCCATCCATCCATCCATCCATACATACATACATACATACATACATACATACATACATACATGTGTGTGTGTGTGTGTGTGTGTGTGTGTGTGTGTGTGTGCTTTCTTTTGAATGCAAGCCTCCTTTATGTTAACTGTTGGCTGGTTTGAGTGCATCAAACATTGAAATGGAAGCTCGTGAATGCCTCTGACTGAGGAACTGTCATTATTGCGGCTTTTCTTGGGAACAATGGTGCATGTCCTGAGGGGTGTTTTTGGATGTGAGAGGTCATGCTGCTTCTCAGAACACCCACTGTGCAGAATGCTACTGTATAATTTCAGCGCTGTAATGTGTGTCCCTTTCTCGGCTTCGTAACAAGGGAGATAGAGGTTTGAAGAGATAAACAAAGTCTGGAAGATTGAGTTAAGGAAAAGGAATGTGTCCATCTGCAACATCTCTCTAGAGAACCAAGTGGGACCCCAGAACAATTCGTTTCAAGGTGGCAGAGCAAGCAGAGAAGCACGACTGCTTTGTTGTTCTTATTTATTTTGCTCATTTTTATTCACAAGTGTCCAGTGTGGTGCAAGGCTCTACGCTGATCTCATAAGGCACCCTCATTGCAAGTTGTTGGTTATATATTGCTGTTTTTTCTTTTTGCACCAACAGATTAAAATCAAAATGTTTGTGACTACAGAGGGGTCATATTTTAAGCTTATATGCAAAATTTAGTAATTATTACAATGCCTTCTTTTTCCATGTTTCCAGACAATATAATACATTTGACTGTAACATCACTAAAAGGATAAGCCCTTGTAGAAAGGAAGCCTTTTCTACAAGTAAGCTGGCTTTTATATTCTTTGAATTGTTGCATTCCTTCTCTTCTACCAAACAAATCAGTGTTCTTTGCTTTAAGCAACCTGAGTCTGTAGCACTAGCCACTAGCTGCTCACTCAAAGGCAGGCGAAGCTGTTGTTGGGGAAGAAAGCCATTTGTAGCGGAAATTCAAGTAATTTCCTTCCTCCATAACAAAAGGACTCTGGCATTGCTGTAAAGTGTAAGTGTAATTCCTTCAAATTCAAAAGTCTTAATGTCAGATCTGAAGAAATGTCTTCAGAAGATCTTTCCATGTGTTGCACTACTTTGATGAAGCATGGAGATTTTTTTACATTATTTATTATCTAAGCTTAATAATATAATCCTATTTTACAGAGTAATTAGTCAAGCATAACCAACAACATTTCAAGAGCAACATTACTATTCATCAGCTGTACTCGCTTTTCCCTGACCTGAAGGTCAGGAGGGGGGATGGAGGAAGCCTATCCTCACTGACATTAGGCCAGAGAGAGACAGAGAGCCAAACATTCTCATATTATCCTCTACAATCAATTTTGGATCAGTATTATTTTTGGACTGCGGAGGAAACAAAGGTATACTTAGAAATAAAAACCCCATAAAGGCACAGGATCAGCTTGCAGAGTCGACACACAAGCGCCACCAGCAAGTTCATATCCAGAACCTTCTTGTTGAGAGGCAGCAGAGTGAATCAGTGCCCCACTGTGCCATCCATATTCAAAGTTAAATATTCTGTTTTTTGGTTTTATTTCTGTTTAATGTAGCACAGATATTGTTCACTTATTGTAGTCATTCACAGGTACAATTAGGCTGGTGCACGTTATTGTCCATCCATCCATCCAGCCATCATCTATACTCATTTGTTTCAATTCATCTGCTGGAGCATAGCCCAGCTCTCTTGGGTGACACCCCGGCCAGGACTCCAGTTAAATTATCAGTCTAATTATTCTCCTCGCTGATACAAGTGGCCCAGGAAAACAGGCCATCAACTCCTCTAGAGCAGTTGAATAATTTATAAGTGCTTCTTCAGCATTTCCCCACACCACTAACCCACAGTATCAATCAATCCAGAAAAATGGCTCTGCTGGTCAATAAGAGCAATTTCACCATCTGCTTATGTTCTCCTTCACATGCACACATCTGTCCTTCTCTTGGACCTCCTTCATATATGAGTGAAGAATAGTGGGTCTGCGTCTGTTTAGATGATTAAATTTCACTGATGCTGAAACAGAAGTGGCCTTGCAATAAAGTGAAAACACTTAAGATTATGCAAGTGGCAATATGAAATTTATAGCCTTCATGTCTTTTTTTGCTTTTGGTGAACAGAAATTGTTGTAAGCTGATTTAAGATCAGCCATTGAAGGCTAAATATCACATTTACACACATTACTTTGAGGGTAATAGTACAGATATTTCTGCAGTAAAACAAAAGTAACCAAAATGAATCCTTGGACTACGTATGACTATTATTTTATTCAGTGATCATTTTATGATTAAAAATATTATCAATAAAATATTTGCATTTTCTCCAGAAAATGTACTTTTTGTATTGTTCAAGGAAAAACAGTTGTTTCATCATCTAATTGATGATGCAGATGACATACAAATCTACCTTCCTTCAAGAGAAGACTGTGAGGAGTCCCTGCAGCCTTTATTTTATTGTCTAAGGAACATTAAAACCTGGATGGAATTACATTTTTTACATGTAAACAATAACAAAACTGAAGTCATTGTGTTTGGACATTCAAAGGACCCAGACCTCTTTTTTGATTTTTTTGGGGCCCCTTGCTTCTAAGTGTCGTTCCTCTATCAAGAGCCTTGGTGTAACTTTTGATAGTGCTTTTAAATTTGATAGACAGACCAGCTCTGTTGTGAAAAGTAATTTTTATCATTTAAGACTATTAGGAAAGCTCAAGCTCTATTTTTCCACCATTGATGTTGAAAGAGTTGTCTGCAAGGCTTGATTATTGTAACTCTATGTTGGGTTAGATCCGTCTTCACTGCAAAGGCTGCAGCTGGTGCAGAACGCTGCTGCTCGCTTGCGGACCGACACTAAAAAGAGAGACCACATCACTCCTGTTCTTTCCTCTTTGCACTGGCTTCCAGTCCCCTGGAATCTTATTATTTCTTATTGCTTATTTTTAAGGTCCTAAGTGGTGGTGTCCCTCTGCACCTTGCAGAACTTCTGCATGTTTAAAAGCCCAAGAGAGCTCTAAGATCAGCTGATCAGTTACTTTTAGATATCCCAAAATGGAGGCTAAAAACAAAGAGAGAACGTGCGTTTGCAATAGCTGCACCCAAGTTATGGAGTAATCTGCCACCCCACATAAGATTCTGCACAAGTTTAGGAAGTTTTAAAACTGCACTCAAAAGCCACCATTTTTCTCTGGCGTTTAATAAATTTGACATATATGTTTTATTGTTGTAGTTTTATCTGAAGTTATGCATTCCATCATAGTTTTACATAACATTTTATGGTTTCTTATGTCCTGTTTTATTGTTATTATAAACCTTATTTGTACAGCATTTTGGTCCACTTTGGTTGTTTTTAAATGTGCTTTATAAATAAATTTGGCCTGATTTGCCTTGACCAATTGTTTTTATTATAGTCCATAATAGTGGCCATAGTCTTGTACAGTAGATATTCATCAGGCATTTTACAGGGTTGTAATTATGAATTATCTTGGCTAAATGAGATTGTTTGTTTGTATAGAAATAATTCATACCACACAGGATCTGCAGAATCTAAATATACTTCTGACAGGTCTGAATCAATCATTGTATTTATGTTATTCTTGCCATTATTGTTATTATTTGTGCCAAATTATAAATTCCAGTTTTTGTGTTATATGATGGTCAAGGGCAATATCTTTATTCTTCATTCTTGGCCTGGACTAATGGCTCTACTGTTATTGATCCACAGGGAGGTGCAACCTCAGTTGGCTCAACCAGTCAATGAGGATGATGATGATTGGCTGCAGCAGGATGGAACATCTTCCTGTGGTTGCCAAGTGGCCTCTCTGCCCTTGACCTTGAAGCATTGTAAATAGATACATCTTCTTTAGCTCTGTTGAGCTCAGTGGAAAGGGCTGCTGAGGGGTTCAGAACGGGCTGGGCTGGGCTGGGTTTCTGCAGTTCACGAAGCTCCTTTGAAACTTGCATGGCACTCAGATTCTACACATTTGACTTAAAGATACACAGCTATCAACTTCCACTCAATCTGCATTCATTTTTATTCAGGCCTGTGTTTTTTTGTTTGTTTTTCATCATCAGTATATATGAATTCCTAAAAATATGTTACAAATGTGCAGTTGCAGTTTAAAAAACATTTTTATCCAAAGCGACTTAGAAGTGATGAAAAAAAATCAATCTATAGTCCCATTAGAGATGCTGGCATTAAGTGTTAAGTCAAAGTCAACTGAATAAATTCAAAAAGGGAAACATGTTATGGGCCAAAAATGACAAAGTGCAAGTGTAGCAGTTCTTGACTTCTAGGGACCTGTTATAACAACTCACAACATAGAATAAAGTCAACAAAGGCATTCAATCTCAGACTATTGCAGAGCTCTGGTAAATGTACAACCCCCACTCTCCCCCTCTGAGTGCCCCCAGCTGGTGCTGTTTTTTGAACCACTGTGCCACAGCTACCAATACAACTATGACAAAGCAACATCTCACCACCACAGCAAGTAGACCTGTGGAGAAAATGAATGAAAATTATTTTTCTTATGTTATATCATGCAACGTGGCAGGTTTGACAAACAGATTGTACACGATCGGATAAGGACAACTGGTCATGGATCATGACACCCAGGTTTCTCACAACCTTGGCGGGACAGATGAAGAGGCAACTTGAACACTGAAAAAATTCTGGATAAAGCAGTTGGCTGGGATCCCCTACACTTCAGCCATGGAGAGGTTTAAGTGAACATGGTGTTTGCTCACACATCCGGATATAACTGAGAGACAAGGTGAGAGTCCTGTCGAGACTGCAAAGTCATTGCCCATAAATGACAGATATAGATGGGCTTCATCTGGACAAATTAAGTTTTTATTGTCACTGTATCCAGTGATACAGTGAGGTTTTGATGCTCTCCCAGTTAACAGAATAGCATAGATGTGATACATAAAAAACAAAAACTAAACTAAAGTAAAAGATGGGTAAAGTAAGAGTGCAAGAATATGTGTATGTGCATAAGAAAATAAGAGCAGCAGTGATAAGAAAAAAACATGTGATAACAGGACCCAGGGAAGAGGTTTATAGCTGAAAGAAGGGGCCCCAACACCTAGCCTTGGGGCACCCCTGCTGAGAGGCAATGAGGTATGGATATTTGCCTTGCTAAGACACACTGAAGGGGTGTCTTATGAGATAGCATTAAAGTATTTTGCATTATTAATGTAAGTTCTCTATTCAGTCATCAACATGTTATCCACCACGGAGTGCTTTTTGTCAGTTATAGTAATGTGCTTACTGACTGTGGAAAAAAAGGAGGAATCAAGTATAACTATCTGGTCCTAAGCAGGCCTTAAAATGTGAAAAATCCATTCTAAGGTGAACAACAGCACATGAGATGACAATTATTTTCATTCACTTTATTTAAAAAAATTATTTACAAAAACTTGCACAAGATGCTGTGTGTGAGATGCAAAAGCGTGCCCTTAGTGCCCCCATAGTATAGATAGATTTCTAAACATTTGTTTGTGAAGTGGAAGAGCTTATAATGTAAACAAAGACATTTGTCAGGAAGAATGGTAATTTACTTTTGTCCTCAGTATTTTGGTTTGTGAGCAAAAAGGCTGACTTGTCTGGGGTTCAATCTGTGTCAGAGTGTTATGCTTTGCCTTAGGCAAGCTCAGAAGAGGATGACAGGATGACAACTGCAAACTAACATAACCCATACTGAATCTAGTTGCTTATTTGTCTGTATTTTAGCCGTTAGCATATGTCTTCTTTCACTTAAATGAGGAAACGTGTATAAAATATGCATATGTTATTGACAGTAGCATGATATAAGTACATTATTTTGCATTCACTTTATTTTACTTTAATTTACCCAACATTCTTTCTTTTTCCAGCTTATTGTGTCATCTTGTATGCGTGAAACTGAAGTGACAAGATTGACATCAGAGATCTGCCCCATTATCTGATACCTGATCCAGCTATTTGATATCTGCTACTTGAGTCGTTAATCACTGGTGTAACACCTCATAGTGCAATTTGGACTATAAGGGTGAGTTAAGCAAGATGATGTAAATAAACCTTGGATATGAATTTGCATTATTTAAGGGCTATCTATTTCACTTGTCCCAGGCTTTGTGACTCATTTCCAAGCAAATAATAAATTTTTATTACTAAATTTACATTACATATGTTCATTAAAACAAATGTTGATTAAAAAAAGAAAACAAGAAAAGACAAAACCCTTTACAGAGATTTGGGTTGTAGAATTTGAGTTTAGGGGTTAGTTAAAAAAGTGGCTTTGTTGGGGGCTGTTTTTCTGGTTCTCTGTCACTAGCGAGGGGTCAGTGTGACCTTCTCAAAATATACTGCAGGGCCTGTGATCATGCTGTAGCAATGACAAAACACATAGCCAAATGCACTAGTGTTTTAATATGTATTTAATAATTAACCATAGGGGTTACTGGCAGGCAACCAGGTGGCTTGGTGGTTATCACTTTTGCCTCAAAGCAAGGAGGTCCTTGGTTCGACTCCCACCAGGGTTTTCTTCTGGGTGGAGCTTGCACGTTCTCTCTCTTCTTGTGTAGATTTTATCTAGGTACCACTGCTTTCTACAACATTCAAAAACCATGCATCTAAGTCTAATTGGTCAATCTAAATTGCCTGCAGGAGTGAGTGTGTGGTTGTCTGACTACAAGTGGTCCTGCAATGGACTGGGGACCTGTCCTTGCCCTTCACCCAAACACAGCTGGGATAGGCTCCAGCAGACCCATATGACTGAATAGGAACAAGCAGGTACACACCAGGCACACATTTACTGAGGTATATTGCAGGAATATAGTTGCTGGCGCACATCTAAATGTTTTTCTTTAATATCACGAGCCAGAGAGGATATTTTTTCTCCTTAAAAGCCTGTCTGTTGTGATTGGTCAGCTCCAGGGGCCTGATCAGGTACAACTCATTATCCCAATCAGCTCTGCTGAGATTACAGCGGCATAAGGGAGTATTTGCTTGTTTTTATTGAAAAAATAGGCATAGAGGTTAAGGTGTTTTAATGATATTGTTAATGTTTTACCCTTTTACCTTTGTTAGATCTGTAGTTCCATCACTGTCATTGTCTCTTCTGTCATTATTGTCTTGGCTCTCTTAGTCACATCTGTAATCATGTCCATTGTAGCTCTGTGAGCTTGTTTAACATCATTGATGTAAGACATTGTCATAGAGGCATATGCAGTTGTTGCAAGAGATGACCAAAAAAAAATATCAGTTACTCTGGGTGTTTTTTGCTTATAGTAAGGAGGGGAGATAGTGAGAGCTAGATAAAGCTTCCTAAAAATAAAAATATTTCTTCAGCTGAAACTAAAACTGATATTTTAGCATTATTAAAAAAAAAAATCCCTCATGGTGCTAAGTATTCAAGGAAACATTTATATGGACACAAAATTTGTATAAACCTCTTGGGCACAGGGGTGCCAAAATATGATGAATTATGTTTGTGTCTGAAATTGCCCATTATTCACTCCGTAGTGCAATAATCCAAGGTCATTATATTACTTCTATGTTAGGAACAGTAAAGTGAACTTATTAGCAAAGTAAACATTCAGTCTCAAACAGCAATGTTTTTATTGGCAATGCTTATTGCATCATTGTTGTCTCACAGTTAAAATGTAACAGATGGCTAATGTGGTCATCAGTTGTACACCATTTTTCATGATGTATTGTGGTACAGTTGAGTTTACTATATGGAGTATAAATAAACCAATAGAAAGGCATGTTTCTTTCATCTATCAAAAAAAAAAAAAAAAAAAAAAAACCTCAAATCAAGGCTAAGATGCTTACTTGTCTTCCAGCAAAAGTCAGCATCTTAGAAAACAACTGCCATACAGGTAGTTGGGAACCAGAAGGATGCTCACTCCTTTAGACGAGAACTGGATTTTTGGACATTCATGGGACTATATGTGCAGCACATATCAAATGCATATATTTAGTTTCGGAGCTCATATGGGATAAATTGTAATATTCTCTTAAATTTGGCTGAACTCCTTATCCAGCAGTGGCTGCCAACAATTGTTCCTCAATAATAATGGGGTGTTGGCTGACCAGACTGATGATTGTTTGTGTGTTTATTCAGGCGTTTCTGGCCCTGTGCTGTAATGAATATGCCATGTAAATAGCAGACAAGCCCTTTGATATGGAGGGGATGTCCGATGGCAAGAACAGATATTTAGGCACAAAGGCCTATTGTAGATGACTGCTGTTCTCAGATGAATATAGCTGGCTGGCTGTTTCAGTCACTTCTGGGAAAGGGTTATATAGCCACATGATTAGACTTCTATCAACTATTCATCAGCTCTCAGTATGTTAGACAGAAAATCTCAGTCCAACAAAATTAAGCATTTAGAAAAGTTGATTTTCAAATGACTGCTTATGGGAATATAGATGTTTTATGGAAATCACAAGTCTATAAAGACATTTACAACCTCAGTTCCAAAAAAGCTGGGATGCTGTGTAAAATGTATACAAAAACAGAATCCTATGATTTGCAAATCCTATGTTGTCTTTTACTCCTTATAGAATATAAACAACATATCAGATGTTGAATTTGAGACATTTTGCCATTTCATTAGCTCATTTTGAATTTGATGATCATAACATAATTCAAAAAAGTTTGAGGAGGGGAAAAGTAATTGCCACGAATCATAAACAGCTGCATTTGGCTTTCAACAACTAATAAGATAATAGGTTAGTAACATAATGGGATATAAAAGGAGCATCTCAGAGAGACAGACTCTCTGTGATGTAATGAACTTATGAGCAGACGTTCTCCAATCTGCAACAAACAACATAAAAAATTGTGATAAAGTCAAATTATAAAGACTTTGAAAATCCCACTATCTGTAGTGTATACTTTAAAAGATTGAGAGAATGAAGAGGAATCTCTGTGGGTAAGGAACAAGGCTAAAGTTTAAAGTTTACATATTTTTGGTACTTTGTCACAACTTTAAAGAGTCCTTAAATAAAAATAATACATAAACCAACACATGTTCCTTTGTTTACTTTTTGCAGAGCTTTTCAGAGTTGCATCTAAATAATGGTTACCGTATATACTCACTCATAAGTCGAGATTTTTTTTCCCAGAAAATCAGTCCCAAAAAGTGCATTCGACTTATGAGCGGGTCAGTCTAAGACATTAATTTTTTCCGGTGTTTGAAGTCGGCCAAAGTTTCTTAATACATTGACAATTTAACTTCTCTAGGGGTTAATAGCAACAAACAACTTTGATAATCAATAAATTCAAAAATAAATGTTGTTTTTGTTTTATTACCTTTGTGTTTTTAAAGCAATTATCCGACAATCTACGCGCTAATTGTCCGATACTAAAGATATAGCACTAGTTGTGTTTATTAACAGAAACAGAAAAACATATTTGTGCACTCACAGATATTTAAAACTGGACAAACAATAATGCACAAAAATTGATGGCGTACCAAGACACAGTATTGATCAATCGACACACTTATGACAGCAGACGACCGGAACCGTGTTTATTCGTCAACGCATTAGATATAAACCTGCTTCACATGCTACTTCCTGTATAAACATACAATTAGCAGACAACGGTACAGAATGACATCTGAGATGGTAATTAGCCCGATAATTGCATAGTTTCACAACCACTATCACAGAAAATGTATGTTTCGTTGAATCTGGTTTAGTTCACTAAATTAACTCAAGTTGATATCTCTTTATGTCCAAAAAATCACACTTGACTTATGAGCGAGTCAAGGCAAAAAACTTGATTTTGAACCCCAAAAAACCCCTCTCGACTTATGAGCGGGTCTACCTGTGAGTGAGTATATACAGTAGTTACTTCCTGAACCATGGCTGCAGGAAAAGCATGGTTGAGATGTCACAGTATGTTTTTGTGGAGCTGAGAAACCTCTTCAAGCTTCTATTTACTTTCCTTTTTCTTTTTGTCTCCATGTCCATCTCTCCTCCTTTCGCTTTAATAGAATTAATTGGCAGAAATTTTCTCACTGAGAGAAGCCATTGATTAGTGATCTAGCAAGCCATTAAATGCCCTGGCTCCTGCGACATCACTCACCCCGTCATTACTTTTGCTGTCAAAGGAGGAACCATCAAATCGCTGTAGTTCAATAAACACATAGGGTCTAATTTGTGCATGTCTCGTCCCCATCTAATTTTCAAAATCGCTCTTTAAATCAAATCAGATGATCGCAGAGGCTTCCTTCGGGGTGGAGGCTGGAGTCTGAGGTAGAGAAATGTGGTGACATTGATGAGACAGCAGAGGGCAGCCACTTCACTGTTTGAATGATAAAGATGCTGCACATGGATGTGTCAGTAAAGACTGTTAAAGATGTATTTGTTAAACTATAAAGCTCTGGACATGGATTTTATACATTTATGTTCAACTGAAATTAAGTTTTATGCGTTGGTTCTGTGTACAAAATGTATTCAACTAAACATGAACTGGAAGGCTGATTTTCAGAAACAAATTGCTCTGCAGTAACTTAAACTCGTGCATTTCTTTGCTAAGACATCAGGGGGCAGTTGTGGTCTTAATCAAGACTTCTAACATCAAGTGTGTTCCCCTCAGTGCAAATAATGTGGTAGAAAAACCTAATATGAGAGAACCAGAGATCGGAAACCCAACGAATTACACAACAGTCTGTGTCGTGTGGATGATGGAAGGTGCTTGTCAAGCATATGGCAGGCCAGGGGAAGGTGTGGGTGTGCTTTTGCGTGACTGAGGATGAGAACAGACGAATAAAGATGCAAAGAGAGAGGAGATCACGGAGAGATGGGTTGCAAACCTCCCTTAGCCCAGAAAACCTTGTGCAGTTACGTAACTGCATCTGCAAATGGGGGAGGTGTGTGTGTGTGTGTGCGTGTGTGTGTGTGAGTACATGGTGGGGAATAATTGATAGAAAGTGACAAAATCCTTCTCGCATGCTGGCAAGGCTGAAGGGCAGACCTCAGTGACACTAACATGGGCAGAATGGGGGGAGGAGAGAAAATACCATCTGGGAGAGGTAGAGCATCCACTTCTAACACTTCATTCTGACAGTGGTACATCCATCACAGGTCTGCGGTTACAGTAATGTGGCGTCTGCCTCCAGCATGCGAACTGATGTCCAGTCTTAACAATGTTCATGTCACGTCTATGTTTTCAGTGTCTCTATCATTAATATTTAACACTGTTTTGAAATAATCTCATTTATTTATCGATTGCAGAATTCAGTGCCTGTTTTTTAAATTTAGGTTCTTTTCTGTGTGCTAAAATAGCTTGTATCTATTCATCTTACTTCAATTCCCTATCTAGTGTCTATTCTTACGTTCACCTCAGAAAATAAAAGTAGCCAAAATTAAGAAAAAGTACCACATATTTAGAGGGTAGGATAAATGATTCTACATGATTTCTAATACCGAGACACAGCAATGAACACTTTTTTTCTCATTCAGTAAATACCTCCTTATGGCTGCTGTTGATGAGTGAATTTGTGTGCACAACACAGTTTCCGCATGTGGAATTAGTATCTGCATATTTTTGCATTGTCCTAACTCCATGTCTCTTCATCAATCGCTAGCTGCTCATCTGATGAGTTCTCTGTTTTTGTTTTGTTTGCACAGTCTTCGTACACGGCCGTGTTTCCATAAACTGAAAACAAACAGAGTGGAAGCAGTCTGCTTCACAAACGTCCACTCACAGACAGGAGAGGGATCGTTCTCATGTGCATGAATCGGTGTAGTGGGGTAGAAGCTTGAGTGAGAACCATTAAAATATATGCAGACAAAAACAAAAAAACATGGCTCTCCATGTTTTGGTGTTTTCTTTCGAGTAACAAACATGAATGATCTTTATTGTCATTATACAGTATGATGAAAATTTGTTTGGCATTCTTTCATATAACAGTACATATATAGAATGAATAAAAAATATGTAAGGATGAAAAGTAAACTTAACAGCAAATGTTAGTAGCAGCAGCTGAGGAGAAAATAGCAGCGTCATACAAAAATATAACAATATTTTTCTGTGAAGACATTTTTATTTCAGCCTCTCTCTTTCCTGTTTTTCTTTACCTCCTGGTGACTTGCTTGTGTTGTGTCTTTGATTTCACATTTGACGTGTCACTATCAGGGAAGCTGGATGTTACAGTCAGTTTCATCATTTTGAATTCTTTTATCCGGTCTTCGGCCTCACTCAATGCAGCACCATCAGGATCTGAGAGCTGCCAAGTCTCTCATGACTCCTCTCCTCTCAGCTAACAGCTGAACCCATTTAGGACAGGTCACTGAGCATTATTAGATAGCAAAGTTTTGCCTAATCACACACACACACACACCCGCCTTTAAAAAAAAAAACAACAACAAAACAATATGCTTATGACATCTATAGTTCTGTATATATTAAATTAAACAACAATTGGGGGCAGAACTATTTTCAGTTGGTCAATATGATAATTTTGCTGACAGAATGAATTATATCTGCCAGAATGTGCGACACTGGAGTTAGTATATGTGTGGATCTGATTTAGAGAGCTGTTCAGGCTCCGTCTACAGCTCGGGAGAAGCAGGGAGCACAAGCCCTGAGATGCAGGTCATGGATCCCCATGGGGGTGAACTGGTATTCAGGAATTATACCGGTCCTTCCGGTCCCCCAGGACCGCTGAACACAGTGTTCTCTGCAAGTCTCTGACTCTTTCCAGCTGAGAAGACTCTGGGGCTGAGAGCTGTTCTGGGGCATCGCCTGCGTTTTGAAAAGGTGAACTGTAAGAGAAGATATATGGTGAATTATGCCAGTAGCTAAATTAGTTTTAATTGTGAGCTCTAGATTTGAATTTTGTGCTATGAATTTTAATAAAACTTTTTAACTGGCTGGCTACAAGGCTGGCTGCTATTGTGCCACGACAGAGAGCAGGGAGACGGACAGGAGTGGATTATTGTGCCTGTTTCACAGCTTGGTTCTTTCCACAGTCAAATGGTTCTGTCAGCTCCTTGCACTCGGTTGTAGGTACACAGTTTCCATCACTGCTGTGGTGCAATGTCAAGAGGGTGACTCTGGCACTGGCCTGAGTCAGATGGCAGTTCCAAATACCAGGCTCCTTTTTTTATTAGTATTTTTTTGCTTTACAGAAATTGATTATACAAGGACAACAGAAGAGTAAACGCTTTGAAATCAGTTGTATGCCCTTTCAGCAGTTTATTATACGATATTAGTCCACTTGATCTCCCAGATGCATATGAACATCTCTAGCTGTTCATAAATGATAGTGGACAATACTCAGGTGTTAGGAGTTTATCAGCTGATCTGGTCACTATGCTCCACTATGCTGTATATAATCTATAAACAAGACATGTATTCATATTAATTTTGCCACATTTTGAGACCTTTTTGAATACATGAAAGGTGTGCCTTAAGTTTTTTTTCCATGTATTTTTTTAATCGTTTATCTTCTACAAGTCATATCCACATATCACTTGCAATGACAGAAAGGCATGCAGATTTATGTGTGTACTTAGTGTGTGTCTCAAAGTGCTCAGTTGATTAGTGGAGTGCTAGCTGATGTTACAGCAATAAAGGGTGGGGACCGTTCTGCACAGACTGTCATCTATCTGCGTCCAGTATTTTTTGGCCCATTGGTGCCAAGAATAATAAATTGAATTTTTCAGAAAGTAGATCATTCAGATCCACCTGTACCACTGCAGTCCCAAATTTCTCATAGGGAAAAGAGGAGGAAACCACATAAGGTGTTGTGTTGAAAAAGGCAAAGAGTTTCTTTAATACCTCCTGAAGGCAGTTTATGTAGTTGAGATAAAGCAAAGATAGAAAGTCCACTGGGCATAATCAGCATTGGGTAAAATGATTCATAAGATGTAATTGTACTCCACGTTACATGGATCCCAATCCTGGAGTCCAGTTCTTACAACAGATAGGTTCTCCAATCAGTGCAGCTACTTTCTTTTCAATTCACTTTCTTTGTAATGACAATTAACAACAGAAGTAATCTCAAAGTACATTACATGGAAAGGAAATGGGTTAAGTACAGTCCAGTTAAGTACAATCCCATCCATTTTTTATACCTGCTGAATCCCTCTATAGGGTCATGGGGGTCTGCTGGAGCCTAACCCAGCTCATTGCAGGTGATAGGCAGGGGTAAACCCTGGGCAGGTCGCCAGTCTATCACAGGGCCACATATGTACACTCACACATGTTTTTGGACTGTAGAAGCTTGAGTACCTGGAGAAACCCACGTACGCACGGGGAGAACAGGCAAACTACACAGAGGGACTCGAACTAGGAACCTTCTTTCTATAAAGCAACAGTGCTAACTACTAAGCCACCGTGATGCCCGTGTGTAACTCAATTAATCCACTTGATCCAGATGACAAGTAAAAACAGCCTAATTTAGGATATCAACAGATTGCATCAAATCTATACTTCAGTGCAATTCCTGATCCTGGGTAAGCTCAAGGTGACAGTAGACAGAAAAAAAATTAACATAAAGAAAAAAACTACAGCAGAACCAGACTGGGAGGGCAGTTGTCTGTCCTGCTGGTTGGGACCTGATGTGACAGGAAATAGAAACCTGTGTTAATTGCAATAATAATGATTTACACATAAAAGACAAGTTGAGATAATACAGTGAGGAAAGATCTCCGCATCATAGAAGGTAACTAACATAAAAATGAGGACTGCCTCATTGAAAATTCAGTTATTTTAAAATGCAATTGCTGCATGAATGTATGTAATGTATGAAATACGATGCATGAAAGCACAGCGACTCAAACTGATGTTAAACAGAAAACCTCCAGTTGTTACACTTGAGCACCAAACTCCAAAACATGTTGACCCAAAACCAGAAGTGAAACCTAACTGGAGTCTTTAGATCGATTTTAGATATCTATATTTAGGGCGGTCAATAGCCAGATCCTATTTCTCTCTTTTTATGAGTCTTCAACGATAGAAGTACATTATTTAGCTGAACCTTGAAATTTTCTCACTCAGAGGAAGACTTGCGTGCATGAGCGCTCAAATGTGACCTTTCTGGAAAGTAAAAACAAGAGCTTAAGAGCAGGAAATGTGAGGCATTTGGATGGAGGGAAGCTGTGCGCTCTGGTCAGAGAACATCTTACCAAGTGGGCAGAATTTCTATATTGAGGTTTTAAAGTATTATTTAAGGGATAAAACTCGCCCACAGTAGGCAGATTTGTCAATAATAACATTTATGTGTAACAATATCTCATAAGTCCATCTATGCTCCAAAATTTAGTGTCACATAGGTAATAACAAACTATGCATTGCTGAGTGTTGCCTACTGTAACTAAACCATCTAGATTCCACTTACATGAAGAGCAGTAAACCTTTCAGCACTGTGACAATCTACCCTTTTTTTTGCATCATCTTCCCTCGCTTTACAGTGGAAAACTTGCTGCTCTTGGGTGTCCACCTCTACAGTTAAAGCTCCACCTGCAGCCTACCTGGCGTTTCCTGTGGGGTTATTAATCATTTTAATGTTAGAAATCAAAACTGATGCAGTGTTGTCAGTTTTTAAGTAAACACATATTTCTACAATGAATGCTACACTTTCACTTGACGAGACTCGTCCAGCCGAGTCGGAGCTGGGAGGCTGTGAGAAGAAGTCCTGTTTTATGAGATTGTTGTTGCTACCCCCCTTTGTGCATCACTATACTTTGGTATATATTACATTTGTAAAGTTTATTATCGTGAGCCCACACACACACAGTCTAAGTTATCACTGGAGGGCAGCAGACATGAAGCAATGTATTAATGTAAAAACTGTAAATACTTGTAATGGCACCATTCCTCTTGCAGCTTATCAGTACTCCTGTACTGGGCCAATTAGGTACCAGTACCTAAGATTACTGATACTCAGTACCCATCTCTGGTTATCTAATACTAATACTAATTACTGAAGAACACAAAAATAATATTTTACATAGTCATTTTGTACAAAAAGTCCTTTTTACCTGCTATAGTGAACTAAAAAACAGAATTTCTTTACAATTTTTTTACTTGGACCTTTTTTTTTTCTTTCATTGTGAAAGTCGGACTTTACAAAGTTTTCTTTCTCATTCTGAGAGAAACTGAACTTATACAAAATAATTTTCAGTAAAATCAAGAATGCCCTTAAAATGAAATAGAAATTAGTTTTTCAGTTTAACCCTTTCATATACTGTACTTAGTCTTTGTACGCTGTTCAGTATAAACCCTTGTTTGTATTCATGTTTTACGCTATAAAACAAGGCTGGTCCCTGCAGAAGGACAGGTGATTTTGTTGGAACAGGTTGACTGGAGAACCACTTTTCATTCTGTTACTGCTGTTTGGGAACAAAAGCAAGAATTTGCATCAGCTACAATTTAGATGCGCAACTTGTCGACAGAAATGCATAAATAATTGACATCAGTGATAATTATTGTTCATGTCAGGTGTTTCCAACCTCTCCACCTTATTCATGTAGTCTCAGAAACACCACATCGATGCCTTTTCCTTGGATTTGGGATTGAATATTTTAGGATTATTTAAACTTGTTCAGAGAACCAACTTTTCTACAAACCCAGAGATTTGATCAGTTATTTACTATCCGAACAGCTTGTGTCGACAGTAATCAGAGCCAGGCTGCTTTCCAACCCCTTAAATAACTTTTGTCACGCTGGCCAGCGAACAATTTCTTTACTCTGCCTCTTCTATCCCCTGGTGCTTCATCATAACACATAACACATAATATGAATGTGAGTGAGCACGGATGATGAGTGTAGTTTGCATCAGGCATTGGATTCATTGCATCACTCACCTTATTGTGCATCCATGTGTGCAAAAACACCCCCACCCCACTTTCTGAATCCCTTAGGAAGAATCTTCAAAAACAGCAACAGAGGAGGATTCCCTCTCCCAAGGGCAGCTTGACAGCATTGTAATGAGTCCAAATTTCTCAAACAAACTTAAACCCCTCTCAGCAGCCAAGCTGACGTACTTAGGTACTGTATTTTTCATTATTTCTTTTTTTCCTCTTGTAAGTCCTTGACATGCAATAAATCATACATTTTAAGTGAAACTGAGTAGTTTATTCTCAGACTTCAGAGACTGCAGTGCTTCACTAGGAGAAGCAAATGAACCATTCACACTCTTCATCAAAGAGTTTATCAATTAATATATGAATAATGAATTAAATTTAAAATGTATTGCCTAGTCACAATATTAAATTTTTTTCAGTTATGATCAGTTCAGAGCCAAATAATGATGTGAATCATATTTCCCCCTGTCTTGCATCCTTCCACTCATGTGATCTGTTTATTCAGACACATGGCTACTATCCATTCTGGGTGTCAGCTCCTTTAATAGTACATTCATGACAAGTCATTAATCCTCTCCCTTTCTTTCACTCCGCACTTACTCTCTTCCTCACCTCCCATTTTCATGTCTCCGTGACCTTGCTTTATTTGGCTGCCAAGAGCCGAGTACTTCTGAAGTTGTTGTAATGACGAGCATTTGAAGAAGGCACATTATGATCCCCTTTGTCCGCAGTCATTTGTTTTCTCACCACGCACACTTTTTTTCCACTCAAGTAAACTGCAGACATTACAGCTCTGCTGCATGCACAATTCGTCTCTGAAACAAGTGCACCTGACAGCGAGTTAACTGTGGTCCTCTGTGATCATTTGGGCAGCATGCTCACACGCAGCACCTTTTCACCAAAACCATTCTTTCTTCGTGATATGCCCTTAGCTGGGGGCGGCGTTGCCTCTCTGGCCTGCTGAATAGTTAGAAGAAAAAAAAAAGCAAGAGTGTGTAAATTTTATTTGGCTGACTTGATTTGTTAATGCTGAGGATAATAGGGAGAATTTGCTGTCTGCTTTTAGTGTTACCCTGCCAAATAGTGCATGGATGTGTGTTGTTTGTGGTGGCAAGGATTAGAAGTGCCTCTGAATAACAAGTGGAACAGAAAAGTGAAATACTGATATGTTGGATTTTAGCCTCATATCCTCCTCCAGTTGTCGGCAGCGTGAGCTGAAGCTAGGAGGATGGCAAAAGGCTTACTAAAGAGTCTCAAACACACACACACGCACACACACACACATGCACGGTCTAACTCCAGGTTTCCTTAAGTTCTCTCCATTTTTCTGTGATACTTGCTCTTCTTTGCTTATGTCTTACGTGCTTTTGACAGTACCCCCTCTTTTTGCTTTTGACTCCCTCTCTTTTCTTCTCTTCCATCTTTTTTTCTTTCTTTCTGTCTCTACCCACCGTCTCACTCTTACTCTCTCTCTCCCCTTGGTTTTGGTGCATTGCAGTGGCTCCACCACCACATTGAAGACACAACAGCCTTGGCGAACAAGGTCTCTCTTTCTCTCCCCCCATCTCTCTCTCACACACACACTTTCTACTCTCTTTATTCTTAATTTAGCCCCAATTTTCCATCTCTTCCTCTTTCTCATACTCTCTCAAGGCTTACTGAGTGTAAGAGACAAAGCCTTCAGTATGAGCTAAGCAGCAGCCTCCGTTATTTCCATGCAATTTTAAATAAAAGGTGTGTATGAATAATACTTGAATTGAATAATACTTTATTAAACCCCAAAGGGGATTATTGAGTATTAATAAATAAATCCACATTAACTCACAAACGGTTAGAAAATGTGTAAGTGTAAGTGCACAGTGTGGGTGAAATCTGAAGAGACTGACATAAAGGCATTGAGGTGTTGTGTTCGTAGCATGGCAACAACTGAGTTGATGATGTCACATGCAGCGTTTTATAAGAAATTAGGCGAAGTTTCCTCATTAGAAAACATGGACTGAAATTTCCAGCTAATAGTTAAATATCGTGGGTGCAGAGATGCTCCTTCACCATGTTGACACCATCTGTTGCAGCTCTCTAACACTTGTGGTCTTTTTGTCTGTGCTGCTTAATGTGGCATTCCTTAAAGAAATATAAAACTTAAAGGCTAATATAATGACCGTCAGTAGTACACTGCTTTTCATGTTTCATTGTGGGATATGGTGTGTTGCAAAAACACTTCTCACTTCATAATTGAACAGCACTAAAAAACACATCTATAGTGTATGCACATACTGCATATACACACATATACACATGTATATAATAGGTACACATGTACCTAATGAAGTGTCCAGTGAGTTTATATACACATACTGTCCTGTGAATAGGAGCTGATTTCAGAAACAGCCTTTTACATTTATATTTTTAAACAACTCAGCCATGAAAGGCCATATACTTCTCAAATGGTTGCAAAATATCCATCTTTTTATTTAAAATGGATTATCCTCTGATATCTGGAAAGTAAGAATATTGTAAAGGTATCGGGACTGCAAAGGTTTAGTAAGATTTGTTATTTGTGTCATCTATTAGAATGAAAAAAGAAAAGTAAAACGGATACTGGGGAAAGCAGTGTGTTGTACCATTAATCCAGATGATTCTGGTTAATGATTTATCGATTGCTTGGCTGCTGACAGGAATCTTTTTAAAAATTTTTTCTGTGACTGACATTGATGCTTCTTATCAGACAGTAAGGTACCAAGAAACTTTTTTTTTCCAGTTAATAAATGCACCATGGGTACGGCACAGAAAAAATTCACGGATGTTAAGCAGATAACAAAGGCTGTGATTGTTTAATTAAAGCTAGCAGAGCACACAGCCAGTAGTCTGTGCTATCTTTTACTGATATTTGTAATCAGTAATGAAAAAAAAAAGTAAAAAAAATAAAGCAGGTTAGGATGATTCCTGGAATTTTTTACCCTGCATAATCATCCAGTTTTTCCTGTCAGTGTTTCAGAAAAATAAACCACCTGAGCCCAAAATCTATAATCTCAAGGAGGAAGGTTCTTCACTCAGGTTGAATTACCAGAACTTTTTAATTTTGTTTCTTGTCACATATACAAGCTGTTCAGTTTTACAATACATTTAGCCATCTGCTCTCAGCTTAATTTCCATGTTAAATCTGACTGCTCAGTTTTTATCACCACAGTTACTTCCATTTGTGAAAAATCAGATTACAGCACTTTACTTCAAATTTAATATTTGTGAAACACATTTGTTCTTTTCTCCATCTAATGTTGGAAAGAAAAGGCCTTTTAACCTTCCAATGTTTTTTGGAGAATGTTTTTACTCTAAGTCTGTTGAATTAAAGTAAAAGTTACAAAAATGATTTTTGAACTGGTTAACAATAGTTCTTTGAAAGAAAATCCCTCAACTGACCAAGAAAACTGGAATGGTAGTGATTAAAAATATATGTGATGAAATGTGTATTCTCAAACCAACAAATGAATGTCAACATTATGTCTGCAGGAAAATGTTAACTAGTAAAAATAAATGTGTACATAACGTCCTCTAAATCTTTCTTTGCTAATTAAGTTTATTTATAAAAGAGGGTAAAATTACAATGCTGCGCACATAGAAGACAACAGGATTAGTCACCACATTTCCCCTGTCACTATTAATGCAGTCAGTTGAAACCTAACTGTTTAATAACAGCCCTTATCGTCTTAAGCTATTAAGATCTCATGCAACATATATATATATCCCCCTTTTTTAAGTGCTTCTTATTTAATGCTATAAAGCTTGACATGACAGCTTCCCATTAGGCTTAAAATTATTTATTGTTATAAGACACATGAACATGGATGTGTTCTTTTTAAATAATGATGAGTACAAAGGCAATAATCTGTAATAAAAGCTGAAGGTTTAATGTCTTAAATATTTCATCTGTACCCTTTTTCAAATGTACTGTATCTTGAGAGCCTGAAAAAAGGGAACGACTTTAGTGGACTTTGATCATTTTTGTCAGGTACAGGATACCCTTAGGTTTTACATGTTTTTTTTCCTTTTCTAAAAACCCCTTTCAGACAGAGGGTGGAACCCACTAATTAAATTAGGATAATTAAGGTGATCTAGCTTTAGTGTTTTTAACACAGTGAGTCACGGTAACCCACCTTGTACTGTATGTTTTATAGTTATCCTTGATAACGTGATAAGTCTGAATCAGAACAGAGCATTTAGCATTTTGTTACTTCCTGCTGTGGTGACTTAAATAATAAAAGTCAAATGAATAACTAAGAGAGATGAAACTAAACTTTAATGACAACGAACTTAAGGAACTGTTGTTTTCTTGAGCTGGGGAAGAATTTTTTCTTTTTTTATTGACATTAATGAAGTCATCTACTATAAGAATTTTTAAGACAGAGGATGGAGCTGGACCTATTTTTATACATGCACATCCATATAAGTCCTGCTTCGCCAGCTGGCTTCTGGTCCAAACTGCTCATGGTCCAGCAGCTCTGTGAGCAGTTTGGACATAGAATTAGGAGTGAAGAGACAGGTAACGTGAGCAGCCGGCCAGGTTCAGAATGTAGGAGAGGATAGATGTTATTACATATCCCATTTAACACAAATGAGTCTTGAGTGTTGGCTAAGGTTCATTTAATGGCACTTTAAAATTCTGTCTGAATAGTCACATTTTCTTGTGTTACACAAACTGGTTTTGTATCTAAAAGCAGTGTAGCAGTGATCAGGTTTTAGAGTGCTTCTTTAAGGGGGTACATTAAGTATTTAACCCATTTTTCTTTTTTCTTTTCAATTGGTAGGGGTTAGTGAAACACTTATTAACGAGTTTGTGTCTTAATTCTTCTACTGCTGTCGAAATAATTTGCATTTATACATTAAAGCTACCCTTTGACCCTGAATAGAATTAAGTGGTTATGAATGATGGATGGATATTATTTTAACTTCTCAAAAAGAATTTATTTACTGGTTTAGACTTACTGTAAATATCAGAAATATCCCCGTTGTTCTTTGAAAACACTGAAAATAGACATAATGGAATAGAATATTGATTCAAAGGTTTTCCCTGCTTATTCCTGACTTTCTCAATATAGTTAGCAGCACATTAGCCCACTCCGGCCACAGAGGTACACAGGACTGAATGAGGCAAACCCAGTGTGAAACATTCCTCGTCATAATCTAAGCTATTTAAAGCAAACACTCCCACTTGTGAAAACCCACAGCAGTGCCTGTGATTTAGAATTCCATGTATGTGTTATGTAATCCTTTTTTCTTCATGCTCGAACTCCTTTCCAGGCTCAAACATACTTTATTAATGTGAGGAATCATCTGATTGGGGGATTTGCAGTAACACAGTATCGGTGAATAATGAATCTGTTAGTGCATACTGTGTGTGTGTGTATGTGTGTGTACGTGTGTGTGTGCGTGTGTTTGTATTTCCTAATGTCCTAGTTTTTGTTGAGAAGTGGGAGGAGATTGAGGGGATTCCTGCACTCTTCCCGATGAAGTGGTGCTTTGTTCAAAACGTCACATAAATGCAATGAAGAAGCCATGAGTGGAGTCCTGCTGTGTATGAGCGTTAGTGTGTTTCTGTTATTTTTTTTTTGACACACAATCCTTTGTATTTGACATAAATTGCACAGATTACCGCTCTGTGCTTGATGACAAATGACAAACATAGTTCCAGTCTGTTCCGGCCTGTACTTTCACTCCTGCTTTCTTGTATTAGACAACAACATCTTTAAACAAGTAAGAGGACTCAGTAAAAAATTTCACTGAACTGTGGCGATAGACAGCTAAGTGCCAGCTAAGTATGTAGCTATAATCCTGACAGCTAACTGTTCTGCATTTAAAAAAAACCAAACAAAAACATCTCCCTGGACATCCACATTTGCAGAATGTGGGCAATCAACTGGAACATTCAGGAACAAGTTAGAAGTTTATTAATTTTGTGATGAACATGGCTGAAATACTACACCACAGATGTCAGAGTGGCTACA
The DNA here is from genome assembly GCA_028564865.1 of Zenarchopterus dispar. Taxonomy (NCBI): domain Eukaryota; kingdom Metazoa; phylum Chordata; class Actinopteri; order Beloniformes; family Zenarchopteridae; genus Zenarchopterus; species Zenarchopterus dispar. Next base: position 7,143,844 of record JAOWBL010000020.1, on the reverse strand, counting down.
TAAATTCAATGAATTTAAGGGTCAATTTAAAAATCTACGGTACTGTCATTGCTGCAGGACAGTACATTAGACGCATTTACTGGAACACACTTCATGTGAGTAATACGCTGGGTTAAATTTGGGAAGAGCTGACACCCATTGCAAAGGTTGTAGTGCCGTACACCTGTTGAGAGAAGCAAAGTCACAGAAAAAAAAGTGGAAGCTTGGTGGAATTAGTTTCTGCAGAGACATGGTGAGAGAGAGTTGAGTATTACCACCAACACCTGCCTCATTTTTCACCTGGTTGTTTGCTAGATGTTGACTAGAGACATCAGAGATTTCATCTTTGGACCACTGACACAGTTTATCATTGCTGGATTGACTCACTACCTCTCCTCACCATGTGCTCACACTGCCTACACTATGAAAGGGCAAGTTATACATTTCAAAATTTTGTTATGTTTACCCCCAACTGCAAAGTAACTGAAATATTTGATATCTGCAGATGCAAGAATGTGTCCTCAGAGGACATCAGCCGAGCATGTTAGAGACATAACGTGACTTTTTTTCCCACAATATTGAGTTTATAGACTTAGCTGTTGTTTTAACCACTTGTGTTTAACTGGGTGATTAATGACATATTTTTCTGAAACATAACAAACCCATAATGTCATGTTATTGCTGCTTTATAATTATGAAATGTAACAGGGAGCCAGTCCAGGGATTTGAGCACAGGGATGATGTGGTCATGTCTTTTAGTCTCAGTAATGAGTCTAGCTGTTTTGAACTTATTGGTAATGGTAAAAAGAACCCAGAAGGAGACTTGGGTAAAATGCATTACAGAAGTTAAGGCACAACTGTTTGTTATTCAAGTCAGCAACTGAAAGAAATTACCTGCATTCAGAGATTGTTTAAAGGTTGACTTGGGCATCAAAGCTCAGTTTGGACTCCAGAGTTCCTCGATTCCTGGCAGCATGTGTGATATTACTTGATAATGGGCCAAAATTAGAAGCAACAGCCCTAAAAGGATTGGGCAGCCAGACAGAATGACCTCTGACTTGTTTCATTTATGGAAATTTTGGGGAATCCAGAATTTAATGTTAGACTGTGGGGAATACTTTCTTAAGGAAACTCGGAGGAGTGATATCCAGAATGCCAGGGTAGAAGATCATGCTCTCAAGAAACAGGCTGGATTTGAGGTCTGATGTTTTCCATTTTGTTTATAAAATTGGTTTAAAAAAATACTGGCAACTCAATGCTGGTTTCTTAAAAAGATTATAGTAAAACATGAACAATATTACCTTAATCCATACTTAAAGACTACTTTTGATTTTTGGATATCAATTGCGAAAAATAACCCATCTTGCATCCTTAGCTGCATTCTGATAAGTAAACATTTTATTTATCAAGAGCTGTTTGTAATTTCAGATTATTTGTCTTTCCAATGATGTTTCTGCAGGAGTAGAACTTGGGTCTGGTCATGTGACATTTGATAAGCCCTCCCCACTTACAATCTATTGGTTTATTGGATCAAGCTAATCCTCTTTCAGCTTTTCCCTTTAGGGATTGCCAAAACAGATCATCAGTTCCCATCTTCCCATGTCATCTGTATGGTGAATAAAACTGATTGTCACACTTAAATACAAAGTTGATTGTTCATGTGTCTAAAAGCATACTGTAGTTAGACTATGAATGTTAACATTTTATATAATTGCAGTTTCTTTAAAAAAAAAAAAAAAAAATGGCAACATAAGTTCTAATGATTTGGTTTAAGGATTTAGTAGAGATGCATTGGTTGCATTTTTTTTTCCGTACATACTGTTATTTTCTGAAGCAGCTTAGTCAGGGAGGCCAAAATCCCCTTCTTCTCAGACAGTTCCTCCAGCTCTCCCAGAAGGACACTAAAGCTTTCCCAGGTCGGCCAAGAAATGTAATCTCTCAAATGTGCCCTGGGTCTGCCTGGGACCTTCTCTGAATTGGACATGACCAAAACATCTCCTGAGGGAGGTGTCCAGGAGGGCATCCTAACCACATGGCCAAACTATCTCAACTGGCGCCTCGACTCCAAGTTCCTCTCAGATTACTTAATTTCTCTACGTATCTCCTGGGGTGAATCTACTAACTCAGTGAAGGAAACTCATTTCAGACACTTGTATTTGCAGTCTTGTTTTTTTGGTCACTACCCACAATTCTTGACAGTGGGTGAGGCTATGAACATAGATCGACTGGTAGACAGAGTCTCGTTTCTTGGTTCAACTCTTTCTTCACAGCATCCAGAACCTTGGGAACTTGGGGCAGACTTCATCCAGCCCTGGAGCCCTGCCACAATAACACTTTTGAACTACCTCTGTGCCCAGAGACTCAGCTTCCTCTATGAAGCATGTGCTGGTCAGTTTGAGAAGATCTTCAGAGTATTCCTTCAACCATTTGGCAATATTCCGAGTAGAGGTCAACACCACCCCACCTTCAATATTCGCAGTGTTAGCAAAACACTGCTTTCTCCAGCTGAGTCACCTGGAAGTTTATCAGAATCATCTACAACCCATCTCAATTTTTGACAAATTTCTGAGTACCTGTTCTGGTGATCACATATCACTCCATCAAGCTCAAAATCATTATATCATCCACTTCTACTTACCAGTCGATTATTGCATAAATTTTCTGTTGCCATCTGTTTTAACCAGTAGTTTGTCTCCACAAGATCTTTTAAGAAGTTGTGCTCAATTCGAATATATTGGTGAGGCAAGGTTGTGTTTTTTTTTGTTGTTTTTTTTAAAAAAGGTTTTATATCAGTACACATCTTAAGGTGAATAAAAATAGATGTTTGTCTTTTAACAGTGATTTGGTCCATATTTACTGATCTTCAGATGCTGGTATTTGCAGGTGTTTGCAGTGCTTGTGCCCAAGAAAGATTTCTCCTGGGATGATATGGGATATCTTGTTTTATCTTATCTTGTCTCATCTCTAATTTTTTTTTTTTTTTTTATTGAAATCTTCAGTCACTGCTCAGAGCATGGGAAACATTACCTTGGCTGTTGATAAAATCAGAAGATTATAAGATATTTTTAGTTTAGTTGGTATTATTATTCTTAATATGGCTATTCTGGGTGCAGAGGTTATATCTGTAGACATTCAGAGAGTGTGCAAAGTGATTAGGTCAGACAGTGAGTGTACCCAGATGGAAATCCCATGTGCATTTGGTAAAAAGGCTGTTTCAGACAGCTAATTTCTTTGTTTACTGCAGGGACCTGAGCCTTTTTGCTCTCTTGTACTGTTTTCTGCAGAGGCAGAATGTCAGTGTGAGTCATAGATCCAAAATCAATGGTGTGATTTGTAAAATCAAAGTATTGGCTCCAGAGAAACAAATGTGAACAATCCTTGTACACAAAGAATAATAAGCCTGTAAAATAGAGTATTCATTATTTTCCTAAAATTGTTAAATATTGAAACACCTTTTCAAGTGTTCTACCCAATCAGCTACTATTAAGCAACTAGTACTAATGAGCACCATGAGTGAATGAATGAATAAACTCAGCAGTTAAGAGGTAGGAAACCATGTGGATTGGTAAAGTGACAATAACTGTTCAGCATACATCAAATCTGCCAACTGAAAATAAGCAATGATCAAATTCCCAGAAAAAAATGCTATAAAATTAGAAATCAGAATCAAAATTATTTTGCATTCTTCACTTGCTTTTTTTTTTAATTTTTAAAGGTCATCCAGGTGAAATGGATTATGAAAGCTCTGAGTACTGGCTTACTGGAGCTTCAACTAAATTGAACAGCTCCAAGAGCTCATTTGCTCCAACTAGTTGGTTAAATTAATACATGCCCCAAGTGCTCATTGGACACTTTTGTTGAAACTGTCATTTTCTATCTCCAGTAGTCTCTCAAGCTAGATCTTGGGGACAGTTCTGTCGAGAGTATATTTAATTGAAATTGATTTTGTCTCCAGCAAAGAAATCTTCTATAATAGATGGACAATGTTTCTACGTGCTTGCAAATCTTCCAATGCATTATTGTACTTTTGGAGCTTCATAAGCCTACGTGTCTAGTGTGACCTGCTCTTCTGATTAAAGTGTAGGCTAAAAAAAATAAACATAATTGCATTTTCACTGATATGATGCCTCAGTTGTGATACAAATCCCTAATGAAGCTATTATTGCAGAATTCACAGTACCTTCACTCCTTTCATTTCATTACCCTGTTCTCCATATTCCTCACTCTCTCTTTACAGAGGGACTATTCAGTATCTGTGTAGGTGTGTATCAGTGGAAAATTGCGTGCTTTTTCTTTTTTTATTTTCAGTTGCAAAGCAGTGATCAGGCATTGGAGGTAGGTGGAGGCTTGTCCTTCAGCATTTGGCTTAGATTGACTGAGTGTATTTGTTCAAGTTATTTGTGTACACCTCTAATTGAATTGAGCTAGACCAGTTGAACCTCCAAACTGCTTTCAATTGAGTCAGATGTGGAATTGAGTGTATTTATCACTTCCTGCAGCCTGACTGAAAAGAACCACTTACCCTTCCTTGTACCCTTGTTATGCCAAATCAGAGGCAAGTTGACCACAGATATCAATACCATGGGTGCTCTGTTTCTATTGATGGTTTCTCCGCTAACACCTCAGCAAGCTCGGAACAAAACTGCTCTTTCTTCATTGCTAAAGATCTTGTCAGCTTTAATCTCCTACACAGCCTGCTGCTATAGATTGGACCCTTAAATCCCAAAGCAATGGTCAAAAACTTTGTTTTCTCATTCCCTTAAGAAGCTTTTGGCTGAGGAGCAAATGTATTTGCATAGAGAGATTCACATTATCTTTCTTACTTATCTTTCCCATTATTCAGAGAAGGAATCCATATCAAACGTCACTATGTGCTATAAATGGATGTGCCTAGGATACCATGTAGTCAAGGAAACCATTTAAAACAGAGGTGCATTTCTTACTGTGGGAGCCTTCTGTACACAGTGTGGGACTGAATTGAGTGATGCATCTGAAAAATAATTGTTTATACCTAAAGCTGTCATGGAAAAACCAAAGTGAAGTTTTTATTAGAGTATAATGATTAAGTTCCTTTCCTTCTGACATTTGATAGTGTGATTTCTGGCTTTCCCTTGGCAGCAAATGAGATGTGGGAGAATTTCAGAGTGATTCATCTCAGATCTGTGGTATCTGGCATAGCACAAACCAGCCTACTTTTATCCTGTGTGTTAAGATCCCAGATCCAACATCACACCATGTAGCCAACATGTCATATTGAAGTTACACTAAAGCCAAGAGAAGTGTACTTTTTTAGTTCCTATTGATCCAGTCTCTGCTTCTGACAACCTGCTGTCCAGAGTGTTGTGCCGTTGGCTGTTGCTCGTGTATTGCATTATGTAACTAAAAGTTAGCTGACTGTTAAACATTTTTATGTGGCACGTCTACACATTACAGTAAATTTAATACCTCCGACATTCCACCATCTCCTCCTTCAGCTCGGCACAAACAGACACTAATGAATGCAAAAATTTAAAAAGCTGTGCTAATTGGTGAGCTTTTAAAATCTCTGCAAGTGCATTGAACTGCCATGGACAACAGCCCTCACACCTCAAAATAATGTAGTATTAGCTTTTTTTTTCCCCTTGTGGATCTATAAGAGGCTTATGCACCCAAAACATTGATTTGATATTCTCAACTGACACGTGCAGGCTGTGATGGTCATGCTTGTAATCCTGTTGGCTAAATATGCTTAGCTGTGAAAGCAGATTAAGACATGGCTGTGTTTTCTTGGCCAGATATTCCCAGTGGCCTGGGTGATCTAAGCAGGAGCTTTCAAACATCTGTCTGGTGTTGTGGTTAAGCATGACCTAAGGCTGGTGTTGTACACACCAGCCTTAGGTCAGCCCTCCACAGTATCACAGCTATGTGGCTTACTTACACCACTCTAGCTGGCATTGTCAGGTGAAAAAGGAGCTATTTAAAAAGATGAACAAGACCATAAATACAAGCAGTCCCTTACCTGTGAACATGCTCCATTCTGGAGTCTCTTCATAAGTCCATTTTGCTTTTAAGTTCAAAATTTAAACTATATAAGTATATATGAATAATAGTTGTAGTTTGAGACATTTCTATATTTGTATAAAAAACAGTGTATTTGGTTTCTGTAATTAATCATAAAATGACCACAGTTGACTTAAGATGTTGGAAGAGAAGATGTTGACCTAATTGTTGTAAGACCTTTTGTCGATGGTACCAGGTCAGTCTCATTACAAGACTCTTGTCATCATAGACATTTTTTTTAAAATCTTTTCATTAATGAGGCAGTAGCATCAACATCGTCAATGCCACAATGATCCATGGCACCTTAGATAACTGCTGCCACCACCTGGCAGACATTCGAACTGCACAAATTAACATTGACCGCTGATTTGGATTTTGAGGCTTTGCTTGTCTATATATTAAAATTTGAATCTCAAATACTTATAAGTAGGGGGGTTTATATCATATCTTATGTTAACTGCACATTGTATATTTTTTGGAATTCATAAGGTCTAACAAACACAGGTATCCATCCCATCAGTGTGTGATTACATATGTCATGCAAGTATCGTCAAATCATCTCTGTGACAATGCTGGTTCATGTTTAAAAACTGAGCTCTTCTCCCGAGGTGCTTTATTAGTGGATGACCTACTCTGGGATCATATTAGTTCAAGACTGAAAAGGTACAATGTAATAGCTACTATTAACATGCTTTTGAAGCATACTGACACCATTCACGTCTAACAGGGCAAGCAGTATGCATACTGTGCTGTGCAGTTTAGCTTTTTATACTACTTCAATAGAAGTGTATTTATTGTAATTAAAATAAGTGGCCTTTTTAATCTTCTACCAAAGCACTAGCAGCTTTTGATATGGTACTCAGCCAACCCAAGTATTCATCCATGTGGGTAAAGCTCGATTTATGCTTCTTCGTTGAATCAATGATATCATGACGTAGAGCCTTTCCATCGACATGAACCACCCTCCTCAGAGCTCTGCATCATCCTACGCTAGCCTCCAAAATTTTCTAACCACACGCTGAGGTGATTTAGACTGCAAGAGCTTGGTCCACTGTACTGCATCGTTTCTGGCACTTCACTTTCCTGCTTTGTCCCTTCTGCTAGCCTCATTCAATGGTCGTACAGACCACCTTCTTGCATGACCTCTCTTTTGTTTATGGTGCATTATTTGCAATAAAAGCATTTATTGTTCTGTCAGTTCCAGCTCCAGCTTCTTCCTCTCTCATAGAAAGATGAAACCGAAAGGTAACCAACAAATCTCATGTGATTTCATGAAAGATCCTTTGAAACGTGATACTCCCTAGTGTTTTGGTGGCAAACTGCTTCGCGGCAGTTCCACCTCAATGCACCACTTGGATTGCACAACAGCATCAAGTCAATGGCGTTGCCTTTGCTTTAAACTGATGGAGAAGCACAAACCAGGCTTGATAACCTGAAATCCCAGTAACCAGGAAAATGATGGACAAATGTGACCTTACTATGTATGTTCCAATAATGTCCGACAAAAGTTTTAGCCAAGTTAATAATTAATTAAATAACAACTAATTTGTGTTAAATAAAGTTGTGCGTTGTAACCATAATTTCCTTGTACTACCACTGTCAGAATGAGTTATAACAAGTTCATCCAAAAAGAACTTTAAACAAATAGTAGTTTTACAAATATATAATACAAAGCAAAGGGGTAATGTTTTTTTTATCATGAAATTTTTGTTAAAATTGAGATTTTATAAAATGTGTTCATGTGTCCTTGAACAAATCTTCTGTCTATGAAAAGTTTGTTTTTCAGACACCCACTCATCAATGACATAATTTTCAGATACAAGACAGATAATTAAACATTATTACATTTGTCAGAAATGCTGTCTCATAAAAAGTATGCATAGTTTGCAGCTAACTTGAGTCATAAGGTCTATTAACTTTTAACTGGTGCAAAAACAGGAACTCAGTTAAATCAACCATATTAATTCTTGGTGATGAATTTTATCATCATTTAGTTTGGTCTGTGGTGTATTACACAGGCGACATGCCACGTTTAAGGCACGGATCCAGGCAGTGTTAGACTAAGGACACACTGAAGTTACAGTTTTATGCAAATGAAATGACAACATGACACCTTATGTACCATGACTCACTAAGTCAGTACATCGTCACTGCTTGAAAATGAGGAAAGTAAGAAGCTGCCAGGTAATGCTGCTGCTCAACTGTAATTGATTAACTGATTAAACAAGTATGACCTCTCTGAAAACAACGGTTTTGATCAGACAGTGTCTATTCCTTTCAAAGAAGCTTCAGTTAGTATATTAAATATAAAGGTATGTTGATCTTGAAAGGTTTGCCAAGAGAAAGCATCTTCTCCTTTAAAAGAACACAGGAGTATGACTTGCAAAAGTGTACCTGAACAAAGCAAAAGACCTCTAGGAACAATGCCAGGTAAGACAGATAAGACTTAAAGGAAGAAGTTGACCAAAACTAAGCACAAGATATTAGCACAAACAGTTTATGTGATCTCTCAAACACATATCTGGCTCAAATTATACATGTCTTGTGCAAAGCCTGATGACTGAAGGTCATCCATTCATTTAAACCAGTTATGGTGGAACATAGAAACATTTAAAACATGCAGGTCAGTGTGCCCTGAGTGCCTGTATCCAAGGACATTGAAATATAGTTTCAAATTATGGGAAGTAAAATAGCAGTGTTCTGTGGTCTAAGGGGGAGTGGGCATGTCCACTACAGATGCTGAATGACTAATAACTAATCGGTAGATGCAGTGTAGTGTGTTTAACCGCATCTGTTGTTTATAATAATTCCTCCAACTTTCAATAATTCTGAAATTCCAACAAGGGTAGTGTTTTCATTGAATGATGTTTGGCAAATGAGGGTAATTGTTATGAAATGTCATGTGACTTATTTATATGAGCGTAACTCTTCTAGAATCTCGATTCTCTTCAAAACAAAGAAAATGATCTCAGCTTCAAAGCAGATGGACGGAAACATGTTTATTTTTGGATAGATTACTGTGACTGCCGTTGTTTTGGAAATAGTCAACAGTTGATGAAGAAAGCAGACGATCTTCGAAGTAGTCACATGGTCTGGTCAAATGACCGACTTCGTCACATCCAGTGATGCTGGAGACGTGCAAAAGGAAAAAAAATCCCATCCCATTTTCTGGCTACACTGGACTATCAACATGTTTGAAAAACCACTTCCTGAAAGCATTAAAAGATATTTTTGACATTTCAGTTTTATTTTCAAATTCTACGTGTTTCTATTACAAGTTTTTATTTGCAATTATTTAGGTTTTGCACAGTTCTAGCGGTAATAAAAACTCAGTATTTGGCTCATTTTAATTCTTTAAACAGCTTTTTCTAGATGCACCTATGTGAAAACCATGTGTGTCCAGTCATCAATGCAAATGTCAATGCAGATTATTTTTAATTATTGGCCAAAATTGAGCCTGTCTTCTAACCTCTGAAGTGAGGTCCTGGCTCCTCACAAAATTTATCTGTAACATGTAACTCCCAGTAAGATTGCACAGATACAGTCCCATAACGATGTTATGTTACAAGAAGATTACATTACAAGTTCCTCTACTTGGTCCTGCAACTACAGAGCATAAACCTGATTCTCTTACATGGTGTATTGCCCGTCCATGGCTTGAATGCATAGTTGGCTACCTTAAGGCTAGTGAACTGTCTTAACCCTGTGAAAGTCGTAGTCAACTTTTATTTGCCTTAAATACTTGCTTTGCTACATCATGAAGCCTTGATTTCAGACCTATCCTAAAAATCTTGAAAAGCAATAGAAAAAGGGAATTAAAATGTAAAACCTGGCAACTCTTTGAGGTCGTGTTCATGCATCAGTGATAGTAAACTAATTTTTTTTAGCTTGTGTCTTGATGAATAAAGTTTGACTGTTGCTCCATATTTTATTGTTGTTGTCCTCCATTTGATCAACACTTTTCCTGACAGTAAAAGAGAGGAAGGTGATGTGTAAAATGATAAGTTGTAGAATATATGAAAGTCACTGATCACAAAAGTGATTATTTTTAAAGATGGATCTCAGTCAACTCCAACCATGAAAGGGAGCATTTTCACTTTTTAATTAAAGGTTCTTTGCACAGGAATGTAGCTCATTGCAAATTGTTTGCATTTACAGCGTGAAAACAAAAACATAAATCAGGAGTAAAAAAATCTATTAGAACCCCAAAATCATAAATATCTAAAGCATAATGCAGGATGTCACTATGCAGCAGACTGATGCAGCAGACAAGCTGTGACGAACAGCCTCGTCTGTCATTTCACCACTTCTTCTGTCCCAAGTTTTCTTTTCTCAGCATTATCATCTTTAAAATGTAAACTGCCAGGGGCCGGACTGCCATACACGCAAGGTGAGAGGAGTGTACCTTGTGAAGGCACCATAAGGCAGATGAGAATCAGTGGTCTGGAAGAAGGCAAAGCTCTGGCAGTGGGCACCACAGCCTGTAACATAGTCGGCCAGGCAGCCAAGTGGAAAAGGACAGTCTGCTGAATCTGGGACTGAGCAGTGAAGTATAATGGATTGAATTGTGCACCAGCACAAATAGGTTAGGACCATTTGGTAAATTACATAAAAGAAGATGGGTTCAAAAAATAGAAAAAGTAGATGATTAACGTGGATGCCAGAGTGATGCAGGTATATTTTGTGTGTAAACATCTAAAGCAGTTGAAAGTTTCACTGGTCCATATAGAATTTCTTAGTTATCAGTACGTTTTTTTTTTCTTTTTTGTTTACAGGCGCTCATGTTGCTCCTGAGAAGAAAAGCAGATCATGCTCAGCTTTAGTACTGCCAATAGATATCCAATTAGTTGTAAATCTGGCCCCTCAAATTTGGAATAACAGTTAAATGCTTTATCATGTCAGATCATGCCAAACATGATTATTTCCAAGAAGTCTCACACGTCCGAAAAAAAAAAACCAAAAGAACTCAGTCTTGCTTGTATAAATGTGCTGCCGACGTAGGACCATCGTACCACAGCTACAAAAAAGAAAAAAATCATAAACATTTCAGCGAATCCATGCCGTGTTATTTACACACGCGGCACATGGATAAAACGATGCACAAGATGAGAAAAGGGAGGGCGAGAAAGAAACAGAGAGACTGGCAGACCCGCTACTTGCTATATTGGACAGGAGTGCCGTTGCCATGGGAACCAGCAGCCCTGGATTGGTATTTGGAGCAGCGAGTGGAATTACTGCAGAGGATTTGATGTTCAGTACACATCTGGGGTCAGCTAATATGGCCCTACAATCAGCCACTCCCTTCGCGCGCTGGACTCTACACTTGCGGTCCCTTGTTCGGGACAAAGCGGCTATCACCGGAGCCACTGGCTTTTGAAGCTCTCGCTGAGTGGATGATTAACCAACAGTTCTTTTTATCCCGACAGATGTTTGTGGTGCAGTGTACAGTGTCGGACTGGCAGAAACAAGCTGAGCATGTGTTGTTTGAAGAGTGGCCCTCAGTGTATTTGGGTAATTTATTTATTTATTTAACCTTTTTCTTTACAGCTGTAAAGTTCAAGGTCAAAGCATTTGTCACTGAAAATAAGGAACAGATGTACAGTAACCACCAGAATTCCCACATATTTGTGTCATGTTTCATGTTTTTTAGCCTTCTGCCGTTGGACCTCTGAGTCTTGTTTAGTGTGTCGTGTTTTATAATATAATTCTCTGTGGCTTTTATTCTTTGATGTCTTAGGTCAGGTACATGAGAGCGTATCTATCAATTTGTTACAGAGGAGAGAAGGACTTCATTGTGGCTTTTGAAGAGATGAATAAAACATGAATCGCTACAAACAAGGTTGTAATGTGAACAGATTTGGTTATCAAGTAATCTGGTGATAATTTTCTTAATCAATGGGAAATAATGAATCCCAAAGGCTGCCAAATATAGATATAGATTTACCAATAAAGCATTAAATAAAGAATTTGAAAATGTTTATTTTGTAGAGCATGGTTTCAGCACACATTCTGCCTAAAAATTTGAGATTTCAAAATGGTGAAACGGTCCAAATTATGTGAAATACAGTTCCTAACCATACTTCTTCAGCTCATGCTTCCAATTCTTTTCATTTTTTCTTATATTGAGCACTCAAAAATATTATATTTTGAGTTTTCTTGTTTGTCTCCTTAAAAAAAGAGAAAAAAATGGAAGGAATAACTACTTAATTCCAACAAAAAGTTTAACTTTTGTACCCAACACATTTTTCATCTGAGCTTTTGAGCTGCATGCTTCTATTTATGCAAGTAGTAAAAATAATTGAGCCGTGTCATTGATTTGGTCTACATGTTTCTTTATTATAGTGAGACAGTACACTGGTCTCACATTTCTAATTTTCATTACATCAAAAGTTGTGAATTTTTTTCATTGTTTAGTCTCTATTCAATATTTACTTAACTTGGACAAATGTTACTTTTTTTTTTACCCTTTTTTTCTTCTTTTTTTTAATTGCTTGACCTTAAGTAACACAATTATTCCTAAGAAGACATGAGGTAACAAGGGATGGAGTGACCACTGAAAGGTTCTAAACATTTTATAGTTTTCTACCTACCTGCATGAAAATGATCTAAAAATATTATCAGATCTGTATAAGTTCTAATTAGTTAGCTGTCTTGTGCACAAAATCTAAAGGTTGAAAGAAGGACCATACACAATGACAGAAAAAGGTTAACTTTATGCCTTGTTTTTTACAGTAGTTTTAAAAAGCTGTATGACGACTTCGTCCTTCACAAGTCCAACATTTCTACACATGAGGGTTGCATATTCCTCAACACAAACACATATTAAGGGGGGAAAAAACATGGCCTTAAAGTTCATGAGTTGTTGAAATGAACACGTGCAGCATGAATGAAGATTCAGAAGTTTGACAATTCGTGCATAATGAGTTTAATCGTTGATGTGGCCATCATTTCTTTGGATGTGTGCTTTGTGTGAATGCCAAACCCCAGTAGCATTTGTAGATCATTTTATTACATATTAACATTTTTTGAAAGAACTTTACTGTACTTTTCTTGTGAAATAGAGCTTATATTAGCTGATGCCAGCATTCTTTCGTCTCACCATCAGGAGAACTCTGTACGCTGCTTTATTTAAAAATAAATGTAGTTTTCTATCTGCCTTTTGCTAAATATCGAGAAGTGATTTCGAAAAACAGGGTGTTGGAGCTATCATGGTTGAGGCCTACTTTGTGCTATCTGGCCCAAAGCAACTTTCCATAAATGAAGAAATCTGAATTATACCAGTGATTTCTCTGGGGAAATATTAGAGGTTTTGTCCATGAACAGACGCTAAACAGGAACAGGGTCATACAGCAAGAAAAAAACAACATTAAGCACTGAAGTAGATAGATGGTGCTTATAAAGATGAAAAAGTAAATATTTTACAATGAACAAGTCAAAGTCCTGTAACTAATATGATAGAAAAATTGTGAGAGAACTTGAAGTGAGCAGTTTATGTAAGTTTATCTAAGCAGTGAGCAGTGAGCAGTTTATCTAAAAAATCAATAAATGTTGGTCAAAGCTCTTTACATGCAATTAAAATAACATTGACAAAGAATAAAATCTAAGTAAATGAAATGTTCTAAAAACATAAAACACAATAAATATATATATATATATAAATATATATTTTTAAATGTGACACAACATAAACCTTTAATGGTAATGAAATGAAAAAATATATAACATTAATCCTGACAGTGCATACTACATCATTGTAAGGCATCGTTCACACTTAGTTTTATGCACAAAAAAGTTTCTGAAGTCCACTTTTATAAACTGAGTTATAAAACATCAAGCTTATCCTCGCGCACTCTGTCTATAAAAGCAACTCTTAAGTTGTTTGCATGTACTTCTGTCCTATTGAAAATTGATAAGCAGTCTTTTTATTTATTTATTTAACTGTGCGGGGCAAGCTGCACTCAGCAGAACCTCAAATAAATAGTTTTTAAAATTTCAAATCGAAAACTCATGTCGCTCCCGTCGCGTTTCTTAACTGGTTAAAACTTCAGCTCTCTTCCTCCTTTCTGCTTCAGTTGATAAAATCACTGAAAGGGTTCAATGTGACACCAACGGTGTCAATTAAATATTTAAATGCTAGTTTCATATCTAGCAGAAGAAGGGAGCTGTAAGCACTTTAAGCACCTTAAGTTTATTTTTTAGGCTCCTGCTCTTGATCTGCACCACTTTAATCACTCGTAACCCATGTTCAGATGTTTATATCGTACGCAAGCATGCACACACAGAAGAAATTCTCTGCTTTGAAGTTTATATAAGCTGGAAAAATATTCCATTTGAATATGTACAAAGAAATATGTGATGATTAAACAAGAAATCAGCTTAGATTCAAGTAGTACATTAATTCTAACCACGCAGGGATTTGAGTTCATCTCAGAGTCCTTCATAATCTCAGTCAGCATGCTGAAACTGAAACAACTGAAACATGAATTCACTCCACGGCACCATCAGAACCTTGAACCTACTCAGCTTCCGTACGCTACAGTTTCAATAACGACTGTGCGATTACCAATCGCTACTTACACATTAAGGTAATAAAAGCTTTCCACCCCCCAGAGCAGGATGGCAGTTAGCAAAGGCATTACGGCCAGTCTGAAAGATTGTCAGTCAAACAGCGGACAGCTGTGATTCGTCTACCTTTTCACAAAGGGAAATTCATCATTGTTTTGTTGTCTTATCAAGAGACAGGGTGATTAGTTTAGATATGAGTGGCTGGAACATCTCCCCCATCATTTTTGTAAACTGAACAGGGTAAACAAACTCATTCAGCAACATAATGGTTGTGGCAATCAATTTTCCTCAAGTAAAGCTCAAACAATGCACCGCTGCTGCTTCTTCTGCTAATATTCAATGATGAACTCTCTCTGAAACATACTTTCATTGTTAACTTGACACAGATTCTGGTTCCCAGTTTGTAGAGGAGTATTTTTTCCACTATGAGATGAAGTATGACTTGGCAATCTAAGGTTGCGAGAGGTTTAAACATATGTTGGATGAAGACGGTTTCTTGTGTGACTGATTCTGGACAAACATGGTGCTTTCATGGAATATTCAATGCACAAATAAGAGTGGGGGCTTTTCTTAGCGGGAGAAAATGAAATGTGTGTGGTTCTGGCATGTTGAGTTAATATGATGAAATGTACTTGTATGGATGCACAAAGCCTCTCAGATGGATCCTTGGGGATCCAATGCATGTTTTTTCCCTTTGTGAATATTTAATAGAGAAAGAGCTAACTGTATATACCTGCGTCTCTGGGGATGCAGTGGGATTAAAAAGCAGCAGAATTCTGCTCTCACTTTCGTTTTACCCAAATATTTTTGCAGTGCTATCTGTTCTGTGGCATGCCTTGACGTCTTCAAGCTTTAAATGATATGTCGACATAAACATGTCAGCATAAACATCCTTGATGGATCATAAGACAGCAGAATACCTGTAATTAATAGTAATATTATCTCAGTGAACCAGTGCTCCCTTCCCCTCCACACTCCACTCATTTCCCCCCTCTAGTCCTTTGTGTATTATTCATCGTAGAGGAGTCCTGCCCTGCTTCCCTGGGCTATTTTTACCCAGCATGCCCATCATATTAACTGAGAGCCCCAATCCCCTGCTGTTCCCAACATAAGCCTCCCTCCATCTTGATCATGGATTACATCCCACTTTCGCTACCCTCTTTCCAACTAATGTTACCTCTGAGTCCCTCTCCCTTGTCTACCCCGTAACATCTCTTCAACTCTTTTATCTCGACTTTTGTTTCCTCACCACTCCACTCAGTCTCTTGCACTCCACTCGTGTCCTCTTTTTTATGTATCAATCCCGCGTACTTGCGTTCCTCGGTCCCCTGGGAACACTGACTACACAATACTTCAGAGGACAGTCATCTCATGCTGAGCACGACTGATCTATCAGGCTGCACCTCTACCTCAGCCATGCAATTTCCGTGTCAACTGTAAAATCCTGCAATGTTGACGTAAGGTTTCAAATTAGCTCTTGCATATGTGCAAATTGACATGACAGGAAGCCCGAGGCTAACGCGCAGCTGGGGTTTATAAGAGATCCCAATAACAGGGAGATAAGATGCATCTGTTATGTAAGGAGAAGAAATGCATTAATATTGTGTATAATGAAGGTAATATGACAGACCTGAATCAATTTGTCAGTGGAAGGTGGAAGGGATATTACTTTCAGACTGATATCTGTGCATATGTTGCGTAATGGGCTGCTGACGATATAACAAAGATGGACAATATCGTCGTTAGTTGGTTTATCCGTTTGTAAACAGTGACAGGTTTATTTTCACCACCTAAAAGTAAGGTCTATTTTCAAGTAACTAAAACAGAGGCTACCTTTAGGGCAACAGTGTTCACTATTTGAGTCAGGTGTGCAGAGGTGAGAAAGCAGTGACAGTGTCAGCATCTCCACCAAACTCTCAGTGCAGAGTTTTACACTTCTGTTTCCATTTCTTGTCATGTTAACAGCAGTGAATGCAGCACATTTATTTCTATGCAGAAGGAAATTTTGTCAAAGATTGTGCACCCAATTATATGATTCAGGTTTAACTAAATAGTCCCTGGAAAACCATGGCTCTGGATATCCATGAGAGATAGAAAAATAATGGTAGAGTCGATGATTAAAGTGCACACAATACAAATATACCATAACCGTAATCAATTTCTCCAGGATTTCACAATTGGTTTTGTGAATTTTTCACAATCAAAATACCAGATTTTTTGGATGGTATTTCATAAAACTTTGCAATTAATTTTGCTATACTTTTTTCATTAAAACCCATTCAAAATCTAATAGAGAAAGAAGAGAAAATTTTAACAAGCAGATAGATTAAAAGCACAATAGTTTCTTCTATAAAAAATGTAAATAGCTCAATATCAGAAGACACTGACATAACCCACACCCTGAAGAGATTTGAAATATTCAGACTACGTAGGGCATTCTAAAAAAACATATTTCTGAGAGTTTTAAGTGAAATAAGTCATGAATGACTATATCAAAAAGTGCGTGTTTTGATTTAGTTACCACAAGAAAACTGAAATAAACTACATTAATGGATATCAGCTTACTATGAAAACGATCACATCTTAACATCTTTGAGTTGTTGAAATTAAGATGTTTATTTATTCTGGAGGAAAAAAATCCTCACAGTAACACATAGAACATAACAATAACTGAATCTAACTGACTGAAAACAAGCATCTTTAGTGTTTCTAAACAGAAACCTTTCACATTTCAGACTGACTGAAAGAATAAGTATGGTATTTACTTTTATGTATAATATTGTCATTTTATATCTTTTGTATTATCAAGTGACTTGTCATCTACTTTCAAAAGGTCACTTTCAAGCCACCGATTATGGTGGTGGGGAACCAGAACCAATAAATAAACATAGAAATAATAACATGTAGCTAATAAACAAATGATAAAAAAATAAATCTTGACTGAGAGGTCGCCACAGGGGAGCTTCACAACTGCACACAAACTTTGACATATGTCACATAGGCTAGATGCCTTTCCTGACGCATCCTCCCAAACCTGGGGAGACCGCTGTCCCCTCTCCTTAAAGTGTGGTCAGATACTTCAAGGTGCTTTCCCTCTGCTGCCATGAGGAACAGAGGGATGCCGTTCTCCACAGCCACAACGACGTTAACTTCTTGTTACTCACCGTATCGATCACAGGCTACACACCTGACATCAAACAGGGCTTGAGGCAGCAGTGCAGGAGAAGTAAGAGGGGCTGCCACCAGCAAGAGTGAATAGTCAGGCATTTAATTGCAATGTTTGTGTCCATTTTGTGGAAATTTTGCGATACAAAAACAATGATTTCAGCTCAGTTAATGGGAAATGGTGGATCCAATGGAAAAAGAAAAAAAAAGAGGGAAGCTGGAAGGACTATAAATGGAAAAAGGTAAATAAAAATAAAATACCACATAAAAATAGTAAATAAGTAAGTTAAAGCGTGTATATGTTATACTCAAACAATTTTTTCCTAATTGATAATAATAATTTATCGGTATTAGGCTACGAGGGTTTTCCAGGAAGTATTATTATCTTAGTTGGTTAAATGAACTCAAGAGTTTGCAGTAAACCTGTGTTTTTAGGTTACAAGAAGCATGTTGAGTATGTTAGTTACCATGACAACATGTCATACTATAACCCAGTAGGGAGTAGGTTTTGTTTGAGGTTTTGTTGAGTATTTGAAGTCTTACATCTTGGTCACCATCACACAATGACATTTCATTATAGACAACCATAATACCATAATTAGGTAGTGAGCTGTACTTTATTTACAACATGGTGATGAGAGATGTTAAACTGGGCACCAGGCACAAGAAACCCTTTTTGTTTATATTATTTAGTCTGGTTGGCAGAAGTTTCATATGATTTCAGATAAAATGGTCATCCAACATCAAAGAGGGAGGTGTGAAAAGAGATGAAGTTTGTAAGATTGGCTAACAGAGTTATTATGCAACCCCAAATCATAAAAGAGAGTGGGTATTATATTTTTTTGCAAAACAAGCCTGCAGCAAACTCCTGTAAAAGTTGAAAGACTAGCTTTGTATCTACAACACTTAAACTGTGTTCTAGCACAGAGGCTACAAAGCAATGAAGCATTTTTAATGTGAGTGTGGGGTTTGGTTTAAAAGATCTCCAGACAAGTAAACAAGTCAGGACTGCAGGACTGCAGGACCAGTACAGTACTCGTACCATCTTTATTCTCAGCCAAGTCTTTGTAATGTGTTCAGAGTGTGGCTTTGCAGTGTCTCTTCTTTAAAAATTAACAGACGTCCCTGGAAAAGATGTGGTCCTGAAGGCACAATATGTTGCTCTAAAATCTCAATGTGCTTTTCTGCATCAGTGCAGCCATCATGGAAGTGTAAATGACCCTTACCAAGGACACTTATGCAGTCCTATGTCAACACAGAAGCTGGCCCTGTCAATGTTTTCTGATTTGACCTTGTGTTAGGTGTCTGTGATAATAAATAACCACATTGACTTAAAAAAGAAAGGCATTGCATTCATGAGAAAGCTGTTAAAAGGAGGAGGTGGAAGGAATCATTTCATAAAATTGCAATTGTGGTGGTCTACTTTCTTTTTTTGTACAGCCTGTGACATCCTTATTTTTTCCCTGCAGGATAGTAAGTTGTTCTCTTTTAGAGCAACTATTAGGTTTCCTCTGGGGACTTGCATGCAATGACCCAAACTTTGTACCCCCCCCCCCCCATGGAGGCCAGTTATTCTCTCTTTCCCTCTCCTTGCTTGTTTTTGCATTTTGTGTTTGTTTTTGGGATATCCCCTGGTAGCATTTTTGTTAAATAAGGGACAATGTTCTCTACTCATGCCTCCCTGGCACCTGAGTTCTCCCAACATCTCCATCAAAAAATAGACAAAAAAAGTAATAAAACAAATTCTGCAAAGTCCCTCACTTTTGAAACAGTTTTACTTTTGCATTCAAACTATTCCTTTTTTCCCCCAAAAGGAGACGTGAAGTACCGGTATTTATAAGTAGTTAGTATCTTGCCTTCAGTTACCAGCAGTCACAGTGTTGTCAGTTTAAAAAATCAAAAAGAATGACTAACTATTAAGCCATGCAAACAGCTATTTACAGCGGGGCCTTTTTTTCCACTAATAAACACAAAAACACTTATAATGTCTCAAGTGAATTCTGTATTGTCGAATGTTTTGCATCAGACAGCTGGGTTTCCTACTTGC
>JAOWBL010000020.1:7098129-7123208 GCA_028564865.1 Zenarchopterus dispar | reverse complement strand
TATATATATATATATATATATATATATATATATATATATATATATATAGATATTTTTTTATATATATATATAAAACAGTAGACAAGGAGAACAGACACAGGAGGCAGATAAACTTAAAACACAGTCATGATGATAAACAAACACAAATACAGACAGGAAACAGGAAAATCACAACAAAGGGACCAGGGGCCTGTTTCAAAGCAGATTTAGTAAAAACTCTGAATATGTTAAACTTGAAATGAGGATAACTTTGGATTAGTGATTTCATAAAGGAAGGCAGCGCACACCTAAGCAAGTGAAGTAACTCAAGCCTGTTTGAGAAATTGTTAATTTACACAGTCAGTTGCCATGGTGACATGCTCCATGAACCTGATTTGGAGCAGGTTTTCTTCAGTTCTCTGTTTTTCCACCCCTTTACAAAGCCAAACCACTATTTTATTTAAGCACCTATTCATTTTCATGAACAGATGAATAAATTAAACATATTTTAGTGAAAACCAAGAGTGATGAATAACTTAATCAGCCCTGTTTGATCACAGATACAAGGATTATGTGTTTGAAAACAGCATTATGTTTGATATAGCTGCTGGAAATGAAAATGCTAATGAATTTATTTTGGTAAATAGTGTATATTAAATGTTATTAGTGTAGTGACAACTACACATGTCTTATGCCTCAGTTACCTGATGGAAGTATGCTTTTATGTCTTATTTCATTTTCTTTCAGTTGCCTCCAGCTTTGTTTTCTACCTGCAACCCAGCAGGTAGAAAAAAATTACAAATGCTGGGTTTAAGTTCAGTACCACAATGTCTTACTTGTGGTATTGTAAGAGTAATAAAATATTAAACTTATTCATGATCGGCAATTATCTCTCCCAAACCAACTGTCTCTTTTTCACAGCTGCAGCCACGTTATGATTTATCGTTGTTATAATAATTTTTATTTTTTGTAAGGCAACTATGCCTAAACTAGCTTTAAACATTACTTACTTGATGGTGTAATTTCTTATTTAACCTCTTTTTTGATACAATTTTCATGATGTATCTTCGTATCAGGGCTTTAGATAAGTTAATATAGGACAACCGGGTAAGTTTCTTTCAATATTTTTGTCATGTCAGCTAGTATGAATCAAATTTATTTCTGTGGAAGACACTTCTCACATACATACATATATGTATATATATATGTGTGTGTGTGTGTGTACATATATATATATATATATACATATATATATCTATGTATATATATACATATATATACACATATGTGTGTGTGTACATATATATAGATATATAAAGACATATATACAATAACTTAGAAGCATTTGCTAGCTTTGCAGTAACTCAGTCCATTTGGCGAGAAAACAGCAAAACAAGGCTTTTTGTGAGATGATCCATTCCTGAGAAACATCGTTGTTTTATTTTTTGTTTTCTTACTTTGAAATTGTCACTCTAAATTACAAAGCCAGAGCAGTGAAATCAGACAAATTCTTTCTCCTCAGCTCTGGATATCCAATAACTCTCAGACAAGTGGGTAAGGCACGTTAGAGATGAGCCCTCTGCGAGGGTGTTTTGTGTGTTTGCGTGTGTGTGTGAGAGAGAGAGTGTAAGTCTGTTACAGAGATGCCAGAGCCAATCACCAGAAGGAAATTTAGTAGCTCCCTGATTCCTGCTCCAGTGGGCAGATAAGATTATAGCATTTAGATTCAGGACCAAACATTCCCTCACATCAAGCTGGCTAGATCTACGCCCGGGCTGTGAGAACTTGAATGCTGCCATGCCGACAACATACTGCTGTCTTTTTCCCTTTAATTTGTAGATGGTTTACACCAGGCTTGCAGTACAACGTAAATTTGTTTAGTGTCTTAGGTGCCAGGGCAGTTTTTTCTTTTCATGTGTTCATCCAATACGCTTTTTATGGTATTAAAGCAAATGTTGTGATCTTTTTTGTGAGTTTGTTGGTCTTTAACAAAACTGCTTATACAGCCTGAGGTTGCAGATATAATAGAGATGACAGATGAAGGAGTAAAGTTTTATGCAGGACCTCAAAATTTAATCCCCTCCAGCTGACAGGGAATTACATGAATATTTAGGATTCAGCTTCACAGACACTGACTGCAGCTGTGTGGACCTGCTCAAAAAGAAAAAGACTCTAAAGAAGACAACGCTTCTATTTTTACTGTTATCTTTTATAGCTAAACAAATTTTAACTACTTTACGTGTGATTTTGCCACACTTTGTTTTGTCCTCTTTTTCCAAGATAAAATCTATTGAGGATGCATTTGTTTCTCCCCTTGCAAGGTAAATCTCACTGTTGCATGTAGCAGTGTCTGTTTGCTGTTAACACATATTGCAGCTTAAAAGAAATCCTACATCAAGTTTAAAATCTGGATTTGTTGTGCCCTGATTTGTGTACCATGGGATGACAACAGTATTGCATAAACAGGAACCTAAATTTCATCGAATCATCCTGACCTCCTGCTGTTGTCCAAGGTACATGTCGAGTACTGCAAATGTGAGGTGACAGCAAGTCGATGTGCATTTTATTTCTGTCCAAAGGCATGTTATAACCTGAAATTATCTACCTCCTTGATATAGTCGTAATTCTATCAGCCAGAAGCTGAGCTCTAATCTTATTATCTGTGGTTAACAGAGTTGAGGTTGGAGGGGCCTCGGCAGCGATGGGATCTCCACAGGACAGATTACCTCTGTATTATCCACTCAGAATAGGACATTATCACGTATCGCAAGCCAGAGGTGTCAATTGACCCAATCAGATTGTCCTTCTAGTGATGCGGGCCACTCCCCTCCTAAGTTAATTATGGAGAAGATGAGGCACTTTCCTTGGGTGGGTTCTGCATGCTGGAACTTTACGGAGTTGCATGTTTCTGTACAGCAGCGAAGTGTTGCAGCTTCACTGAGGTGTCTAGAAGCTGGACTCCAAACATAAGCATTTAAGATGTCGCTACCAAAATGACATCTGGAATTAAAGATACACTGATTGCAATTTTTTGGCCGATTCTCATTAGTGATTTTTCAGTGAGTGTGACCTACTGATTCTGATTTTTTGGAATTGGAAAACTTTAGTTATCCAATTTTTTTAATATTCAAAGTGTTACAGTTTTTGTTTTGTTTTTTTTTTTTGCATCATAGTTTTGAGTTATTATTTAGCATCTCTTACATACATTTTTTTAATCGTAAAACTTGTAATGGAAATAGTTGTTATATAGTTATTTGCTGCTATGCGTAACTTTTTTTTTTACAGCAGGCTATAAACCTTGACTTTATAACCTGCTTCCGATCAATAACTCTGGCCAGAGTGAACTGCAGCTTCTCTTCAGTGTTGCACATCTGGCTGTGGGGTTTTAGTGATATACAGCCACCAGTATTTGGCAGACCAGACGGAAATAGAAACAAAGGTCAGTGTGGCATAAAATTGACATCAGATTGAGTAATGAAGTGACCTTTAATGGGAAACACATCCTGTGAGCTTTTGTTTTAATCACATGGAGGTTGAAGACATGAAGTTTCAGCTTTGTATGATGTATGGAAGCATCATTAATGTTTTGCTGAAACAAATGCAACTATAATTTTGCCTTGAAGAAGATAAAACAAATTGTCATGTGGTCAGGTGAGTTGTATTTGTTCAATTTCCTTTGACAAAAAAATGTTCTCTTCTCATTTTTGACCTATTTATGCACAACTCATACATTTGTAGAGGTATACAGGTGCAGAGTAGATGAACGATGGCCTTTTTTAATGCTCACTAGATCTGGATCTCCCATGGCCCTTGATGAGAAATAGTGCATCACAAAGCAGCCAGACATCACACCTGGCGACTCATTGTGAATGGCTGCATGGTCTGACACTGATATATAATCAGTTTTACCAGCCAAACTTAACATAGTGTAAGTTTCTGCTACTCAGGACATTTGTCTTTTTTTGACACAGAATTTGCAGATCTTGTTTGAACATATTTGTATATTATATATGCCTCCAAATGCAGCTGCACACAGACAGGTACCCTGTGAATCTGTGGTGAGGCTGTAGCGCCTTGATGTTGTATTTAGTTAATAAAAAGAAAATTTAACCTGACTATAGTCTGTCCGTTACTGTACGGTATTTTATCAAATGAAAGTCAAAGTCTTTGTTCACTTTCACTACTTTGAGTAATATACCTTTATTAGTGGCAAAGGCTTTATTTCATGGGACAAGTATTACATGTTCTTTAGCAGGAGGGTCAAGTGGCTAGCCAATCATTTACTTTACTTTATTTTATAAAGATACCTTATATCTGCAAAAAAAAAAAAAAGAAGACATCCACGAAGGTAAAATAGTACAGAGCCAAGTTCTTCAGAATCTCTGACTTCTCCTTCTGCAGCTGAGTCAGGTTATTGTTGCGCGTCTCCACAGCAGGAAACTTCCTAACAATAAATTTAATGGCGGACTCCAGGTATAGCTATAATTTCTAGGTGTTCAGATTCAAAAATATCACAAAAATGATCCAAAAATATACAGTTGAAATAGTATAAACCTAACAATAGATCTAGATATTTATTCGCATCATAAAGTGATTGGTTGAAAGATGCAACTGTGTACCAGTTGTTTTCCTATTCCAGCAGCTGATCAACCAAAAAATGCATTTAAATTGGAGATTGTTGTATTCTTTCGTATTTATTGATTTTTCTTTGTGGGCAGAGGCAAAATTGTTTAGTTCTACACTAAAAGCATGTTTAGAGTTACAAAACAGAACCAAAAATCACACAGTTCATCCAGTATTTTCAAAACATTTCTTTTTTTTTTTTACACCTTGAGTATGGATCAAATCCAGAAATATAGCTCAGCTGTAATTTGTGCTTTTTGGGGGTTTTCTTTAGTTTTTTTTCAACGCACATCATCTGTAGTTAACTGTCACAGTTTTATCAAACGTCGTGTCTGCCTCCTATAAACTGACCCATTTAACCATTCACATGTATTTCTGTGAAGACTGGACCAAACATTTATTCATGTTACGGTATTTTGTTACAGTCTCTCCACATTTATAGTCTTTTACTGTACGATTACAAATATAGACATAAATGGAACAAATGGACTCAAATGTGGGGCCAATTTCCTAAAATAATTTTGCTTTTTCTTTTTGTGGCACAATCTTTCCTCGGTTAGTCAACACGTTACAGAAGAAAAAGCGCTTTTGTGTTACAGTTTGACCACAGTGACACATGGTTCATTGTGAGAAGTTAGGGAGATGTCGTAGAGCTGTAGATGGAAATGAGCCCTCATTACTTTCTGCTCTCATTCAGGCCAGTGCTCTCCACGCTTCATCTTCTGCTCTCACTTAATTTTTCTCTCTCTGTTGCTTCATCTCTGTTCTTTGGAGAAAATCAAACTGGGTCATATCTTCCTTCTTTCTGCTCTTCCTCCTCAGTGGCATAAGAAGAAAAAATAGAAGAAAAAAAAGAGGATGATTTGACGCAGTTCTAGTGGATGTTTGGGAAGATGACTATGTATGGATGGCATTGCAGCCGAGCTGCTCCACACACTTGCTGTGCCCCCATAAATTTGCACACTCAATCTGAAAGCACTCAGAACATTTCTCTGCTTCCAGAGCATCTTAACCACTATTGTGAGCCCTTTTTTCCCCCTGCAAAAGGTGCACCTCACCACTGCTTTTCCTCTTGCTACGTCTTTATCTAACATTTCAAGCTGTTTCAACTCGGGCTGCCTTCCACCACAGCTCAATAGTTCTGTCAGGTTCACCTTTCTTTTTTTTTTCCTAATTTTTTTATGGTGGGAAGATGTCAGAGTATCTTCCCTCACACATGAGCACTTATAACACAGATGCAACAATAACTTGGACTGGTATTATGATTATACTTTGCAGTTCCACTTTATTTAATGAAAAATGTTCATTTATTAACAAATAGGAAATCAGATGAAAATTAAATACACCCAAAACAACTTAATGGATAGTTTTGACCGCTAAAGAAACCTTCATTGTGATTCATGTGCACATGAAAAGCATGCCCAGTCCAATTAGTTATATATAGCTCATAAAATACAATTAATACAACAGTAAAAGTTATAAATGGTAGTAATGAGTCTGGCGTGTTTGGGCTGAAATAGAAGAATAATAATGCTGAGAGTGTTGCCTTTCTTTTTTTGTTTTGCTTTTTTTTACTTTATGAAGCTACAATTTGTCTCAAAAAAAGAAAATAAAAGACCCTTATTTTCTTCAGTTTGCTGCTTTTTCTTTTATGTGATTTATTTGTCACTGAAGGTGCCGTGTTTTGTTTGGTTTGAAAGGATTCGTCAAAAATTGCCAGTTCAGTTCAAGAGTTCTCATGTTTGGATCCACATAACATCAAGCAGTATTGTTTGTACCTGGTTGTATGTAAATAAATATCTGTGCAAATTCATGCATATACAATGTAATACTGGAAGTGCTCTGTGCATGCACAGAAGAATATTGATGCCTTTTTCATTTATCTGTTTGAAGAGACTGCTGCGGATGGTTTAGTCAATTTGAAAGACAAGCGTCCAAGGTCGACCAGCAGGCCTCATCAGATGAAGCACGCTCAGAGCAAACAAAACCCTGGTTTGTCCAGTGTCGGAACATCGCTGGACAAACTTTGATCTGTGCAGTCTTCCTGCCATGGCTAAAAGAAGCTCCCTTACATCTTCAGATGTCTGTCTCACAATCAAAGCCTTGTCAGGTGTGGGGGCTCATCTTTCAGAACAGCCCCTGCTATTCTCGTATTAATTACTTAAAAGCTCCTTTCTGACACCAGGACATGTAGATTCTCAGCTCTGAACAACAAATGTGGTTGAGATGAGTAGTGATTTTCCCTCCACTAAGACTCCTTTTCAGGTAGTTGTGTTAAATCGGTTTCTGCCCTTCAGTTAGTGGTCAGAGTACTGTAGCTCCTCCAAAATCCCTCTTAAACCAGGGGAAAAGGTATGATTGGACTTTTTTTCTTTAGAAGACTTTTTTCCTAAAGGAGGTTTGATTCAATACCTACAATTCACCATCTTCAGCTGGGCAGTGTTTTTGTAAAATGATGGACAGCGGAATATGAACTTGCCCAGTCCCTCCTGAATAACATCCATTATTGTCCACATCTCAGAGCGAATGACCTCCCAGGAGGCCAGGGCTAAATTCAAAGTTATAGCCCAATTTTCTTGAGCCCAGCCATCCAGACACAGATTCCTACAGATAATTTTAACAATAGTATTTGTACACTTAGGTACAGATATGCTCATGTTTGTTCTCAGGCTTCTCTTCAGAGAATATTAGGTGCTTCTTTGAGGGAAGGGTTTTATTTAATTAATTAGTGGAAATCTAATCAGATTGAATTTTCAGGAGGTATTGAGTGTTTTAAAAACTAACTTGATTCTTGGATAATTTTACCAAGAATCTGTAATAACACTCAGATTCACATCATGGCAGATACTTAAACATTTACCATATTTCACTCAGACAGAAAATCAAACTGCTTTGTATGTGACAGTGATACAAAACACTTCAATTAGTTTTTCCAGTCACTACTCAGTAAAGATTAGACTTAGAAGGACTGTGTTGTTTTAAGTTATTTAACTATTAACTCCAAAATTAACCCCATTATGTTTTTAGGTTAAACAAATATCTGTTGTAGGAATTAGTTATTTTTTTAACCAAAATATCAGCCTTTATGTATTTAACAATAACGCTAACTGAGCCCTTTGTGATATAGTTTTTTGACAGATAAATAGTAGTAGTAATTCAGTTTCCTAATCAAAATGTTTTTCAGGGTTTTCCAAGAGAATATTGGGAATGTGGTTTCATTTGAAAACTTGTGCTACTTCTACTGGTGTACTTTTGGAAAGCAGTAAGAAAGAACCATTTTTAAGTACTCTTGAAAATCTAATCAAATCAAATTAATGTTGGTAATGAAATGAAAGCTACAGCTTGGTGAGTTCTGTCTTTCATTTGTCATATTTCTAAGTGAAGCTTCAGCCCGTGTCCAGCGCTTTTGTTTTATAGGCTGCACAAAAATTCCTGTAAAATACTGTATGTCCTTGTCAATGTCTGGAGGTTCTCAGAGGGACAATAATGATCTGGCAGGAGGCCAAGAAACCACAACAAAACAAGGCATTGCCGGTGATACTGCAGGTTGGACGTGGTTGTCCTTGCTTTATGTCATCCTGATGTAACGAAAGCAGCAAACCATTATTTAGTAAGAAAATGTGTTGCAGTCTACAAGCTCCAAAGAACTGAGAGGTGTCGTTTAGGAGTTGTGTCATCGTTGGTACAGAGGATGTTGCAGCATCTGTATTGATACAGTGACACACATGCTCTCAACAGGTTCATGGGGAGAATGACACAGAGGTGCATCCGTAGGTGATACCAGACCAGGTACACTAAATCAAGCACTCAAAACATTTGTTTTGGCGATTACAAATATGAAACATCCATCCGTAACCATGTATTCCTATGCTTGGTCACGGGGGTCTGTTGTGGTCTATCCTGCATATCTTTGAAGAAAGGTACCAGGCCATTTGTTACACGTAGTCAAGATATAATGGTCTATTGGCTAGCCAATGAGAATAATGAAAACATAAAAGCAGAGTATGCTTTGAGTACCTTTCGAGAATGAAATGATACTTTTTGACTGTGTACGGTTTCCAGTCTGTCACTCATTTAACATGTGCTGTCAAATCTCAGATCATGGTGGCCAAAACACAGGTGCCATAAAGGAGTCCACAAACCAACAGGTGATGTTAAAGTGGTCATTGCTTTTATAAAGTCTATACATATGGCTCCCAGTGTCCAAGACACAGTCATTAAATAGTGGTTACCACTGTTACATCACAGCAAGTAGGTTCCTGGTTCGACTCCCTGGCCTGGCAGGAGTCTTTCTGTGTGGAGTTTGCATGTTCTCCCCGTGCTTGCGTGGGTTCTCTCTTAGCACTCTGGCTTCCTCCCACAGTCCAAAAATGTAAATTATGTTGGTTATGTTATGTTGGTTGAGGACTCTAAATTGTCCAAAGGTGAGAGTGTGAGTGTGCATGGTTGTTTGTCTCTATATGTGGCCTCGCGATGGACTGGCGACCTGTCCAGGGTATGCCCTTGCCTATCACCTGTCCTGAGCTGGGATAGGCTCCAGCAGACCCCCGCCACCCTGCAGATGGATTCAGCAGGTGTAGAAAATGGATGGTTGGATGTTTTCAATAGAGACAAATGATGTTTTTCTTGTGTAAAATAAGATTGAGAATCAGAAACAAACCATAACTGGTTAATACAATCTCTACCAAAAATCCCATTTC
This sequence comes from Zenarchopterus dispar, assembly GCA_028564865.1. Taxonomy (NCBI): domain Eukaryota; kingdom Metazoa; phylum Chordata; class Actinopteri; order Beloniformes; family Zenarchopteridae; genus Zenarchopterus; species Zenarchopterus dispar. The sequence goes on along the minus strand of JAOWBL010000020.1, from coordinate 7,113,906 downwards.
TTGGGTCTGATTTCTTTCTTTTTTTTCTTTTCTTTTTTTAATATAAGAAGATAGCCTGAGACTATCAAAGCACTTGAACAGCAATTAAGGACATGGCAGAAGTCCAGTCTTCATGTTGGAGATTTAGAGTTTTGTCTTTGCATCAAAATATGCCCCAATTTCACAGAGGACCTTGAATCGCTTTAGAGAACATAAAAAATGAAATCCTGGTTATTGCTTGACTGCTTTAACTGTAGAGCTTGTAGCATTTCCTGAATCCAAGGCAAGAAAGAAACTTGGATTGACAAGTCTTCACTCATTTGCTGTTTTCATTATGATTATAAAAATAAATCCAAACAGGACTAGACAAGTATTCACATTTTGATGCAGATCAGGATAATTTTTCTGTAATACAGCTTTGCCAGGGTGGTGGATTACTGAATCCTCTTTACAATAACAACTCAGTTTCTCTTGACTCTATTTTTTTCCAGTTAAAATGATTGTGCAGATTTCTCAGCTTCATTAGTAAAGTATTGAGCAAATCACACCGCTTTTCTTTTGTCAAACATCAATCAGCAAAGATTCTTGCCGTCCGTCCCTCTTTGGGGCTTTGCTCAGAGTTCATGACATTTAAACGAGCCTGTGATCAAACTCTTGAATATGTAAATTTCGCCTTTCTGCTTCAAGAAGCTTCTTGAAAGAAGAAAAGATTCTCCCAAAGGTGATTAATTGGTTCAAATACACCTGAGAAAGATGTGACACAACAAAAACTCGCATTTCAATAGCAGCTTTCACACGTTATCAGTCACATACAACAGCTTCAGGAAACTGTGACTCATACATTCACACTTAGGCATAAAAACAAACTCTTACTGTACAATTCAATATCTCCTCTGAATGCTAGACTGTGTCTCTGCATCCCAGGCTGCTAAAAATCCACAACTGAGTACAAACTTCCAAATATTACTAGTTAATTTTCTTTCACCATCTCCATCCCCACTGCATCTTTCCAATCTTACACACAGGCAGCCTGAGGTGCAGCTTCAGTTTTAGTTTTGTTTTGTATGCATCGGCTGTCTCAGTTGTTGCTGCCTGTCTTTTATCTTCCTGCTGTACAACCTCTTACAGTTTGACAGTCCACTCTTTCATAAGAGTTTTGCTAATCTAATAACAGGACTCTAGCAGACAAGATACTGATAAGTTGTCAGCGAGCCATGTTAATTAAAAAAAGAAAAAGAAAAGAAAGGGCAGTTCTTAGATGCCTGAGTGAATCAGCAATGTGCACACAGAATAATAGCCATGGGAGAGTTTAAATTGCAAATAATCATACTTTTTGAGTGTTTGAATTGGTAAAAATGAGAGAAGATGATACTGCTGAATTGATTTTGCTTCAGACCCCCTGGAGTTGAGACTGAAATGAACATCTCTAACCACCCTCAAGGATGCAACCACGCTGTCGATGCTGTTTTGTATTAAGATAATAAAGTTTGTCTTGTATGCTGATTTTATCTCAAGTGCTTCTTAAGATAATCATTCTTATCTCAGAACTGTAAGGTTGTATCCCCATTCTTTGTAAGTTTCAGGGGTTGAAAACAAAATCTGAAAGTGCATTGAATGTTAAAGTTAGAAATTGACTTTGTCATCAGTTAAGCAAATAATCAGTGCTTTCAAGATGTTTACCAAGATTCAGTAGAATTTGTGGACTATATTTGTGCAACCTCCACCATGTCCCCCAGCCAAACATCACAGATTTGAAGGAAGGCTTTATACATGAGGTTAAGGTGCTATTGATGTGAGAAGGTCACTCAGCCTTCAGCAGGATCCGCGAGGAAACACAGAAACCTCAGACAACAGCTCCACCTTTATACATATTCTGAATGAAAAGGAGAAAAGAAAAACATCATGCACAGTTATTGTAGTCACATCAAATATTTTTGTAATTTTTTAAAAAATTTTTTTATGAATGTGTTCTGTTTACAAGTTGTCTCTATCCTAAAGTCATCAGTGGATTAGTTTGATTTTGAAGGGTCTATCTTAACCATTTTTTGGGGGAAATGGCTGATTTTGGCAAGTCTTTTTTCAGTATTTATAAAGGAAATACACTGTTTTTACCATGTTTTGACAGAGGTCTATATCTCAGGTCAGCTTTGACAAACAGCCTGTTATATTGCTAACAATATAAAACAAAAAAAAAAAACTATTCCAATGTCCAGTTGGCTCATTGCTTACACCATGGTCCTCTTAATCAATAAGTTTTGGAGCAATTTGGCAGTCTTTTGGCTAACATCAGCCTGTTTAGAGTAAAATAAATTTTCATTAGTCGATCAAATCATACCGAATATAAATCTACAAGTTTTAGTGTACAAAGTCAATTCAGACAGTTAATGCTGGTGTCTTGCAAGGTTGCGAATAGCTGTGAGGATGTTATTTATGCAGTGGTGATGTATTGCAGCGGTGGATGAAAAACTGGAGCCCAGACTTCGAATTCAGTTCAGTACACACAAAATATATTTTCAATATCTGACTTTACTGAGCCTGACAAAGGTAATAAAGCTCAGGAACAAGCACAGGCTGGATAGTTGGAGAGAGGAGACTGACGATCGCCCACCGTTGTCATCTATCATGAACAGGACACCGGAGATCCCATCTGATAACATGGTTTTATGATGTCATTTTTCACAGCCTTTACGTAACATTAAATACATGCACATTGAGTTATGAAAAAAGTGAGCTCTTGTTGTAGCAGGAGTTTGGCATCCCATGCGGTTGGTTTATCAATGTCACGCTATTACAAATTTGTGGTTACTGCAACAGCTGTGCCCCGGACTGTAAGGCCTTTATTATTAATCCCTTCCGCTGTGAGGGTTTTTTCTTCTTCTTTCAGCATCATTCTCTCTGCAGCATTAGAGGGAGCAGAGGTGTCGTTTCCTTTCTTTCTGTCTGAGAGAAAGTGGTTGATTATAAATTGCCTCTTTTTCTGCAGTCTCTTACATGACACAAAGATTAGCAGGTCATTCAGGGTCCACTGGAACCAAATGAATGGTTCTTCCTTGAAGATTAAAATTTAATTCATGAGGGTAGGTTTTTGTTAGATTGTTTGTTAAGACTATAAGCTTAAAACCAAGGAGAGATAAACAAGTCATTGTGTGAAAACTGAATGCCACGTTTCAAGGCTTTTTTTTTTTTTGTCAAGGTTATTGTATCTCAATAAAACCAATTTTGTTTTAGACATACCAGCGGAACATGCACATTATATTTAAGTCAACCCTTTTTCTTTTTTCTTTTTTTTTGATAGCACTCTGCACTGCTATGACAGAAATCAAGTTGAACTGCTTTTATTGAATCACCGCCACTAGAGCGCACACAGAGCAACACACGTGCTGCGTCTTCATGCTACACACACTACGTTTTGCTCAAAGTACACAGTGTACCAGATCAAAATGAATCTACATGGATCAAAAGGAGTCTGGTTGAACTGACAGCGAGGATACAATGCTGCACTGCTGCCATATGGCACGCAGGTCCCCTCAGCTGGAACCAAATGTCCCTGCACTGTTGATAGGGATGGATTTAAAAACAACAAATGGAGAAAAAAATGTTGAAGTGTGTCAAACCAGTTGCTGACATACCTTTTGCCTGAGACTGAGTCTTTCTGCGTGTGTGGATGTGAGTTCATTGCTCTTGATGTTTATCACAACTGCATTCAGACGATGAAAGAAAACAGAGGTTATATTTGCATTTGACATTAAAGTAAACGAGGCAAGTGATGCCGATTCCTAACGCACCTATGTGGACAGAAAACATCAGAGCAGCTCTTCAAATCACTTTAATTCTGCTTACCCAATCACATCTCCGTCTGACAGGAGAGATGAGAAAGGAGCGGGCAAAAAGGGAGGGAGGAATGGATATAGAGGAAAACACACTGCTTGAATATGCAATCAGTTTGGCAGTTACAATGACTGAGCAACATCATCTGAGCAGAGGAAAGTGAGTGTTTTTGTAGTGGGTGAGATTGAGATCAGGAGTGAGAAAGGCAGAAAAAAACAACCATACGGGAGGAAATTAGGAAGGAAGGCGAGCAAGTGTGCAGCTTTGAGGCGTTCCATCATCCACCAAACTCCTGCAGCTTCCCTCTTCCCTCCTCCTCCTCCTGAAGAGAGAGAGCAACAGAAAGAGTCACGCTTGCAAGCCTGAGAAGAGACGTCAAGAGGAGGATCTACGGAGGAGAAAAAAATCTCTCTCTCTCTTCTGCTGCCTCTCTTCGTTGCATCCTACAGGCAGCAAGGAGCGAAGAGGAGTGAGGAGGATCCGGCTGGCATATTTTCTGCGCTTCTTCCCTGCAATTTCTGTGGCTGTATCACAGTCCGTGGAGCGCAGGGAGAGCCGCCGGGAGCTCGATCGGTGACATCGCTCTGCAGCAGAAGAAGAGTACCGGGAGAGGAGCCGGGATGCTTAACAACCTGACCGACACAGAGGAGGGGGACGGGGGAGCGCAGAGCCAGGGTGAGTGATGAGATGTGTCATGCAGTCGCTCAAACACATGAGCAGATATGCAGAAATAGGGACGCACACATGACGATGCATGACATACAAGCACGGTGCTGTATCTGTCCATGCAACAGCACAGATGGAGTATAAATACATGTAGCACAAAAACGGCTCATAAAAACATGTGTGATGTAGGTTTACACACGCAACCTGATTGAAGTGAAGACCGTTGGTGTGTGTGAGTGTTAGATTGTACAGTGGCCTGCCTGCCTCCTCTGCTGCTGCTCTTACTGCAAGGCTGTTGTGACAGGAATAGTAATGGGCTCATGCTGTACGATAGATTGTGAGTATAAGGACATTACAGCTTTGTCCAACACACTAATAATCACACTCATGCACAAACAGTACATAGCATTAAATGTCACAACTATCCAATGGTTCACCCGCTCTTCGTGGCAATGCAAATGTTCTCTCAACATATGGGACTGGCGGTACATTTACACATGCACGCATACACGTTCCGCCGCTCACAATTACAGATACCAAGCCACCATTGCTGCTAATCCCATCACCCCCAGCTGTCAAAATCAGCCCTCCATCCAATCCACTCTGTTCACTCTGCTCCTCAATCTCTGCAGGGGAAAACCTGTAACCTGCTGGCTTCCTGAGCTTTGTTGCGTGTTAAACCAGACACCACATACCCACTCAGGCCCTGGCGAACACTGAACCTGTTGTCATGAAAAGCCTGTCAGAATTTCAGTTCAAGTCCTGGCTACCTGGCGTCAGTTATTCTGTCACTCGTATGAATAATTCTGCATTTGCTGATGCAGAAGTGTCAAAAATGAAAAGAGGGCCACTTCTTTATGGTGCTTGCTACGTGTTAAAGATCATCACCTCACTGCACGTATCACTCACTTAAGACTCACAGCCCTTTTTCTCTGCTTTGGCACTACATTTGTCTCTCACCTGTATTCTCGCTTTTTTTTTTTTAATCTCTCCCACTCTTCATTACATGGAAATATACCTGTTGTTGTCAATGCAGAGCTTCAACAAAGGCACAGGAGAGACTTCTCCTGTCTTTGAGGGCTTAATGATAAAAATAGACCAGCGGTGGGAACATGAATATTTAATTTAATGCAGGCATCTTTTTCTTTTTTTAATTAATAAGGGAAATTATAATGATGTATCTTCTGATGGACACTAAGAAGATAGCTTTCAAGTATTCTGAGCTTGACATAAGGCTATAAACCAGGAGCGATAACTTGATAAAACAGTTTGAGGGTTTCCTGTGTTTGTGTGTTTTCTCCTTTTACCACTTTTGAACGTATAGTGACTGATGTATCCAGATGCATCCATGCGTGCTAAACGGTGCTCAGCAGTTGACACACATTCATAGTGAGCACATGATAACGTACTGAAGTGCATGTTCATGTAGCTCATCACCTTTCCAACGATATGTAGATGTCAGATGTCTTTTTTTTCTGCCCCAGCTTGTCCCTCTTTCATTTTGTTCTGGCATGAAACTTATGCACGCATAAAGTCATGTTTGGACCAGCGGAGAGAGAGATTAGTGTCCCCTGTGACCTCCTCCCAGCACAATCCCAATATTTTTCTCCATGTCATTCTCTCACTACCTCCTTCTTTTTGTCACTCTGCAGTACAACAGCTTATTCCAGCATAGGACCTCATTCACAAGCACTGACACCCACAGCAACCCCTTCATCCCTCTCATCTGAATCCCATCTCTACTAAGCTAGCTATGCAACCACGTGAATTGCTCTGTTTAGTCATCAGTACCACACCGGGCATCTCCAGTAACTCAGAATGTCAGAGGCTGTTGCTGTCCGCTGCTCCCTGGTGCTGAAAGTGGTCCTCCCCCTTCTCTCAGGGCTGTCTAGTGCTGTCCAAGGTGCTGATTTACAGCCTTCATTACATGGTTGGATTACAGCCTAGGAGAAGTACACACAGCATCGGGGGTGGGCATTTGAGTTTGTAGGCGTGTATTTTTGGACTGTTTATCTTATCAGCATGCGAAGATGAAAGGAGCGACTCTGTGGGAAATTACAAAAGGTTGTTATGATACTAAAAGTACTGCATGTTAAATCACAGATGTGTTTACATATTCATAATTGTGTTGCTCTCGTTATATTGGAAATTTGTCTGCAGTATTTTCTCCTTGAAACAGTTGAAGGGAAAATTGTTTTAGTCAAGAGTTGAAGGAAATGTGAAGTGTAATGGCAGTGTACCTAGCTTTGCAGCACAAGAGGGGATGTTGTTATTGTCTGAAACAGAGTAATGGAATAAAACAAGTGAAAATATTATTTTAATTTAGCATTTAGAAAACATTCTGTTGTACTACCATATACAAAATCATCAGAATATCTAGTTTTGTCTTAATTACAATGATGAGCTGGTCTTCACTGTTTATGGTGCACTGTTTAGGGGAGCTGCCCATGTTCAGCTGCATTAATTCTTGTTAGCAAGCTTGAAATGATTTAATTTTACTTCAACAAATAATTGGTACTGTCTGCACTTTTTCATTTAGGATTTCAAGTTGCTCATTAACTTGTCAGCTGACTTTAATTGCTGAGGTCTAAAAAGTGACTAGTTTTTTCTTATATATGCATAATTAAATATTTCTGCCATGTAAAAGTCATTGACATAGCAGGGGAGCTGACAGCTGGTCCAGGCTCCAGCATAATACTTCATTTAGGGTTGAAATGGGTAAAGAAAATGGATGAATGAACTGATTAATATTAAACATTTTTGCTTCTTTTCGGTAAGTTCAGATAAGTGTATTAATAAACTTACATTAGGGTATATTGGGGTTAAATTAAAAGTAACCTAATAGCTCAGAAGCTGGGTGGCTGTAAAAAAGTGAAAACAAAATAAAATAAAAACAATAAGGATGTTTTGGACGACTAAACAATTGAAGCCTCAATATAAAACCAAAGCAATGAAGACTAATAAATTGATTACGTAATGTAAATATAATTGCTCATTTAAAATAATATCAAAATTGTTGAGAAATGCAGAATATGTATGTTCAGCTGCAGATAGTTTTTTTGATCAATACTTCCAATGTTGAACTTTATATTTCTCACTTTTGCATTTGAGACTGGATTGTATAGAGTAGGAAATATTTGTTACATTTATCAAATTATGATCGCTTTCAACAATATCCCCTCTAGAGTACCACATATTTATCAATCCATCTGAAACTACATACAAACCAGATTCTTATTTTTTAGACAATCTATATTGTTGAAAGATCTCTCTGTGGCTTTGATGCCAATTTGTGGTTTTGATTTTTTTTTTTTTTTTTTTTTTATGATCCCATTTTGTACCTTACTTGTTCTAGTTTGGTTCAGTAGCTCCTGAGCATTGATTAGGCACTACCAACTTTATTACTGAGGTGCTGACTTCTAGTATTTATTAAAATGACAAAGTCATTTGCAAAGCCAAACACCACAAAACCTTGTTGGTGTACATTAGTTTGGATCATATACAAAAGAAAAGTAAAAACTAAATAATTGAGAAAGTTTTCTGTTTATACACCACAGTATTTATTAATAAAACCGCTTGAGTATTATGTAAACTGATTTGTGCAGGGATGGGAACTGTTTTGGCAAATATGGGAAATTGCTGAGATGTTTTATCATAAATTATTAGATTAACCAAGGAAGTAACCAGTCAGTTGTTTGTCAATGAAAACAATCGTTAGTTTCATCCATCCATCTGCCTCCTAGCTGTAGCCAGCCTGCACTCCTGGTCTGGGCTGTGAATAGGGAGGTAATGATGTTTTAGATATGGCTGACAACATAATACTGCAAAATGCTCCCTGGGGCCCTCTCCTAGGGAAGCAGTTGTTGTGCATGCTCAACGTCATTATTCTCTGTCTACACATTCTGCAGCTCGTCTGCTGTGAATGGAAAGAGAAAGAAAGCAGAAATGCACAGCAAGTGAGACTGCTGGCTAATACAGAACCACAGGCACTTGTTACTTGGAAAGGTAGCTCTTTTGCTGCTCGTGCTCGCACACACACACCCACACACACACACACACACACACACATACAAATGTATTTTCAGTGGGTTAGTATTTAAGTGTATCAGCTCCACATGAGCAGACAGACACATAGTCCTGTTAGCCTCTAGCATGGTGCTGTACAAGTCAAATTTGATACTTTATTGCCATGTCAACCAAGTTGTATGCTTGTATGATTATGGTTAAATTGTGTGTTGACATTAGAAACTCCTTTTTTATTTTCGAAAGACTGCATTTATTTATGCAAATTATCTGTTGACTGGTTAATATCTTGGTGAAAGTGTCAGTTCTGCCTTGGTTGGCTTCTCATTTATTCATTCAGACATACATTCATTCATTCAGTTGGTTAGTTTATTAGTTTCATCTACCCTATTCCATGCTCAAAAAAAAAAAAAAAGGAAAAAAATCATCTAGAAATGTGTAAGTGCTATTTTCCATGGGTACATCAACCATTATGATACACCTGAAGCTCAAAAATAGACCATAATTATGTATTGCTTAATTGGATTTAATAAAGGTGGCTATTAATGAAGTATGGATACAATGGCTTACTTAACAATGAATGGGTTTTGTTTCATATAGCATAGTTACCACTGGTAGTAGATGTCCAGATAAAAATGGATGGATATTAATTCATTGTGAAAAATAAATAAAGAACATAAAGGCAGTAGAGCATAATCAGACATGTAGGGCTTCCTCAGAGCTTAGTGTTGACTCATAGTGATATGGTGAAATGCTCTAACAAAAGAATATACAAATGAGGTCTTATGTGCATGCTAGACAGGCTAACTATTATCAGCAGGCACAGATGGAGGAGAGTTCGTGAACTCTGCTTTCATAGAACTGGATCAGTGTTTATATATTTATGACATAGTTGGCAATTTTTAGAAGCAAAGGCCATAAAGTCTGCTTCTCATGCATCTTTTGACAGTATTGTGCACAAGTCGGTACTTGACTTCTACAGACTTATGACAAAGTAGCAGCGAACAGAAAATATTATGCATGTTTGGTACACATAAAAGTTAAATTACCTTGGTTTGTCTGTTGAAACCCTATCAAACTAATTGGAATGACATTTTTGAGTTTTGTCATAGGCTTAAATATCTGAATTTTTCTGTTTGTTGTAGATTTCCTACTTAATGGACATTTTTCTTGTAAACATTTCTCCCACTCCCACTTAAAACTGTTTCATTTCATGTCATTTTGAACCCATTTTACACTAATTAACATCTGATGATTTGGTTTGTTTTGAATTCAGAATTATTTTTAAAAGGAAAGGAACACTGTTGCAATTGAATGCAATTTTAACTTTGGTATAACTCTTCGTATTGCTTGTTTTTAAGGTCCTAAGTGGTGTTGCTCCTCTGCACCTTGCAGAACGTCTGCATGTTTACAAGCCCAGGAGAGCGTTAAGATCAGCTGATCACTTACTTTTAGATGTCCCAAACTGCAGGCTAAAAACAAAGGGAGGGCATGCGTTTCAAATAGCTGCACCCAAGTTATGGACCAATCTGCAGCCCCACATAAGATTCTGCACAAGTTTAATAACTTTTAAATCTGCACTCAAAACTCTCCTTTTTTCTCTGGCTTTTAATTATGTAGATTTAAATTTGACATATATGTTTTTTTATTGTGGTTTTATTTGGAGTGATGCATTCCATCATAGTTTTAAATAACATTTTATGGTTTCTTATGTCCTGTTTTATTGTTATTATAAACCTTATCTCTACAGCACTTCGGTCCACTTTGACTGTTTTTAAATGTGCTTTATAAATAAATTCAGCTTGACTTGACTTCAGCAGTAAGTGGAATCTTATAAAAATTAAGTCTTCAGAGATCTTTGAACTGACACATTTTTTGGTTAGGAATTCTCTCCAGGAGAAATGAATGGTCGGTTTTATGGAGGACAGGGGGATATCTGCCACATGGTGGTTTGGTGGTTTCCACTGTTGCCTCACAGCAACAAGGTTTACTGGTTCAAACCCTGACAGGAACCTTTCTGTAAATGGATGGATGGAGGCCACCTGACATGAAGGAAAGCCTTTGATCAATGTCAAAAAACATCTACCTCAACTAACATAGAAACCTTCGTCTTTTAGTATTTGCATTATATGTTTAAAAAAATGTGTAATGTCAGAGTTTTTTTTTACATGTAAAAGAAGTGATGCAGCAATAGAAAATCAGAAAGAAGCCATAGATTATATCACTGTACATGCTGAAAAACAGAATTTGGATGAACTCAAGGATAATGTCACAGAAGGTGCGATATGAATAAAACAACATCTGCATGACTGACTCGTATCAGTCCTTCATACTCGTAACAAAAATCGCCTTTACCTAACATTAATTTTAGGCATTTTCCATTTTCTTGATCTAGCGATTGTTCTTTCGAGTTTGAAAGTCACCTTTCAAGGAAGCAACTGCCAGACAAATGTGATGTAAATTACGTTATCTCCTTAAACTGCCAAAAATCTTGGCTTGTTACAGATCAGTATGCTTCTACAAGTGCCATTTAATCAATGGCCAAATCATCCAATGGCCACTCAATAACCAAAATACATAAAGTGTTCGAGTCTTATTTTATTACATCCCTTTAAAGTTTGTATTGAAGGTGCCAGCAAATAGCGTCTTCATTCTAAGACGAAGGAAATGAAAACAATGGTTTATCTCATTCAAGGTGAGTCTCTGTAATACAAAATGTACATAAAATAGAATGAAATGAAGATCATCCTTATAGGTAATATTTACTGATAAAGACAGTCCCAGAGATAAAGTTCTTTGATCATTACCTCTGCAGTCAGATATCTGCATGTCAGTGTGCAGAACCCATTGGCAGGGGTACTAGACCAGTACTGGTACCAGTAACTTTATGGTTTACATTTCTGGTCCGTTTGTCCGTGAATGTTTGATCAAGTTTGGACATTTTCATGCCAGTTGTGCAGTAGAGAGCAAAAGATGCCAAGCAGTGTCCAAAATAGACTCTTAGAATATTTTTTTTTCTCACTGATTTTTTTTTTAACTGTTTTTAATCTGCATTTAATCAGTAAAATGAGCCAAAGTAACTCTGGACTCCTGTCTGTTATCTTTATGTAACACAATACCATTGATGGAGATAACTTGGGAGCTGCAGTTAGTATCATGGAAGAGACAACTAAAGCCTGATTCATAGTTCTTCCATCAACTCAAGGCAAAGACAATACCGACTCAGTGCCATGGGAAGACTGTTGTTAAAAATCACCTGAAACTCATTGGTTGAGTGTTTACTTTCTGGTTTCAGTTTTCCAGTCACAGTGAACAATGGCGACTGACCAAGAGAGGACGTTGTTGCTCGTGCTTGATCCATTTCTGTTTACTCTACTGCTTACGTTCCAACGCCCAACAACTGAAAATGGCGGTGTAGCAGAAGAGAAAAACCGGAAAAGTGAAGTGCCAAAAAATGCACCGCAGCGAACTAGTCACAGCCATTGCAGTCCGCATCACCTTTGACACATAGTCAGAAAACTTTAGAGGTGCATGTCGGGCGGCACAGAAGCTCTCCAGAAGAGGAGGGTTCACGGAAGAGAAAACGAAAGAGTGATCAAGCAATGACCAAACATGAGTAAATGTTGGACAGTGTCATAAAAGGGACTTAACCTCCTAAACCACCTAAAGGGGGAGCCACTGAGCTAAAAAATTGCAAAATTTCCTTTTTCCCCCTTTTAAGAATTATTGAGCTATTATTCAGCTTCTCCTTCACTCTTCTTCTCTCCAGCTAAAGCAGAATTTTCAGATGTGTTGTTGGGACTCGTGAAAGTCGTGCTGGAACATGTCATAAATCATACAGTCTTCTCAATATATGCACAGAATTAATCACCCTAAACTGATGATTAAACACTTTAGAGGTGTCAGTAAGTTTCTGTTAATGGTATTGCATCATTTTAGACTTTAATTATTTTCTTTTCCTTGATGGTCAAAGTGACTCAGTGAAGGAATCTACAAGCAACACAAAAAGTAAATCTAAACTCCACAACCTATATTTCCTTTTGCTTGTTAGTGAAGGCTTTCATGAGTGTTTCTATAATAAACCTATAATTTAAAAAAAAATAGCATATTGATTTGCTTTCACTCATCTAAGTATTTGTGGGATGTTGGTTCGTATGTGGTAGAGGCCAGCTTCAGCAACATGTTACCCACTCAGCATCAACAACTTTACATAAAGACTTGAAACAAAATAAACTAAAACTCCTCTCACTACATTACTCGGTGTGTGTGTGCGTGTGTGTGTGTGTGTGTCTATGTAAGCCAAAGATTGGCTTTATTCCATTTTATCACAGTTTTTGTTTGGCATAGCAGAGAAAAATAACCAAATAGGTAATGCAGATTGCCATGGTTACGGTTTGCACAGCTGGAAATCTTCCATATATTTGCTAAATTTGCAGTCTTTACACTAAAGTAACCCATGACAAACAAAGTGCAGTGCACGCTATCATTTATTGCTTTATGCAACTTTACTGTTGCTGCAGTACGCCTGATTTCATAGAGAGTTGATTCAGTTTCAGTCATGGAATTTCCTCTTTGGATAAACCATTTACATTTCATAAAGTACAGAGAGAAGTCATGGTTTTTTTTTTTTTAAAGCTCACAGTACCACTGTGTCATAGTACACTTTTTGGATCTGAGGAAAGCTTTGAATTTCACTGTATTGCTACACAGCTTGTGTTTGCTACCTTATACTGAGGCCTTTTAATCTTTATTTATAATGTGGCTTTCATACTGTACATATGCAATGCCTTTTGCTTGTTAATGCCAATGTAATATCTATTAGTTTGAGGGAACTGGTGTTTAAGTCAGCCGGTTGTGTGCAGGAAGCCTCATTTGGGTGCAAGAAGAAAAGACAAAGATACAGTTTTAACTGTGGCCACATATGTGTGCAGGAGAAACCTCATCTTGAGACTGCTTCACCTTTAAAGTAGCAAGCTGTTTAATTGGTGGGTATGAGTAGGCAGAAGGACTGCAAGAGGATTGTGAGGCCAGATGTGGAGGTTTTCTGGTTACTCTAGTGACTGCATGTGAAAAACACAGCCTTGTAAATGGGAAGAAGAGGACTGTGGAGGATAGGCACAAAGGAGGCAATGGTACTAGTCTTCTTAATTGCTGCATGCTCATTTTGACCTGCAGCACGCCAGTGAACTCTAACAACTCACAGACGTGGTGCCCATATATTTTGGGTGTCATCGGAAGTACTAATGAGGCACATGGGAATGTTCACAGAATCACATCATCTAATGCACATTTGAAGTTATGGCCATGCAGTGGGAAAAAAACGTTTTCACCAGCTCAGTTTAGTAAATAAGTTAAACTGAGGTCTCTTCTTTGGAAATTAATTTAATACATTTTTTTACTTATAGGTCATACTGTTGCATGGTGCAGATCATTGACATTTGCTAAGATTTGGCATTTTGAAAATCAGTGAAAAAAAAACTGAAGAGTCAGCAAATTCTGCTGGACTGTTTGGACTACATATATCAAAGACTTTATATAAGAACTGTCACTGATTTTTGTTAACAACTGTGAAACCTTGGAATTCACATTTGGGATCACCATCTATGGGTTTTTGGAGCCATAATTGGACAAGATGGAGGAAAGCATCAATTCATCAACTAAAGCTAGTACTGGCTTGGCAGCAGTTAATCTACACTCCACATAAGCTTCAACAATAACTGGCATGCCTATGGTCTCTCCTTCTCTAAAACACTTAGGGGAAAAATGCAAAGTAATTTAGCTTCATTATAAAGATTTTATTATGTGTTAAAATTACCCATACATTTCATTAAAACTGACACATATTAAGATGATATCCATCCATTCCTAGTATAGTAACCCTCTGAGGTGAGATAATCAGATCACCAGAGTGAGGTGTCCACATCACTTCAAAACGTACAACTATCCACTTCGCTCCTGCTACTCTTCGTCATCCCCAGTCATGAACAATCTCCCAGGGTGCTTTAACTCAGCAACTTGCTCCCAGCTGAAGTGGGCCATCGGGCCTTTTCCAACAGAAGACTATGGCCTCATACTTGAAGGTGCTAATTCTCATCCCAGCCACTCACAACCCGGCAACACGTTGCCCCAGAGCCTGCAAGTGGTCTCTGCTTGATGACCAAACAACAAAAACACTCCACCCTTTGAATGTGTCAAAAAGTATGTCCAAGTTCTGTTTGATTTTGCTGTAATTTGAAATTATGACGAAAGTCGATGGTAAAAGGAACCCCTGGGAGAGTTCAGTACCCACCAGGAACGAGTCAGGCTGATTGAAGTTCTCACTGGTTGCCGTCATGATGGCCCATAGCAAAGAGCCCTGTAACTGATACTCCTGAGAAATCTCTCACATATTAACAATGCACATGGTCTTTAGCCTTTTCCCAGCCCACAACAAGCATGAGGACTACCGAAAAAATCCAACACATCCAGCGTTCCACATCATGATTCCCAGACCCAATTTTTGAACTATCATGCCTGCTTAATTATCTTTGAAATTATGTAATGACACCATAAATATATTTATTTCAGGAAAACTACAGATTTTTTTGTGAATGAGTCCTTATATTAAAACGGCTTAAAGCTTCATGTCAGTGCAGTTATGAAACTGACTGAGAGAGCGAACCCCTATCTGATAACTAAATTCCTCCTTGTCATCGCAGAGTTTGTCCAGACAGTAAAAGCATGTTATCAGATACAACCCAGATCACAGTAAAGATGCCCTGCTACTGCATGTTGACAAGCCATGAGAAACAGATTCTTTCAGCACAAGACATAATACAGTGTTATTTATTTAGCAAAAACTTACGAAGGTAAGTAGCAGTCAGCTGTTGCTGATCAAATAAACTCAAATAACTGATCACCTAGAATTGAAAGAGTTTACTTTTTTTCCTCACATACAACAGTTTAAGACTGATGTCGGTTTTATAGGGGTTGAAATCATTTTTTTTTTCTTTTTCTTTTTTTTTTCCAGTGAGTCTATCCCACATTACCAGGAGCAATGTCATTGGTCTTTGAGGTGTACTTGACTTTAATGTGACTGGGCAAAGCCGTGGAGCGTCACCACACTCAGCTGTAGCGCAGGAATTTATTGCACAATTACTTGTGGCAATAGTGCATGTTATGGAAATTCAGTCTTGTTTCCTCTTGTGTGTGTACATTCAGTTCTCTGTCCTTGGGTTGGTGTCTGGGAATATTATTATTTTGACACCTGTTATTTTACCAAGCAAGATTGTTATGTTAAGA
>JAOWBL010000020.1:7082916-7098029 GCA_028564865.1 Zenarchopterus dispar | reverse complement strand
TGCCTTCAAAAGAAAGCCTTGAAACCGATTCTGTGGCTGTATGAAGCAGCTTTTACTTTGTCTGCTGATCCCGAACAGAAACAACACTCCAGCAGAACCATCCAGAACTAATCCATCACCAAAAAAAAAAAAAAAAACTAAGCAAGTAAAAAAATCCAACCTGCCCCTCCGATTTATGAGTTTTATCTACTTTTGCAATTTTATCAAATGTACTCTTGAAGTTTAATTAAAACAAATTAGTTAAAATGTACGCTTCAAAAACAGTCTGTAAGCTTCCTATGTCAATAATTTATGCAATGTGTTTTCGACAAGCAAACCAATTAATTTCCCTTCCAGGATTAATAAAGTATTTCTGAATTTGAATTTAATTTTAACATATTAACACTTCAAATATAAAGAGAGAAAAAAAAACCAAAAATATGAAGAAAATGTGTATCTATATGCCTGTTTACAATAAAAATCAAGACATATTAGTACATTAAAATATCAACAGCAGCCAGTCCAAACCAAAGTATCATATTACTGTTACAAATTGGGCCTCTGAAATCTGTTTTGACTTAATGACAGCACGACCATCTGTGTTGTGTTTTTCCTTGGTTGGTTCTTTTTGCTCATCTAAAAAAGATACAACACTAAAATTACTGCAGGTCCGCACACTGCGCTTCCCAGCAATCACAGCTGGTGGACTGGCTCTCACCGAGTCACATATCTGCCAAAATGTAGCAAGACTCACTCAGTCAGTGCCGCACATCTGGCGAGTCTGGCTGGTAGCAATCTGGCAAGTGACACCACGATAAACAATTTCCTTCTGTGGAGCAATAGCTGTCTGAAATTCACTTCACCATCACAATCAAAAGTAACTGATTATTGCTTATCAGTCATCTTTTAGGTAAAGGCTATTAATTAACTCCTCCTTTAAGAGTCAATTTTGATTCATATTTGGATGTTTTTTTTATATTTAAAAAACCTCTCGCCTTATCTTCCTCTAGGCACCCCAGCTCGGCACGCTGATGGGCGTCTATCTTCCATGCATCCAGAACATCTTCGGCGTGATCCTCTTCCTCAGGATGACCTGGTTGGTGGGAATTGGAGGCGTCATCGGGACTTTCATCATCGTCTTCATGTGCTGTGCCACAGTAAGACTCAGATCTACTCATATTTAACTCCTGGTTTGGTTTAAGGATCAGAAGTTTACACACTGTTGCAAACAGTGAGCAAATGGAAATATTACAGAACAAAAGATAGCAAGTGTATAAGGATTAAAAAAAAGTGCTGCTATAAAATATCTAAATTATTCTACGCATCATTATAAGCTTTGATAGAGGGACGAAAGTTGGCAGAATAATTTTGAATTGGATTTGTCTGTATAAATGTTTTTTTAGTAGTATTCTTCACTTTGTTTTACTATTTTGTATTAAAGCATTGAAAAGAAGTTCTCCAGGGAAACTTTGGGTCATGACAGGGCTCAAGATTGTTCTGGAGGCCTTCTGGTGGTACTTTACGGGCACGCCAGTTACACTGAAACACGCAATTAAAAATGTAACTCTAGACTCACCCACAGCTAGAGATTCTTCAAATTTTGACAGCAATTTTAAGTATACATGACTGAATATAGGATTAAAAAAACATATAATAAACAGTATTGTTCCTCTAGTTTATGGAGTTCTGCAATAGGACCCCACACACTACACTCTAAAATATTTCAAATATTACATAACCAGAAACTTCACAATTTGCAAAACCAGTGGAAAGTGGATAGATTTTGTCATGAGCATTACACTATGAAAACTTTAAATAAAGTGTTTTCTGAAGTGATTGGGGATATTTCTTTTCTATGTAATGACCCAAAGGGTGCGAGCATTTGTTGTTGTCATTCACACAAGTATTTAATATGTTAAATACTCAGGATTTTTTTTTTAAATTAAATCTCATTAAAGAATCGGTAGAGTCAACAAAACAATCAATAATTTACTTCCAAATGTCAGAAAGTGAGAATTTGGACCAGAATTGGGGCAGTTATTAGGAGCATAATTATCTATCAGTCTGCATTGATACGTAGAAATAATAATGAATGTTCCAATAGTATTGATAGAAAATGAAATAATATATCAGACATTAGTACATGTAAAACTTAGAATTTTAACATTTTTATTTTTTTAACACTTTGATTGCACTCCCTGCCAGAGAAATCTGATTTTGCTCACCTACATGGCATTTGCCATTAAGGCTTTCTAAAATGTTACATCAGAGCAGGTTGCACAAAGACAGAGTAGTCAAGGTGCCACTCAGACAACCTGCAAAAACATTAAAATGGATGATGACAATTTGCAATACTCTCTGGTTGCCATTACTGTCGGTACCAGAAAGCGGCGCGTGTCACAGTGACACCCTGACGTGGCCTTGAGACTTGAATAACAGCCAAGGCTGGACCACGGGATCGACCGTGCTGCTGTCAGTTATCTGAGTGTCCGTTTCCAGCTGATTGTGTTTGACTTCTCTGCTGCTTCTAGTTGTCAGAAAACATATATTGGGCCTTTCTGCTGAAAGCCTGCCATCTTCTCTATTCTGTGAGGAGGATGTTGACTTATTTCACTAACCGTCCTCCTGATGACAGCACGACAGCGACCTGTGCCGAGGCTCCCTGCTGGACATCAGGACACATTGTTGACACATACAGTTGGAAATTTCAACAATCAAATGAACATTTTGATCTGTACTGCGAGGCGACTCGCTTGTCAGACGTATATAGACGTTTTTGTTTTCTGATCTGTGCTGTCGTCGTGCAGATCTGCACGTCGGTACGTGTCTGTGTTTGTGCAACCTAGATTCTCCTCTAGCACAGTTTTATTTATAGAACAACCCCCTCAAATCCCAACGATGGCAAAGTTGCCTGCACCGACACACATTTCCTCCAAATCACGTTTCTATGTGACAACGTAAAGAGGGCTTTAAAATGACAAACGGAGAGAAACTCTGTTTGTTTAGTACTGCTTTGAAAAGATCACATCTTATTGTGGCAAATTTAGGTTTGAGCAGAAATATGTTCATGGCTCCCGTTAGTATATAGATAGTAATCATGAAATTAGACTGTAAGTCATTTTGATTTTTCACTATAACTATCTTGATAGTACAAAAGGAATACAACTGAATCAGATTACCATAGTTATTTCCCAAAAGATTTTACAAAGCTCCTGACACAAAAAGCTCTTATTTTAAACTAAAAAATAATATGGAAGAAGAAAAAAAAATCCTGAAAGATCAAAGCCAGCTCTGAGTCAGTTTGACAGGAATCCAGGACACAAACGTCTGCGCTGCATTTCTGGTGCTCACACACACACATTAACACTAAAACTGTCCTCCGTGTACGCACCTGTCTGTATATGGATTCTAAAACAGATAATCTCCCCCTTCATGTTCAGTTACACCCACCTACCCACACACACACACTCACACACACACATTTCTTATCAGTCACACAAGCTCATAGCACAGCCCCGGGGCGATAAGCCTGAGCGTGAATGGTGTGTGAGAAACCCCCACCTCTCTTTTCTTACATAACACATAACCACCCAGACCTCTAGGGGCTGTCATCAACACAACAGAGGAGTGTGTGTGTGTGTGTATGTGTGTGTGTGTGTGTGTGTGTGAGCATGCATGCATCCAGAGATCCCCGCCTGAGTGAAAGCCACAGGACTTGTAAAGGAAGCACACATGCTGCAGTGATTGATAATATACAGCAAAAGTCCATGTTTTATTCAGACAATGAAATATCACTGAGACATTTCATTAGGATACCTGTTGTAGGTGAAAACTTGCACGTTTATATTTTGGAGGAGGTTCATTCAGCTGTTTCATTTTGTGGTGAAACAAATTGAAAGGAAACCAATGTGATGACAAACTGTTTCATCTGAAGTTGTTTGTTTCCTAAATGTGCAAAATGATCATCATCATTTTTTTTTGCTCGTGGCTGCAATGATGCATCGAATGTGTCTCAAACAAACTATCAGCTGTGACGTTACACACCGAACCGGCCATTTTAACCGTCAGTATGCCGCAGACAGCGTCCTCTGAGCAGATATGTTCAAACATCTGCTGCTGTGTTGTATTTATATCTCTGGTAATGAATGCAGGCATGTCAGGAAGATAAAATGAGATGTAATACTCTCGATGGAAACTCATCTGTTGTTTGGCCTTCCTCATTACCTCCAGGCCTTGAATCCAAATGTTGCGAGGGAAAAGGGTATTCTGCCCTCTGCCATGACTCAAATAAATGCTAAGGATGTTTATCTCCCTTCATCTCCTCATCTCATTTTTTACTTTCATCACTTTCGCATCCGCAGTTTCTCCAAGGCTGTTTTTTTTTTTATTTGTTGCATCAGTTTCCTCTATTCGCTTCCCTTCTCTCGTTTTCTCTTTCTTCTTTCTTTCCACCTGCCGAACACTTCGTATCCTGCTCTGCCACCTCCTCCTTCCTTCACACAACTGCGTCTCAGTCCCCTTGCGATCGATTTCTATCCACAATATCGGCCCGGAAGCACAAATCACCTGCTTCTCTTTCGTCTGGCACTTCTGCTTTATCATCCGCCGGGATTTCAAGTGATATACATCGCAGTGAAAATGGACTCCAACTGTACTGCTGCGTGTGAATTGATGAGGTTGTATTTGACAAAACTGTTCTCATTTGTGTAATGAAGCGTACTAATGAAGCGCTCTCTCAGGGTAGCATAAAACAATTCCTGTCGAAAGTCATTTCGGCTCAGCTCTGAGGTCGACTAAAGGGCACATCAGTTAGTTTGTAGCTTTGGGATGAAACAGAAACAAAATGTCCTTTAAAGTCAGCGTCAGGGAGAATATTAGCCAGAAAACATCTTTTAAAAAATGGGTATCGCTAAATACATCCCTCTGGCTCATCTGTAACCATAATGGCTTTGCTATAATTCAAGCTTTCTTCTTATTTAGATCATCTTTATAGGAAAATGCCTCTTTTCTGTAATCTCTGTGCTGTCGTACCTCATGTGGATGGAACAGATGGCGGGGTGACATACAGTAATCTGACGTTGTCTCCTGGCATGCTCAGAGGCCAGAGGGCCTGTGGGCAACACGAGAGTTTTGGAGGCTCCGACTCCAGCTTGCATGGAAAAAAACATAAGCATTAACCAGCTACAGTATCTAAGCCATCACGCGGACTCTCAAGTCACGAGTGTTTTAAGTTGTCCACATTGGCTAAAAGTGGGACAATAAAACAGGCCACAGGCTGTGGATCAGTGGGGAAAAGACGACCCTGCGAATCCCGGCTGCCACAGCAGAACGCTCCAGCTTTCGGTGCCAGACCACCAATACGCTGCTGATTCAGATATGAGGTCATCGGGAGAGGTAATTGGGCCCTCTGGCCATCGACGGCCTGAACTACAAAGGAATAAAAATTTTAAAAACTCACCATTTTAGATTTAAATTTATATTCCTGGGCTCCTGTATCCTCTCTGACTCTAAGATCAGTGGAAACTTTGAAAGATGGAGAAATATTTTTTCTTGACAAATGTCCGTGTCTGCTGTGATTTGCAGAGGGACATACGAAATGATAGGATGGTGCTAAATGTGAAGATAAAGTGATCTTAGCTTTTAGCTAATGGAGAGACTTTGAAACAAAATTACCCATACCATCAAAATTAACCAGAAAATGAAAGTGAAATTATCTCAAAAAAATCTAATTAGAAGTTCTGAAAGGTTGTGGCTGTTGGGTTATAGTTCATACAAAAATAAAATAAAATAAATATAAGTAGTTAGATGGACAAACTGCTCATCGATGCAGTCAACAACAAAAGGTTTCCCTTTTTGTTTCTTCCGTTTACATTTGTAAAGATTTTTGTTCTGCCATAGCACAGAGCAGTTTGTCAGTGACAACGCAGGTAATACTGGCAGAGGTAGCATCCACAAGTCTCAGTCATTTTCAAAGCAGCATGTCCATGATTTCACACAGGGGTAGACAAAAGCAGGCGTCTCGTTTTTAGCCAAACACCGCTGAGATTCCCAGCTGAAGTCACAACTATCACAACCAAGTTTATCAGCTTAAGCTGCAGCTAATTACCGTTAGCACACGCACATAAAAAGCCTGTGAAAAGGTCTTAATTTATGCACTCAGTGACTTGCATAAATTCTGTCGTGCTAAAATGCTCCTGCAGCTGAAAGCCTCGAGATTCCTGACAAAATTAACCAGCGTTATCAGCTGCCACTCACTGCAGAACACATAGGAAAAATCTAGCACTCGTGAGTGTATACAGTCTTCTGTTTTTTTGTCTTTTCTAAACAGTGTTTGAATGCATATTTTATTAAGGACAGAAAACAGGGACAGGGGAAGTTAATAGTGTTGGTTATGTCCATGCAACTGAAAGTCCTGCTGCAGATATTAAATTTTAACCATTTAAACACAGTAAAACAAATGTTTAGGTTCTTGGAAAGAAAATAACATATTCCATCTTACAAAGTCTGATTTATTGCCAAATACCAGAGCAGGCTGCAGATTTAAAGGCAAAATCATGATTTATAGTGAACTGAATTTATGAACTGTCATGTTGCCTTTTTACTGAAGCATTACTGTAATATATGGGTTTTAGTATGAAGCATTCCCGATGTACAGTACATTAATCCTATTAGACTGAACTACCAGGGTAAATCAGACAAGTCCATTACTGACTTTTCTGTACAGTTGCATGGTGATTCGGTGATTAGGTATGCGGCTGGCTACCTCTGCATGGCTGCTGCCCACATCAGATAAAACACTTAAACAATTACTGTCTTATCTGCTGTGATGGGAGAAGAGCTCGCGGCCTCATAATGACCAGATTAGACTGACAAACAGAGCTTCACCCACTCTTCAGTTCTGATCATTAGTCCACGGGGCCCTCAGGTGACGCTAACCACGTTATAGTCTTCACAGAGAAAGATGTATTGACGGTCCAAACCAGCCGACGCTGAGGAGCTACCGACTGTCCACCGTTAGTCGTTAAACAGCAATGTCGTGGGTTTATTGTAAAAAAAATTAGGAATGTAATGTCATATTTTTATTTTCTATGAGAATACAGTAGAATAAATGCTGCAAAAAAAAAGAAATATTAAAATTCCTTTTTTACTTTGTTTTTTTTTCTGACAGTAAATGGCAGTGAATATGTTCAAATCGGAGAGCTTTCATAACCTGCATAGTGGTTAAATCAGTGACAAAGACAAATAAAACCATATTTTAGCTTTGACGTGATGATTTAACCACTAAGTAGCGTAACAGAGAATGGGACAAAATTGAAAAGATAAAGTGATATGATTTAGGGGCGGGAGGATACAGCAGTGATTCAGCACTAAAAGACAAGTTTAAAAAAAGCATAAAAGTAATAGCTATTTTAGGAAAGAGCACTGATTTCTGATTTCTTCTTACATCTCCTTCTTCTTGCTTCTCCATCTGTCTCCTCTGCCCTCTTTCATCTGAAGACAATATGAAAAACACTCTGAAACTGAACAATGTCATTTGATAGAATAATGAAATCTTAATGTTGCCTTCGTACTGTCAAACACACTGTGTTTCTCCACGTTTCAGCTCCACTCACAGCTTTATAAGGTTTTTTTTTAAATATTTTTATGGCTTTTTCTTCCAGTTCCTGCACACGTCTCTGCCTCTCGTCCTCTGCAGGGCAGCGAGACCCAGCTGTCATTCAAGCGTGGCCTTACATTACTTTTAGTGTTGTCCTCCCACTCAGTAGCACACTTACATTAGCGCTGTGATTAGCTGTCTGAATGTGCTCTGACAGCTGTTGACGGAGCCTGTGGTGTTATTATTTACCCAATCAACGAGCAGGAAGCTCAGCCTTCTGGCATAGCTCTAAATCGTTTCCACATATGAATTCTGTAGAAGCACTCATCACTTAACAGAAATAATTATTTCTCTATTTATTTCAAAAAGTTGATATGTGTTGTAAAAACGAAAAAAAAAAGGAAAGCGAAGGCATTACATTTTACCAACCCATAAATATCTCATCTAATATCAGATAGATTAAATATTTTAAACACATATTTAAACACAAGTTCTAGGTTGACCATAGACTGTAAATGCAATGGACAGAAGATCAGTCATGTGACCCATATGTTTCTGAAGAGTCATTTTAAAGCCTCTTTTTACTCATGCTGCATGCTACCCAGGAGGCTGATGTGAACCAGGCTGTAAATATGTTCATTTCTGCTCTAAGGTTGAATATCTTAACATGGAAGTCAATGGAGAGTGACTCGCTTTTGGAGCTACCCTCTAGTGGTCAATCGATGAACTGCAACAAATCTTAGTTCCACATGAGACCAAGCCACAACCATTTAACTTCTGCATTGAGGCTCATGCATAACTGAGATTTGTTGCAGTTCCTCAACTGACCACTAGAGGCTGGTGGCAAAAGCGAGTCAATCTCCACTGACCTTCATGTTAAAATCTCCAACTTTAGAGCTGAAATAAACATATTAACAATTTGCTTTGAAAGGTTGTTAGATTTCATATCCATGGCAACTCTAAGGGATGTGATTTTTTTTTTTTTTTGTACCACACCAGGATTGTTTATATAAAGCATTAAATGTATTTCTAAGATGATAAATTGACAGTTGGCTCAGCCAATGGCTAGGAGCTGTCACTTCCTCATCTATGACTGTCATGTTACCACGTTTGCTTCACTGTTTCGGCCATGTCAGGTAGATGTGACCATCATTTTTGATTTTGCCGGCAAGTCAACATGTTAAACAGTGTATTTTCTTTAAATGTCTAATGGCAGCTCTGCTGATATTTAGACAGGGTTCAACTGAAGGAGCTGGCAGCCAAAGCTAACTTTGACATACAGTGGGCTTGTTTCCGCCAGCTTGCAAAGCAACACGGCTGCTCCCCACAAGAAGAAAAACAGCCTTCAAAACCTGCCTTCAGAAGGAATGAGTCACATGACCAAATGCTTTGTCCATTGTTTTTATACAGTCTGTGGACTCAACCTGGAAATTACATGATTAGGCCAGACAAGGGAAAATTTATAGTTCAAAAGCTCCCCCTGTAGGCGTGGAGGTTAAATCACTTTTACGACACTCAATCACTGTGTAGTTTTCTTTTCATTATTTCATTTTTGGGTCTCTGCCATCCACTGCAGCTCTGTGAACTAGTTTCTTCTTAAAGCCATCGCTGACTGTCATTGTCTTTTTTGTATACAGGATTAAGAGTCTCAACAAAGTAATGAGATAAGAGAAAATGAAAGATTGAGTGAAAAAACAAAACAAAACAAGAGCCAATGTGTTGTCCTGGACATGTTAAAGTCACTTAACCATCCACACCTTTAAGGGAGCCCTAAAAATGGCAAAAGTTCCTTTGTTTTGCTTTAAACCAGAAGCTCAAATACAGTTTAATGCTTGGGATGCTGTTCTGACACCTGCAAGCTCCTCTATTTTTCCCTTAAACACCACAGTCATTATTATCAAACAACAGTTTAAGTTTAGTCTGTTCAGACTACAGAGTTACCCAAAATTTAAGATCTTTGTCCTCAAATGCAGCTGCCAACTGCAGTTTTGATGTATTTATTTGTGACGGTTTGAAGCAGTCACTTTCCATCGCTGTGTGGCCTCTCAGGGATCGCAGATGACCATGGGACCTTCAGGCATCTGTAAATTGTACCCCAGGGTGAACCAGACTTGTGAAGGTCCACAGTTTTCTTGATCTTTTTTTTATATTAGATTTATTTTAATTTTCCCTTGTCTTACAATGCTCCTTGGGTTTGAAGGTGTGCTTTAAAACACATCCGCAGGTCTCGCTCCACTTAACTTAAATCTGTTATCATAACAGACAACATTAATGCCAAAAAAAACCCAATAACAACATCATATGGAATTCCCCAAGTTGTTCAAGGCCACAAAGTAAACATCCGGATCTAGCTGTGTATTTACCGTGGAGTACACTCATTCATCATTTCAAACTAAATGAGAAAAGCCAACTCCCATTTAAGCCTTATCTCAGTCACAAAGATGACATTTAGTACATACAGTACATAAAAATCTCCGTTTTTGGGTCAATGCAATAAACAATGCTCTGAAGGCATTTTCAGCCTTCGTTGTCGTCATGAGTGTGTTTGACTGTAGAGTGAGTCATGCAGCTGCAAGCAGAGGTGTATGAACTCCCCGTTGCCTACATTGGTTATAAACTTTGTTTCACCTAATAAAGAAAAACAGTGCTTCACTCAGGTATACAGTAAGTCAGCCTTTAGTCAATAGTTCCTAAAACGAAGACGATGAAAGGTACCTTTTACCCTTAAAGGGTGAAAACATGCAAAAAGTCAACAATCGACGGCTCCTACTTGCAGGAATTTCAGAATCTGATGAATGTGATCTAATTTCTCATCTCCTCTCTCTCCACACAGACCATGCTGACTGCCATCTCGATGAGTGCCATCGCTACCAATGGAGTAGTGCCAGGTGGGTGAGCAGAAGCTGGCGCCACACAGTCATCTCTGTTTGATGCTGTCTGTTTCTAAATTTCTATTTTCACTGATTGCTTTTGGCACACTACTCTCAGCACAGCTTGATATCTCTAGAAACATTAAGAGCTTTAGTCTGCGATCTTGTGCACTTTAACTTTGTCGTCACACAACACTATTTACACAAAATAAAGCACCAGCCAAATGCCTGCCGTGGAAATCTGAATCTGCACGCCAGTGCCCGTATGAAGACACAGCAATGTACACATTCAGCGTCGCAACATTTTGCAATGTGGAGTTACAAAGTAATGATGGCCTGCGTCTCACCATTTGGTGTACGTACAGCAGGGGTCAGAGCAAATTACAGGCTTGTTGAGGAGCAGGGATCTGTATGCCAATTATAACAGTCTGCCTTTATAACTGGTAGCAGCCTTTACGCTGCTGCAAAGTGCTGATTAAGGTCCATTTTATTTATGCTCAATTAATTAAATTTGCACACAGCTGCACAAAAGCACAAAAGGCGCTGTGTTAAGATGCAATGATGAGGTTATGTCGTAACTAAAACGGCAGAGCCACTGTTGTAAAATTACACAAATGTTTTAGATCATGTTGCATGATTACAAGATTATTGTTTATAGTGTTAACGATAACGTCACTTTTTGCATTATTTTAAGTAAAACTGACAGATATTAACCAGTCACAGCTTCACTGAATTTAATTTTAATATTTCAGCTTTCTTTTAATGTAATGTAATTTTATTTTGCTCTCTCTGGTCATTTTCATGCTTTACACTGTGAAATAATCAATTAACCAAAACATTTTTAAATAACTGACTTTATTTATTATTTTGTTCAGAGCCAAAGAGGTGACACCCAAATATCAAGGTTTAATAATTGATAGAGATTAAGTTAAGATGTTTTATAATTTAATTCCCACAGATCTAATGTTGTACTCTCTAGTAAACAAATGATGCACACATTCTGAGTGTTTGCGTTAATCTTGCGTTTGTGTGCAGCGGGAGGCTCCTACTACATGATATCCCGTTCGCTGGGCCCGGAGTTCGGTGGAGCGGTGGGAATCTGCTTCTACCTGGGAACCACCTACGCTGGAGCCATGTACATCCTGGGAGCCATCGAGCTGCTCCTGGTACGTCCTCCCTCTGTCCCACTGTTCTATAAAAGTAATTGTCATTTAATTTAGTTTCCAAGTTGTAAATCAGGTTCATTTCAGTTTATTTGTATAGCACCAATTTACAACAAGTCATGTCATGTGAACTTTTCCTTCCTTGTAGTTAACTCCAAACACAACTATGATCATTAAGTCCCACCTCCAACCCAGCGCCATTGTCAATTGCAGTTTTTAGCAATGAATATTACTGCCAGATTGAATTATCTTGGTAATAAATAATGGATTATATCAATAATGTTCCTCCGATCCAATAAATGCCAGTGTACAGTTAAATGAAAAATGGCAAGAAGCCAAACAACATCAACAGCCGACAGATATTTCAAAATCAATCATAAATATCCAGAGAGATTGGGTATAAATATATATATTTTTAATGATTAAATCAAATTTTAGAGTCTGTAAATAAATGTAGGCATAGCAGATATCAGTCTTCTTCTCCACCTCAGAATCAGGTCCATGTTGGATATTTTTTATTGCACTGTTCCTATAGCAACCTCTGTTAATCTCATCCATGTTTGTTACTATTTTTGTTGCTCGGCACCATGAAGATGATCCTCTCAGTCTTAGCTCCACCTACAAATATCTGATTGGTTCAGTTTAAACAGAAGCCCATGAGCAGATAAAGTCTGAAACCAGCAGACCAAACTTGGTCCAAAACCATATAAACACTTTTTATAAACACACGTTGGAAAATGATATTTCAAATGAACCCATGAGGGCTGTGGTATTCCAGTAATTCTTGCAGTGTTTTTGCAAAAAAAAGAAAAAGAAACCTAGATGAGTGCATGATGAAGACCGTTCTCCATCCTCAGTTTACCTTTCTCCTTACTGTGCTTTAAAACTGTTTTAGTTTATTCCAAGTGAACTCTAATCATTTCCAGAAATGTCAAGATGTTGTATCTAATCATCCTCCTCCTCCTCTTTCCATTCTTGTCCTCTTCTGCCTTCAAATCCACATTTCCTCCACTGCAGCCCCCCATTCCTCATAAAATATTGCTTAATTACAAAAAATTGCATTAGCCCATTCCTCGAAGCAGCTATCAGCAACCTCCCCACTTGTTTCATTTTTCATTATTCTTTTATTAAACATCTTCTGGTAGCCGCCGATTGGTTTTGCAAACTTTGATCTCCCCCAGGGGTGAATTCTGTCTTCTGGGTCAAAGCCGGCTCAAGTTTCTATTGTGAAACGAGAATCCCCCCTGCAGGATTGGCGAGGAGCAGATCTGCAGAAAACTGCTTCGAATATGTTTCATCCCTTCATGCCGGCCAAGAACACAAGCTGAAGCTGCTATTTTAAGAAGCTCGAACAGTTGACAGTGAGGCAGGAGAGTTGCGGGCCTTGTGATGTGTTGTTATCAGCGTCAGATCAGCTTCGCCGGCCAAATGTCCAAACTGAGCCACGGTTCTCCGCTTGTTCTTTTTGATTCTCTCATAACTCCTCATGGCAATTAAACTGTTTGTGGTGGAAAGTAAATAACGGTTTAAAAGAAATTCTCAGACTTCCGTAAACAGCCTGGCCATGAATCATCTGAAGCTGACACTGATGGACTAATTATGGGTTTTGCCGTTGTATATATTGTGACGGGACGGTTCTCAGTAATAGTGAAAGTATAACAGAGCCAGCTCGTTTCAAATATTAATATCACACTTGGGTATTTTAATTAAACTGAATGAAAATAGAAACCTCCGTGCTGCTTCAAGCTCCAGTTCAGTGCAGGACTGATGTGAGCGTCACATTTTCACACTTTGCAGAGTTGTCCTCCTCACTCACCTCATCCCCCTCTTGCCTGTCTCACCTCTTTTATTGTATTTCTCCCTTTTATTATTTTTTTTTCCACCGAGGGTGAAATGCATTAACTGCAGGAGTGAACAGTGAGCTAGAGAAGCAGGTTTGTGACCTTAAATCTGCCAGATTAAATCCCCAGATAGGCTCGGGAAAAGTGAGAAGCGAAAGCGGATGAGTAACACCGGCCCTCCCTAAACAACTGCCACAAAGACCCCCGTGGGGCGATGGGGATGCGTGGCTCTTTGATGAGAAAAATGAAGGTGCTTTTTTTTACCCTTTTTCAGATGAGATTTAACAATAAAGATGGTCTAACTCTCTACTGTAGATCTATATAGTGCCCAAGGCAGCCATCTTCCCCTTAGAGGGTCTGGAGGGCGCAGAAGCGGAGGCAGCGCTGCTCAACAACATGCGCGTGTATGGCACCATCCTGTTGACCTCCATGGCCACGGTCGTGTTTGTCGGGGTGAAGTATGTCAACAAGCTGGCCCTGGTCTTCCTGGCCTGTGTCATCCTCTCCATCCTGGCCGTGTACGCCGGAGTCATCAAGACCGGCTTCGACCCCCCAGACTTCCCGTAAGCAGTTCCAACTCAGACAGCCCAACAGAATATGAAAGTTTAGATACATTTAACTAGATAAGTATCCATTTTAATTATTAGAATAAATTGCTGTGTCTCTGGTTCATCGTACTTCTGTGCCTGTTAAAGTTTGATCCAGATGTTTAGCAGTTTGGTCATTTTAAAGTCCAAAACTGAGCAACATGTGGATGAAAAGTGAATATCATGATCATGAAAGCAGGTTTTATGTCAGCACGCATCCCACTGCAGACTACTGCAGATGTTTTACTCATTAAAGTGTCTGTTTTTAAGCCAGATGTCGAAACTGTTTTCAGGTGCAATTTCACAATTTGAAATCGAAAGCAAAAGTGAATCTCTGGTAAATTTTAGTCACCGTTGCAGTTGCCGAACCTTGAAATGTCAAATTAGCCATAAAGAAATCGCACAGCAGAAATTATTGTGACGCCAGCGCTTCTACGGTTTCACTTTGTCTTTGTGTTTCCTCCAGCGTGTGCGTCTTGGGGAACCGCACTTTGGTGTGGAAGACCTTCGACGTTTGCGCCAAGACCGTAGAGACGGCTAATGGCACGGTCACCACGCAGCTGTGGCGCATGTTCTGCGATTCTCCCTTCCTTAACGCCACCTGCGACGCCTACTTCGCCGCCAACAACGTGACTCAGATCCAGGGCATTCCCGGGGTCACCAGCGGGATCCTGGCAGGTTGGTCCGACCACTCTGGATCTGCCGCTGTTTGAGTTTATATTCGTGCAGGAAGCACGCACTAGAGGCCTTTTTATTTTACTGTTAATTTGGTGTAAAAAGGACTTCATTTCAGCCTTTGATGTGCACAAAAAGACGTGGAGAAGTTGCCTTAAATGAAGTGCATCGCTGTTTCATTTCTGTGTATTTGTTTATATCCCCAAAAATCTTTGCTAAGTAAAGAAAGAAACATCACTCTTCCTATGTTGTGGATAAAGGAAGAGTGAATAAGAGTAAAGAGGGACTAATGAAACTCATATGCATGAAGCTCAACTTCCTCTGAATTACAATTTCTTAATATCCAAAACAGTTCCTTCAGAAGTTCCCTCAGATATATACGTGTATGTGTATATATATAT
>JAOWBL010000020.1:7062807-7082816 GCA_028564865.1 Zenarchopterus dispar | reverse complement strand
TGCTTTAGCTTTGCCTCAGACATCAGCATGGCTCGTTTTATTGACCAAACATGTCGCACGGCTGCAAGAGAAACTTTGACCTTTGCCCGAATCATTCCACAAAATGTTGGAAATTATTTCGTTTCACAAAGACGAAGCAGGAGAAAGTGGTTTCGTCGACCGACTGAAACCCTCAACTACTGAAAGTCCAAAGCTGGCTTAACCTTTTTTTGACTCTGGTATTTCACAGAAGACCCCGTGTCAGCTGAAGGTTTTATGTCTGAAAATCTGAGCTCACGGTTTAGACGGTGCCATTATAAATTCCCCTCTTGGAAGGATTAATGTTTTTCTGTTTTTGACCGTTCAATCAAAGTAAATTTAACGTGACATTTTTATACTTATCAATAAGGAGCATTTAATGCCACAGTTGGTTATTTTTAAAACTGACCTGCTGCCTTAGTGAATATTGTGAACACAAACGTTTAAAATTTATCACACACAACAGATTTTTTTCTCTTTGACATGAAAATGTGCTTTTTTTTTAAAAAAAAAAAAACAATTTGCTGCTTAACAATGTGTTTTGATTCAGAATACCTTGAAATCCAAGTAATTCAATTCAGTTTAATTCAAAAATACTTTAATAATCCCCAAAGGGAAATTAATGACATGTAACATCATTTAATCAGCTTTTATTTATTTATTTTTTACTAAGTTGAGCAATGTTTATGTTTAGCTGTTTAGCTAGGTTTTTATTATTTAAAGCACACCTTCAAACTGGGCTTGGTACAAGCTAAACTCGTTAGAATTTCTCCAAATAAACTGTACAAAGGCATTTTCTTTTTTTCATATTGTTACCTCAGAGAAAATTAAGAGAATCCATCTAATCAAGTACAACTGTGATTTATTAGTAATCGAGTAACCAAACTACCTGTTTACTCTTCTACATCATTCTTCGCTGAACTCTTTATTTCTAATCCAGAGAACCTGTTTGGGAACTACTATGAGAAAGGGGACCTAATTGCCAGGAAGTACATGACGTCGGTGGAAGACCAGGACGACCCTTTGACCAACGCGAACCGCTACGTGCTGGCCGACATCACGAGCTTCTTCACGTTGCTGGTTGGCATCTACTTCCCATCCGTGACAGGTGAACCTTGGTTTCTCAGATGCTGTTATGTTTCTGATGTTGCCCGCGAGGTCAGAGTCGTAAACTTTTTGTCGTGCTTCTACATCAGCCATCCGACTTTTTTCCCTGCTTTATTGTTGAAATTTCAACTTGTTTGTCTCCAGGAATCATGGCCGGATCCAACCGCTCTGGAGATCTGCGCGATGCTCAGAAGTCCATCCCCATTGGGACCATCGCAGCCATCACCACCACCTCCACCGTCTGTATCCTCTGGCTGCTCCTCCTCTGAAGGATGCTGATGGGCTCAGTGATTTGTATTTTTGAGCTGGTGGTTCAACTCTGATAGGATCTGTAGCGATCATAAACTGAAGTATTTTTCACTGTAGCAATAAAAACACTCACAGTGGCTTACTTGAAGGAGTCTCATTATTAAAGGTCAGCATTTTAATTTTTTTTTTAAAAAAAGGTCATAACTGTAATCACATCAGCCTACTCCTGACATCATTAATGAGTTTAATGTCTAAAATCATGGCAACAGACTCAATATAGTGCCACTCTAAGCCTATTTTTGTACTTTTTTTTTCTCTTACAAGTATGCTCACATTTGTTATTCTTTTTGGCTTCTTTTGAAGTTTTCAACAGATATCTACTAAACATGCATCAGTATAAAAGGTAGATAATGCTAAAGCAGCCTTCTTGAATGTTCTCCAGCGTTACTTTAAGCAATCAGGTTGTGGTCTTCACAAATTTCATTAGGAGTTGTAATTGCATTATGTGGCTGCCTGTGCAAGCGCAAGTTAATAAAGCCGAGGGATATTTGTTACGATGTCACTAATCTCCGAGAGATCGTCCTAAACAAAATCAGTACTTGTCTTTTCCCACCAAATATATTTAATGGAAAGTAAATGCATCTTTAGAAGAAAGGTTTTCAAGTTGTCCCCCTCCAGTCTCATCAGTGTCTAAAAGTGTCGGTTCTTAAAATAATCAGTAGTCACCATTTAGAAAAAAAAAGAGAAAGAAAGTTAACTGTCTCCGGTACTTTCCTCATCTACAACTGTTCAGACATGTCCAGCGTGGTTCTGTTTGGTGCGTGCATCGAGGGAGTGGTCCTGCGGGACAAGTAAGTCCATCCCTGATTTGTCTCTGACATATTTTGAAGATACAGAAGAAAAACGTGATGCCGTATTTGAATTTATACTGTCGATCCCGTTTAGGTTTGGAGAGGGCGTCCACGGGAACTTGGTGATTGGCACACTGGCGTGGCCGTCACCCTGGGTCATCGTGATTGGCTCGTTCTTCTCCACCTGTGGAGCGGGCCTTCAGAGCCTGACAGGGGCTCCCCGTCTCCTGCAGGCCATCGCCAAGGACGGCATTGTGCCCGCTCTACGGGTCAGTCTGTGCTCTTTTTTTTTGCGAACCTCATACATTGACATACTGGGATTGAGAGCAACCACTAAAAGAAAAGTAGTGATCTTATCTTTCCTGTCGTTCTTCCAGATCTTTGGTCACGGGAAGGCCAACGGAGAGCCTACGTGGTCCCTCCTCCTGACAGCTTGTATTTGTGAGAGTGGGATCCTCATTGCATCCCTGGATGCAGTGGCTCCCATTCTCTCCATGTAAGAGTTACATCTATTTAGAAGAAAAAATAAACATTTGGAGAATTCAGAGCAGTCAGTTCCCTGATAGTTTCTTGTATGGAAATTCCCACTTTGATAAGTGCAGGATTCACCTCACCACACAGATTGGAGGTTGTTTTTCTGCTTCGGTAGCATGGCCGCACACCCCTTTAGATAGCATTTGTTGAATTGCATTAAGTCACATTACATAAGCGGAGCGGTGGAGTAAACTGAGAAAATGTGTGTCCTCCAGGTTCTTCCTGATGTGCTACATGTTTGTCAATCTGGCGTGTGCCCTCCAGACGCTGCTGAGGACTCCAAACTGGAGACCCCGCTTCAAGTTCTATCACTGGTCTGTTCAGCAGCTACGAAGTAAAAAAAAGCAGCTCCGTTTTTTTTGTTTTTTTTCGCGTTTCAAATCAAACATCTCATTTTAAAGCTTCGACTCTGCTCTGCAGGGCTCTGTCTTTCCTGGGGATGAGCTTGTGTCTGACTCTCATGTTCCTCTGCTCCTGGTACTACGCCATCGTCGCCATGGTGATCGCCGGCTCCATCTACAAGTATATCGAGTTTGCAGGGTGAGTTGTGCGCAAAGCCCAGGAGATATTAGCCGCATTAAGATTTTGAATATTCTGAGCGGGATGCTTTTCCTCATTTTTGGTTTGGGATTTAAAGGGAAACTTGTATTTTTGTTTTTGTTTATGGAGGAAGTGTTTCATTTACACTTGACTTGTAATAGTCAATGTTTACATCTGTTTTTGTAACAAAAAATTAGTATAGCCTCTTAACTCTGTATGTACTTCAGGTATAGTATGAATTAAAAAGTAATATTATTGAACATAAACTGCTTTCAGATCAGATTTGGTTGGCAGATTTTTAGTATTTACAGGGTATTTAGGATTAAAAGGAAAAAAGATAAAAGGGGTCATTACATCTCTATCTTTGACCACGCTCCATGACTTTCCACTTATGAGCATTATTTTATTTTCAACAGAGCCTCTGTCTCAATATCCGTGTCTGTGCCTCTGAGACACCTTCAGTAATCGATACATGCTTGAAGTAGTAACGCTCGCTGAGCGTGTGAGTGTTTTGATTCTCTGAGCTGGGCGACTTTTACCAGCCATCATCAAACACTGCGACATGACAGACACCCGTTCAAAAGTGGATTTGTTTTGGTGGGCTGACTGTATCGGTTTTTAGACTCAGAATGAAGCTGCAAAAACTGTTGTGCTCGTGTTTTGACTGCCGAGCACTGATTGGCACTTGTGGGTGTGTCACAGTGCCGAGAAAGAATGGGGTGATGGGATACGAGGTCTGTCTCTGAGCGCTGCGCGCTACGCTCTCATGAGGCTGGAGGAAGGTCCCCCACACACCAAGAACTGGAGGTACGTCACACACAGCCACGCCAACGCACACTCTTGTGTTGTTTTAATCCTGACTCTAATTAACATAGAAATGAACAACATGTTTGAACATGTTCAGTCGTTCCCTCGTTACAGCTGTCAAACAACAAGAAGTGTTTGTAAATGCAGATTACCAAATGAACCTTTCATGCTGTTTTTTCCTTGTTTCTGTTTTGTCACTTCTTTTTCCCGTCTTCCTCGGGCCGTCGTCTGCCCTGGGCTTCACTTCCTCTGCTCTCTTCCTGCATTCAGGCCACAGCTGCTGGTGCTGGTGAGTACAGACGCGGAGCAGAATGTGGAGCAGCCTCGCCTGCTGTCTCTGACCAACCAGCTGAAGGCGGGAAAAGGCTTGACTATCGTTGGGACGGCTCTGGAGGGCACCTACCTGGAGAACTATGAGCAGACTCAGCGTGCAGAGCAGGTAAGGAGTTTTTCTTTTCTTTTTTTTTTAATGAGCTAATGACAATCTACAAACTCCAGACGTGATAGTCAGTTGTAATTTGTTAATTCTGTGCAGCAAGAGATGGTATTTTTTTTAGCAATAGGGGAAAAAAAAACTCAAACAGTTAATCAACCCAACTTTTAAAAAACATTAATCTCTCTTATTTTCATGTTTTTATAGGCATTGCGTAAACTGATGGAGACTGAGAAGGTGAAAGGCTTCTGTCAGGCGACTGTGTCCTCAAACCTGCGCGATGCCACGTCACATCTGCTCCAGGCCAGCGGGCTGGGAGGCCTGAAACATAATGCTGTACTGGTCTCCTGGCCACGCAACTGGAAGCAAGGAGATGAGCACCAGACCTGGAGGAACTTTATTGGTGGGTTGGTAGGGAGGAAATAAAAAATTTAAAAAAAAAAAAAAAAAGATTCTGTCTGAAAATACGTAAACTCTAAATACTGCACCTTTTTGTTTGGTTAAACTAGTGGGATAGTGATCAAAGATATATAGTCCAACTGGAGAATTTGCTGAAGTGTCCCTTATCAGGACCAAGCACTGACCATCTGACTTCCAGGTTGATGCTCATGTGGAACTAAGATTCGTTACAGTTCTTCAACTGGCCGCTAGAGGCTGGCAGTCAATCTCCATTGACTCCCATGTTAAAACTTTAGAGCAGAAATAAACATATTTACAGCCTGGTTCAAAAAGAGTTTTGGTCTCAGTCATTTGATTTTACATCCATGACCAACTCTGAAGGGAGTGATTTTTTTTTTTTTGTACCAAACCAGAAGTTTATATAAAGCATTAAATTTATTGCTAATATGATTGACAGTTGGCTCAGCCAATGGCTAGCCAGTGTCACTTCTTCATGATTCTCATAATCGTCATACTATCACACTTACTGAAGCAACCAGCTGTTTGTACAAACCAAGTGTTGACTAAACACTAGAGTAATTTTTAAAATGTTCCTGTCAAGCCACCGTGTTAAACAGTAAATTTCTTCTGTAAACGTCTGCTGATATTTCGGTGGAGCTCGAAGGATGTACACACTTTTTAAAAACTGGAAACAATTTATCCAGGCTAAAAAAAAAAAAAAAACATGTGGTGGTGTTACAAAAACATGTAAAATGATTGCTTTTTCGTCCTAAATGTACCGCCAAGAAACATTTCAAAGAGAAACCTTCAGAGCCATTCTCCATCATAAAGCGATTTCAGGTGTCGTACAGGAACCGGGTCTTATTTCTGTATCTGCCTCTGATCTGCAGAGCTGGTCAGAGAAACCACCGCAGCTCGCCTGGCTCTGCTTGTACCCAAGAACATCTCAGCCTTCCCGTCCAATGGCGAGCGCTTCACTGAGGGTCACATCGACGTGTGGTGGATCGTCCACGACGGAGGCATGTTGATGCTGCTGCCCTTCCTGCTCCGCCAACACAAGGTACCGTGCGTGAAGTCACTGATGGAGGAATTTGTGAAACAGGCGCCGTCTCGATTCCCACTTTCAGATCGTTTATACAACTACATATTTAGATATCCAAAATGTGGCTTTTTATTTCTAATGAAGTGGGATTTTAAAATAGTTCTCATGATTGCAAGAACTTGTCAGAAGTAATGTTGTCATTCTTCAGGTCTGGAGGAAGTGCAAGATGCGCATCTTCACTGTAGCTCAGATGGACGACAACAGCATCCAGATGAAAAAGGACCTGACTACATTCCTCTATCATCTCCGCATTGATGCCATGGTGGAAGTTGTGGAAATGGTAGAGTTTGTTTTTTTTCACTATTACATAAGCAAAACTGCACACATACTCCACAAAAGTACATTTGCAAGCACTTTATGTCAAAACACTTGGCTAGGGACATAATTAGAAAATCCAGCAGTACCTCAGGCTTGGCCAGTTGCTTCAGTAAACATAAGCAGAGTTTTTTTTTTTTTTTTTTTGGTACATTCAGGGAGGAAATGATTGCTGTGAACACTGACTACTGAAGCCTATTAAATCCGGTTGTGCACAACATGAAATGCGTTAAAGTGTCAGAATGCTTCATCCAGTCTAAAACCATCCTCCCTGCTAATTATCTGAGACTAGACGTCGGGGGTTGTGTCTGGCAATTTGGAAACCTGCAATTAAACGTTAACATCTTTCAGGGAGGCAGGAAGTCTTCATCAACATACTTTTCATGAGCACAACTAAGAGACACTATATGAATGTCTTTGGTTGCCTGGAAAACAGGTCTGTCTCCAGCATCCATCAGACTTCACTTTCTCCAGTTTAAACTTCTTGTCATATGGTGACAGCTTGTATCTGCATTTATGTCAGCGTGTCAGAGGATGAGTCAGCTGAGATGGGAACACCATCGCTCCAGAGCAAATATGGCAATACTATGAGAAGTATGTATAGCGCAAAGTGCCCGAACTTATTTTTTGAAAAGAAAAAAATGTTTCTCTCCTCATGACAGCAAGACAGTGACATCTCCGCCTACACTTATGAGAAGACCCTGGTGATGGAGCAACGATCGCAGATGCTCAAGCAGATCAATCTGACCAAGAATGAGCGAGAGAGGGAGGTAAGCACGTTTGTTTGTGGCACAGTTTTGATGCGCTCACAAACTTGACGCGACTTGACAGTCCAGCTTGGCTTTGCGTGGCTTGATGTGACTTCATATGACACCTCAAACCCCTCTGGACAAAAGCATGTCTGCGTTTAAATCAGACCAGTTGGCCACCATATTTATTGTCTCTATCAGGACGCTGACCACAGTTACAACAGCAACAGCCCTGCTGTTGTGTGTAACAGCATGATTGCGCTAATTCAACACCTTTATGACACGGTGATGTTGAAAATTTCCCATTACGACTTGTGAGAGACTCTATTGATGCCCAGTAAATAGATGTTGCCATAAATGCAGAGCCTCATTGTTGTCTCTCCTCTGTTCTGTCACAGATCCAGAGCATCACGGATTCGTCCCGCGGCTCAATCCGCCGTAAGAACCCGGCCGCTGTGACCACCCAGCTGAGTGTGACCGAGGAACCGACTCCGGCCAGCAAGGAGGAGAAGCCTGAAGAGGAGGTAGGCTGAGCTTCTGCAGGGCAGTGGGGCTGATCAAAGAAAAAAAAGAAAAAAACAGGCTTTAAAGCGATCAAGCAATCACCCAGGAGCGGTGCGATAACAAAGGAAAGAGGATTTACTAAAACTGGACAAGAGCATAGAAACACAGGGACAGTCTTTTAAAGGAGCAGTTTGACTTAGTAGAGACTCAGACTCAGAGTGGTGTTTTTAAGGTCCGCAGTAGTGGAGAGCTGGATCCACCTGGCTGTTTTATCCTTTCCAAATCAGTATGACATTGGTCCTGGTGTAGTGTGGGATGCTGTTCCCCTCAAAATCACTTATGATCCTGGTTTCAAGCCCAGATAAATCACACAGGAACCAACCGTTTCAGTGTGTGATGAGGTAGGTAACCCTGGTCCTCAAGGGCCACTGTCGTGACTTTTTAGATGTTTCCCTGC
Organism: Zenarchopterus dispar; assembly: GCA_028564865.1. NCBI lineage: Eukaryota > Metazoa > Chordata > Actinopteri > Beloniformes > Zenarchopteridae > Zenarchopterus > Zenarchopterus dispar. The sequence continues at coordinate 7,074,751 of JAOWBL010000020.1, read as the reverse complement.
TTCAACACACCCTGATACAAATAACTGTGTCACTAACAGACTCCATGACGAGCTGATGATGACCATTAATTTGAATCAGATGTGTTGATGCAGAGACATCTAAGAGACGTCATCTCATCAATTCCTAGGTGTCCAGGTGTCATGATTAGCTGTCGTTTATTTTTGTGGGATTTCCATATGTATGATCTTCTGACATAAGCAGGTGCTGAAACTACTAAAAAGATTTGATTATATTTTAAGAGAGTTTTGGTGGATTTTTTGCACAACTTTTTTGCTGGAAATCATGAGCTGCATCTGGCAACACTGGGCTCCACCAGCTTTTAGAGTAAACCCACCAACAATTATCCACGGCTTCTTGTTTTCAGGGCTCAACGAGTTCGAGGATAAACCGGTTGATTTCAGATGGAGCTGCGTTCCTACGCTAAACTAGATTAAACAGGCTTTATCTTGGAATAAAAAAACAGTTATCATGATGTCATCATCTAAATCTTTGCAAGAAAGCAAACAAGGGTGTTTTAAAATTTCTCACAGCTTTTGATTTCAGTAGGCACCTTTGTCTTTCTGCTAGATTTTTTTTTACTTTATTGTTGAACTGACAATTCAGAAGCTTCAACAATCTTTTATTTTGTTGAGTTTTATGTTCAGACGAACCAGGTATTTTATAACCCTTTCATGTATCATGGTCACTACAGGGGTTATCTATTCAAAAGCCATGTTCTAGTATCGAGTAGATGGACCAGTTTGGAAGTTTTGGCTGCACATACTTCAGGGTGTTATCCCACATCTATCTAATGCCTTGTATTGAATAAAATTTAAGTGTTTATATTTTTCAAAACACTTAAATAGCTGAAATCCTTGATGATCGTGTTAAATCGTTAATTTTCTTTTCTTTTGATTCTCCCAAGAGAAGGACAACTACTTTTTGAGCTTGTCGTCATTCATTTATGAAAGGACTGAATCGTGTCTAGAAGAGTGGGCAGACACATCAATAATTTGCTTAAAATCTATGAGTACATAGAAGGAAATCAGACATCACGTAGCATGTTCTTAGGAATAAATAATCTGAAATAAAATACTCCATGTATTTTAACAGTTCATGCATGAAAGGGTTAACCGCAACTCTCCTTCCTCCCCTTCCCCTTAAACACTGTGGTTCTCTGTGACCTGCGTTCCCACATTTCCACCTCAACTGTGGCTCTTTCAACCTTCCATGTAACACACATGTAAATCCACGTCCGTCCTATTTTCCTCCTGTCTCATGGTCAAAGTCGGCATCTTCCCCTGTGTCCCCCCCTGCCCAGGTCCAGCTCATCCACGACAACACCACCCCGGCCAGCCCCGCTACCCCGGCCACCCCACTGACCCCCGGCGAGGGGGCTCAGAGCCCCGGGGAGCAGGTTCAGATGACCTGGACCGAGAAGTGCGACGGCGAGCCAGCCAAGCCTCCTGGAGCAGCCACGCCAGAGGGCATCAAAGACATCTTCAACATGAAGCCGTGAGTGTTTTTAGGTGCTCGGTGAACCATTAGAAATATTTTCCCGTTACTAACTAAAAGAGCCTCAGGTTTCCAGGCAGCACTGAAATAACTTTAATGGAGCAGAAGATTTTGAGCTTGTTTGTAGAAGGAGATGTCACATTTAGTAAAGACGTTGACAGCTAGGTGCTGATGATGTTGTGTTTCTGTTTTTACCATGCTGCAGTGAGTGGGAGAACCTGTAAGTACCGCAGCCCTCTTAAAACTCATTCACACCATTAACATAAACACTGATCAGGTCAGAAACACGACAAGGGGAAGTTTGTTCAAATAAAACTGAAAATAAATGAGCACCTGTCATGCTCATTCAATCAAAATGGGTTCTCACATGCCTCAGATTATAAAATATGTCACTCCGTCTTCACTCAGGAACCAGTTCAACGTGCGACGCATGCACACAGCACTGCGGCTGAATGAAGTCATTCTCAAGAAGTCGTCAGAGGCCAAACTAGTCCTCCTCAACATGCCAGGGCCGCCCAAGAACCGGACAGGTGACGAGAACTGTATCCTTCATCGGGGACAGAAGTAGGTTTGCTGGTCGGAGTCTCTAATGTGTTCGTGACAGTGCCGCCTTCCTTTAGAAACACAAGTAATCAGCTGTGACACTGGTGTCACTTGTGCTCAGATCCAGGCGCCTGCTTGAGTCCTGAAAATTAAGCCGAGAGGGGTTTTTGTGCTAAATCAGCAGTTTTGAAATTGTTAAATCCAACAATTGAAGAAAATAATAATACAAAACAAGGCTGGACCTGAAATCATGGAGCAAAAATACTCCTGGAGCAAATCTTAATGTCTCCAATATGATCCTTTGATACTTGGGGTTAAAGAGTAAGAAGTGACCAGGGTTTGGAAACACTGAAAACACTTATAGATTAAAAGTGGGCTACTTGGGTGCAGAGTGGGCTTGCATTGGCCAAACAGCATGGATCCTGCATGGTTGCAGGATTATGGACCCCAAATTTATGACCCATGAGGAATAAAATGGGCTAGAAGAGCCAAGTTATGTGGGTCTCATATCGTTACAGTAACATATGCCCCAATATAGAAAATCAATCAAGTGAGCCCCACCTAAAATCCAAGCAGATCCCACTGAGGGATCCATATGGGAAACACTTGTTGAACCACCGTGGAATCTGCTTGGAAGTTGCAGACAGATCCACGTGAGACCTATTTTGCAGCCTACTTTTAACTCCAAAGGAGCCCACATATACATGCTGGCTGGAAAATAAGATTATTAGAGAACCGATGGTGAAGGCTTAATGCTTTCATCAGTCTCAGGACAAGAAAAATGGTTGAAACAGCCTCGAAGTACACTTGGTAGAACACATTGGTATTGGGAGACTGATTTTATTTGGTTTTTATTTTTTTTATGGAGGAAGGTGTTTAGATTTAGTTTGAGAAAGACCACCTTTGATTTCAAAATAAAGAAAAGCTACAATGGCTGGATATGAGGTGACTGATGGTCAGTGGTGGGTCTCTGGCTCTCCCTGAGCTGCTTGTACGTTTGCCAGATAAGTAAATGTACAAGCAGCTACATTAGGCTAATATTCAATTAGTGTAATGTTATATATTGACACGGGTCAACTTATACCTCTTACGTCTGATTAGACTATAAATTCTGCCTGGTTTTTAAATGTTTTTCTGTTCCCTGACAGCATACAGGAGGAGAGAGGAAGATGGAGAGGGAGGAAACCAGAACTAGATGAAGTTAATAAGACAAACTAACTGTCAGAACAAAATATTATAAAAATCCTCCGATTGGAGTGGGTCTTAGATGGTCACAGTGGGTCTCAGACGAACAACAGCAGTGACTTTATTCACCATGCTATAATCTTTTTGAAACAAAATTGAAATGAAATAAATCAATACTAAGTACCCCCCTTTATTGCTTCCACAGGATCTAAACGGGTGGGTTTGATCCAGATCTTGCAAACCATCTGCCCTTGATGAACTGATCATCACCAGGTGTTCAGACTTCTTCAAAAGCAGATGTTTTATCAGTTTTCTGCTCTGGAGCATCCCAGTGTTTGTTAACATAATGACAAGAAGGAAAGACATAATCAAGGGTTAAAAAAGCACATTTATTGCAGCACTTTGTGGTGTGGAAATATTATTTACAAATGAAGAGCATTCGGTTCAGTCGCTGATCCTCCCAAGTGTGAATGTTCCCTCACATTTATCCCCCAAGGTCAGAGCGTGCAACGCTCAGAGAAATACAAACAAGCCCAGGAGCGCCATCTGATACCCCCACAGGTCTCGCTGAGCATTTTTAAACATTAAAGTCCATGACAGCTCATTTAGAAGAAGACTGAATAAATATGATTTGTTTGGAAGGAAAAGAACACGGAAACTCGACGGAGATATGAAAAACTGCATCTGAACAAACCACAAGACTGGAACATGCCGTGTAGACCGATGAGACCACAGTGGCATTTCAGCAGAAACACCTCGCACCTCTGTATGTTGAAACATTGTCAAGATGAGAACCTCTAGATAAAACTGTGATAAAACTGTGAAGAGGTTTGAATCAGGGAAAAAAAAAACGCTCAAAAGCTTTGAGTGACCCCACTGATCGTGAAATAGAAAGAAGTGTCACACAAGCTGGGCTCCTCCAGGAGGTTTTACAGAAATATCTCAGAACTTCTTTGCACTTGGTCATTGTGGTTAATGGACCGTAGACTGCAGTGAGCCCGAGGCACAGAACACAGTAGCAAAAACAAAAACAATCACACTGCAGAAAATACAATCCTCTCATCCCATTCCCTAATTTGTGGACATCCTCGATTCCTCTCCTCAGCCTTCACGGAGGCGGTGGAGGTGAGAACAGAGACAAGGTGTCAGTCATGTGCATCCTCTCTTAAACTTAACATTTTTAAACTGATACCAGTTAAATATGAGGTGTAATGAACCTGAAATGTTTTACAATGTCAATTGATTTGCCCCTCTCACATGACCTGGAGGTCAAAAACTCTTCTAGAGGCCGGAGCGTCCTCACCTGCAGCACCTCCATTCAACTTCCACCAGGTGCATTTTAGAAATTGAAATATAATGCCGAGATCAGTTTCAGATCAAAGATGGAAGAGAGAAAAAGATGGGATGAGCCATATGAAACATGATATATTTTAGAACAGTATTTCTCAGATTATTATTCTATTGTGTCACCATGTTTTTTTTTTTCTGAATGTCATGTTTTCAATTTTATTGTTGTGTTTTGGATTTTTGATCTTCTTAGAAACGTCACAAAAACCAATTTTTCTATGTGTTTTGCTAAAACCTGATACGAGAGTCTTTCAGTCATTTCTTTAACACGGGGACACATGTATCTCATCTGCAGAGTACAGCCTAAAAATTAAAGGCTGAGAGAGAAAAAAAAAACAAAAAACAAAACCATATGTATTTGGGTGGATCACAGATAGACACCAAAATAATAACGTCAATAGTTGACTGGATTTGCCCTGCAGGGAAAACTATCACTGAGTCTTTGATTGACATCAGGAAGGTTGTGCAGGCGCCGTGATATTCCCTGGATCACTGTTTACAGATCCAGCACCGTACACATTTGATCACTAAAAACTTTGGGTGCTTCAACCTCCCGGGAGGCCTTTAAATCCTCACTGAGTGTTGTCGTATTTTTTTTTTTGTTTGTTTGCTTGCTTGTTTTAACATGTCAAAAATTCCAAATCGTAATTTTAATTTAACTTGATTTAAAATCAAACATGTCAGACTACAGGTGTGGCGCATGTTCTCCTGGTGGTTTCTTTAACTTCACTCTCACAGACATGGAGTTCCTGGAGGTTCTAACCGAGGGCCTTAACCGGGTCCTCCTGGTCCGCGGAGGCGGCCGCGAGGTTATCACCATCTACTCCTGAAAGAGCAACCCACCACCCCCACCACCTTCCCTCCCTCAACCCCGTTCCTGCGTCTGCTGTACGCTCGCCCTTTCACGGCTGGTCTTGGCCTATCATATCATGTTTATTTCTGTGAGATGGTGGTCTCACACCCACCCAACAGCCCAGCTCCGTCCGTCCCCCAGCACACCCGCAAAACCCGCTCCACTAGTCTGCCGACTATTGCAAGCTCAAGACTAAATTAAACGCTACTTAGAGCTGTTGTTCTTTTCTGCTAGTCTGTAATCTGTTGTAGTAACTCAGTCAAGAGGTGGCTTTGAGGTGGGAGGGGGGGGAGTTGGGTTTTTAGCTGTGGTGTGAGCATACATGCATGTTATCTGTGTCTGTCCTTGCTTTAAACGCTGCAGTTTTGCTTTTCCCCCCCAAACACAAGTGTCGCAAAGACGCAGCTCCTGCTCGAAAGAAGAGAAGAAGCGTAGGATCGCATACTCAGTTACCTCGTCGTGATCGGACACCTCCCACAGCCTGTTGCCTCTGAAGGCAAAGGACTCTGCAGCCCACGGGTCAGGATCACCAGCTGGAGAAAGGAGGAGAGCACATCTTGTTGAGTATGAACTGTGAAGATACATATATTTGAAGTAGACTGAAATGTGGGTCAAGCCTGCAGTTTTATCTTTAACCTGATCTATTTTTAGCATGACATCCTTCCAACTGTGTGTCTGTGTGTGTGTTTTTACTCCACTTGTTGTGTTACTGCCATCAATGTCTTTTCTCGGTGGCTGTTTATCCCCGTGGCCACCGTCAGTGCCAAAAAAAAGAAGAAAAAAAGAAAAAAAGATTAAAGACTAGCTTAGTTTGTCGAGATTGACACGTAATTAAACTGTGAATAGTTTCCAGCAGAAGGCTGCTGTGACAGCATGGTGGGGAGACGATACACACCTCCACTTCTCCCCACCCGCCCATCCACCCCACAACCGAGGAGATTTTTCACCGCCAGCACCTCTCGACCCTCGTGTGACTCGCTGTAAATAATGTACAAGCTCTGACGCATTGTTGGGTATGAGTGTAGTATTTTTGTGACAAACCGAAAAGCTCGTAGTGGAGAGAAAGAGGTTCCTTCGCAGTGAGGGGCAGCTCGGAAAAAGCTGTTTTTAACAGATGTATTTATTTATGTATTTATTTATCGCATTTATTTATCAGATGGCTAGGTTCCTGTCTCTATGGTAACCGTCTTTGTAACCTCGACGACGCACTACACCTGCACTGTTCACCACTGTGCAACAAGTGAAATTTTGATGATTTCATCATCAAGCTCATTTAGGAAAATAGTAAATGTTATTTTTTCATGTAGAGAACAAATATGTATTTGTGATTATAGAGAGAAATTATACATATTTATGACATACCGTAGGTCATGTCATTTCACTCAAAGTTATATATATATATATATATATATATATATATATATATATACATGTCATTGTTTTGCCAAATTCAGATACATTACCTGTGCCATATCAAAGTATTTTTGGATGAGAAATGAAAATTAAATTCTATTGATACCAACAGAAGAGAACAAAATATATTTAAAACAAATAAAATTTACACGTGTCTCAGAATGGGGATGACGTTGTAGCTGGAAAGTCACCCCACAGATAATAATAAAAATAAAAAAATATATTGTTCAAGGCTCCATAAAGCGCCCAGCTGCTGAAGTATTTACTAAAACCAAGACAAAACGCCAATCATCCATCAATTATTCGTTTATGGAGTTTTTGTTCCAACCAAACAAAGGAGGACAGCTTGCGTAGCTACCAAACCCACTCTGTCCACAGAGATGACTCTATGCAGTAGATTCTCCAGTCAGATTTTATATCCTCCACATCGCTGTTGATTTGAGCCACACGTGTCCCCGACTGGACGACTCGAGAGCAAATTAGCTTGGAAAAGTGTATCTTGGAAAGAATGTGCAATAGTTCAAATCCGGACTCACGTGATCACGTTATTTATTTTTTTAACACATATATTTTGTATATGTAGATTTCGTAAGTCTTAATATAATCCAGAATCATCTCACTCTGACCAAGGACAGTTGTCACTTTACTTTGATCGTTCCTATTTTCTTTTCCTTGAAAAAAAGAAAGTATTTTTGGTCATTTGCACTTGTAGTAGAAGTATGAATATAAATAAATACATATATATATATATATAAAAACACAGTATATACAGTATAGAGAAGCAAAACAAATTAGTTTCTAGAACTATTTAAAAACCAGTATTTAATGTTTTTAGTGTTGCTTGAATGTCTGATCATATGTTGTGAATGCTGCTAGTATATATAGATTTATTTGTACTGTAAATAGAGATGACTGAATCAACATTAAAGATGAATTAAAGTAAGGGTCTAGACATACATATCAGTGGTGGTGGGGGCTATCGAACAAGACGAGGCTGTACATGAAAACATTTGGCCTGCGATCTCTGGACAGGGTTAGCTTTCTGTTTTATTAAAGAAAAATATACACTAATTAAATAAATGCAATATTCAAACTGAGGTCAAAACCTCTACCCCTTATTTTCTGTTTTTAAATGCTCCCTTCACAGTTCCCACAAATAAAGAGAAGCAATTTTGCAAGAACAGAAGTTGCAAAAATAAATAAAGTTGATCTTTTTTCCTTTTTTTTTTTTAAATGTATTTGCTGTTTAGAAACTACCTTTGGCACCTGCTATATCTGACAAGAAACCGCTCCTAGTTTTCAAAGTTTTTGGGTGCAAAAAAAAAAGTAAAGAAAAAGAAAAAGAGAGAAATCATAACTATTTTCTTTCAGAGTCTCACAGCAGTTTTTGAATAACAGTTATTTTAGGATCATCTCTACAACACCACCTGCATCATCTGAGCCTTTAAAATTTATTCTAAAGAAAAAGATATCTGATGTTTATTGGATAAGTTTATTGGAAATTCATTTATTTATTGAATTATAAATGTTTTATAATTGCTATTTGCATGGTACTCTGTGGCAATATTTGTTTTAGTGGTTTCTATAGTGATGACTTACATGTTCAAGGTGCAGGGTGAGGGGACAAGGTGATGTTTTACAGATGTTTGAGGACCGCAGTCGAACACTTGGTTAGACCTTGAAAACAAGTCTTTTGCAACAAGTAAGAAAAAGTATGAGTTCACTATATTGTTACTTGTTATATTTCAATCTTGCTCAAGTAGTCTTATGTAACGTAATAGGATATTTGAGTTTGCGAATAGATGAGCCTTAGAAGGGTCATTTTCTCTTTTGTAAATAAATATATCACTTTAAGTCAGAGACACTGTAACCTACTAGTGTTGTCTTCTGTTGTACACTGTTTCAATCACTGTGGATGAAGTCTTGGAGTTTTGTAAGATCACGTGCAATATTTTTTCTTGCATCGGTTTTCTTTTCTCATTTAGTCGAGTAGGTTTTTATGTTGTGCAAGTAACAGGAGGTGTCGGCAGACACTGATTTGAACACAGTATTTGCCTTTTGGACCATAATGATCTAAAGTGTTGAGCTCTAATGTGGCTGAGACAGAAAAGCACTTCACACTGAGGGGACGCCGGCTGTCTGCAGCGGCGCGCCTGCTCTGTGTAGACTGTTTCACAGTGACCTCTAGCGGCGGAAGCGTGTATTGCACCGAGCTGTGATAGTCTGACGGCTCACAGTACAAAAAAAAAAAAAAGAAAAGAAAATCCTTTTCACCTTCAGAGAACTACCTGCAGAAGTTATCATTTAAACATTTTTGTACATTTTAGCATGCATCACATTATTACTTTTTATTTTTGCTTTTGAAAAAACGTCTTTAAAAGAAAACTATTAACTGTTAAATTTCTAGTGCTTGTCACTCAATCTGTGAGGTGAGCCCTCCCAGAATCCCCCACCTCCTTACACCATCCATCCCCAAACCCATGGTCTCCTCCATACCAGCCACAAAAATCCACCCCGGCTCTGTATTTTAAATGTGATTGCAGTGTAATTCTTTAAAATGAACAAAGAATATAAAACTCGCGCTTCCAATTCTGGTACTGGTTCTGCTTGGACAACACGTGGGATAGTTGACTTGGAAAACCAGCATGCCCCTCTCCCCAGCTGATCCATGATCTAGATCAGATCCTTTGCCTGCACAATTGTAGCATGAAACAAACCTGCTGGTGATCATTACTCAGTCTCCATCCTTAAATGGAAAATAAAGGGCTCTGAAACACATCTGTTGCCGGGTTGAAGAGGCTGTTCTGTTACAGATTTAAGAGAAAAGCAAAATAAACATCAGATTATTGCAGAGAGCGGGGACACAGTCTGCAACTTTAGACAAGATCCTACCCTTCAGACATCAGAGACACCTGCCTGATACTGGAGGGTAAAAAAAAACAAAAAAAAAACAGCTGCACTTAAATTTCACACAGTTGACATCTCCGGGAGTCAGATGAGAAAAAAACTCAAGTGGCTATCCACGCAGTGCAAGCAGAGCCCCACTCCAGTTGTTGTGTAACTCAGTGCATGCATGCAACTACCCTGAACAAGGTATTTATTGGGTGTTTGTGATATAAGAAGTATTTTTATTTATAATGGTCAAAAACTTTTTTTTCCAGTAATATACTTTTCTCTTTCCTTAAGAATGGCCTCATTGTATCCAATATGAGTATTAAATTATGAAAAAAAAAAAAGTTTTGTTTTTTTTTATGATTGATCTGTTGAGAATATCCTCTTATTGTGTCAATTTTCTGCTGAAAAGAAATGACCAAAGTATATATTTTAGGTAAGTGAGAAAATGTGTGCTCCAGTGAATTAAATGCAGACAAGGAAAATTAGGTTCCCTTTTAGTGAAACAAAATTAGAAATAGACAGCAAAAGACTTTTGATGAGCCAGGAAATGAGCAAAATCTTAATCTAAGCTGCCTGAAAGGCAGAATCTCTCCTTCCTGGGTGAAACTGGATTGACTTCGTAAATGTCTAAGGACAATCAAATCATTTTCTTCTCAGCAAAGTGATTGATTTCTTTCAACGTTGATGTGCATTTTTGCCCCCAAGATGCTCTTTTCTTCGATACTTTTAAGCTTTCAAAATAGTACGATCATAAACTCAAGCAGGAATCTCTCACAGATGACTTTATGCCACTGTTAACATCTGCTTTTAATTCACTGGAATTGCTGGAAATCTTGTGTATGGATGCTTGGGGAAAAAATGGGGAGGGGGTTAAAAAAAAAAAAAAAAAAATCAATGGATGTAGATTGTATAAATCCACTTACGTCAGATTTCACAACTATGAATATGTTTGTTCATTCTGAGACATTCATTACTTTTCCTTACTCCTGTACCCAGTCTTACAGTAACGCTGTGCTGTGTTTCAGTTCTGTGGGAGTGTGTACATGTGCACTTGTAACTGCTGGGGGCAGGGGTGGTTATGGGCAAGGGGTGGGAGAGGGCTACGTGTAAATAAATCAAATACGGTTAGTGTGGAGGTGTTTATTTTCTGTGTCAGTGTAAGTTAAATATTCTGAAATAAAAATATTATTCTCTCTTGTGATTCATAGTACATTAAAAAGAGGAAAAAAGTAGTTTTGTCTTACATTTCAAATGCTTATCTCTATGGCTTCTGGCGATACCCGTTCCATTTTATAGATTTGTCAGCACAAAATGCAATAAACCAATACCATTTTATTACAGCAACTGTGTCTGTAGTTTTTAATCATGTCTTGTTTTGACAATGAAAACAAAAATACAAATTACACAATGTGTAAAACTATTTAAAAAAAAAAAAAGTCATGAATGGTAAAGAAATATTTCCGTCAAGAACCAAAACATATTTCACTTCTTCACTATTTAACTTGCTTGTAAAAAGACTTAATAAAATGCTTCTGGCAAATAATTGAAAATACAGACAAGTTCAATAGTCTGAATAAGTCGTAAATCTTAACAACACAATACTGAGGGAAAAAAAAAAATAAAAACCTTTGCTAAACACCGTTACAGTCTACTGATACAAAGATGGTAAATGTGTCACACAAAAGTGGGATGAATCAGAGGACAGGTGGGCCACCCATGAATTCGTCGCCGTCAGTAGTGTCGGGGGTACATGGACATGGGTGGGGCTTGGCCCATATTGGGTGCCGGCCTCTGGGTTGCCTGCTGAGAAGCTCCGGGCCCTACTAGACTGTTAAGAGTTGGTCCACTCTGAATGAGCGTGTCGAGGGCTTTCTGGACGCTTGGGTTGTCAAAATTGATACCTGCAGTAGACACAGGAGGCCTCTGACCGCCTTGTGTGACAGATACATGCCCCGGTGGGGTCCCATAACCCTGAGATCCAGCCGCAGCAGGGCTAGGCATGGCTGTGTGGGATGGGTTTTGAGAGGAAGATGGACCAAGAGAGCTGTACTGGTGTGACTGAGAGGTGCAAGAGGAAAGGCCAGAGGAAAGGCCAGAGGGAAGGCCAGAGGGAAGGCCAGAGGGAAGGCCAGAGGAAAGGCCAGAGGAAAGGCCAGAGGGAAGGCCAGAGGAAAGGCCAGAGGGAAGGCCAGTTGTGCCTGTTAAAGGCCCTG
>JAOWBL010000020.1:7046624-7062707 GCA_028564865.1 Zenarchopterus dispar | reverse complement strand
AAGGCCAGAGGAAAGGCCAGAGGGAAGGCCAGAGGAAAGGCCAGAGGGAAGGCCAGTTGTGCCTGTTAAAGGCCCTGAGCCACTGTTAAATAAACTGAGGATTTTAGCCTGCAGTTCCTGCTGATTACTCGGGTTGGCTGTGGCGCCTGAACCGGTCGACATGCTGTGGTGAACTGGCTGCAAGGGGTTGTGGGTAGATGAAGGAGGCAGAACGGCAGCTGACGGGACATCATGATGGACTCCTGCAGGAGCGCCAACGTGACCTGAGGCTGTGGGGAGATGCTCTCAGTTAGAATTTGATTCTTTCCTTCTCTCAATAACAATTAAAATTATCGAAAAAAAAAATCTATTTCCAAGGGACATTTTTATAGTTACAGTGAACACAAGTAATGTTTCTTTTTCCAAATCAGACACAGAAATGTGAACGTTTTCTTACTTGCAAGTGGATCTCCTGCGCTTCGCACCAGTCGCGTTCGCTTGTCCTTCAAATATGCAATGAGACTGTCCAGCTCCTCTGGGGTTAAAAACCTACCAAACAAACGCACAACATTCATTTAAACCACCAAGGTCAGAAATCAAGTGGTTAAATTGTAACTCTGGTTCTCCATATTTATGGGGAATAACACTCCTGCACTTCCAGTTAAGGGAATATTTAAGTAACACCAGATTACCTACTTGGTTGCCCTTGAATTTACCTAAAAAGTCCAGACAATGTATCAGGGTGTTATCATTTATGTCACCACAAACTCATGCTGCCCATTGTGCACAATTTACACTTACATTTACCAGCATCTTGTTTATTTCAATCTAAGTTACTGCACGATCAAGAGTTATGATTTGCAGAGACAGACACTTACCTTGCTCAAAATTTTCCTAATCTTATGCAGTATTTCATCGATTGGATATTTAAATTTACCGTGACTGTCACTTTAACAGCGCTTTGTTTATGTTACACATGACGTCAACAAGAGTGCATGATTACGATGCGCTACTGACCGGTACAATGTAAAATAGGCTGGAGCGGATTTATGAAGTTTTGTTGATATTTCCTATCTGTGGCGTATAGAATTTTTTTCAGTCCTCGTTTTTTTTTTTTTTATTACTGGTATGTTTATATCGAAAGAAAGTGCCGATAATAAAGTTAATTCTTTAATTTAAACAAATTCCTTTGTATGCACATATAAATTAGCAATATGCTACGTGGATGAGGACGATCATTTACCGTATTCAACAACCAAATAGAGAACGATTTTGGTAGTTTTTTTTTTGTTTTTTTTAAAAAAATAATTCGTGTATGTTAGACATTTTTTGTGACACCTTATTGTTTTAAAGGCGAACATTGAAGAACTTGCATAATTAGGTCTTCTATAGAGGTGCCCTGCCAGTAATTTGCTACGTGCCCAGGTGCGTTAATTAGGAGAAATATGGTATGCCTCTTTTTTTTTTTGATTGCTGTAACAATTTCTCCATCTTGGATCAATAAAGTACATCACTGTGATTTATAAAACACATCCATCCAATTACAATTTTCTTGATAAGTTTCCTAAAACATACAACCTCCCAATATTGATTCCAGGGCAAATTTGATTTTGTTTCCAAAAGCTCTAAATCAATCACATACACATTTTATAATTTTGTTTTTAATTAAACATTCAGCAATTAAGAAAAAGAGACATATGCACCTACATAATTGCTTCTATCCTTCTGAAACAGTGTTATTTCTTTTCCACACCCACATACTGTGTCTTCCTAGATTATTGTTTAAGAAATAAAGTGCTACAAACTGCTTCAGTTTAGGTAATATAACTTGTTTCCAGCAAAAACATAATAACTGCGGCAGTTTTCCAGCAAGAAGCTCTTTTCGATTTACTTAGATCAATACAGTTGGTTATTTTTACATCCAGAGGTGATGGGAAGAACTTCCGAAAATAAATCCTTAAAGCAAGACTAAAGAGCTGATGTGTCTCAGATAAATGTCTACACCAGGGGTGTCCAATCCTGGTCCTCAGGATCTACTCTCCTGCAGGTTTTAGATGTTTCCCTGCATCAACACACCTGATTCTAATTAGTGATCATTAACAGCTTGTCATCAAGGTCTGAACAACTCCACTAATGACACAGCCATTTGTCTCATGGTGTAAAGAAGCAGGGAAACATGTAAAGCATTCATGACAGCAGCTCTCGAGGACCAGGATTGGACACCCCGATCTACACTATCTGACAGGTACAGGGATAATTTTCCCGTTTATGTAACAGACTGTTGAGACAGTTCGAACATGTTCTTAATTCAACATATGACACAACACTTCCACAAATATGAGAACACGAAGCGCGTTACCTGTTTTCTGACAGCAGAGTGACGGCAGTGAGTAAAGAGGTCGGGTGGCTCTCTCTGTCAGGCTCCCTGAGTAACACGTCATCCGCCATCTTGGCAGCTTTTCTGGCGATTTCCTCGCGTTCCTTTTCTCGGTTTTCAACTTTGTAGGTATCATAGTTGTGGGCAACCAACATCATGGCATCCTGCATTGGCATGTTTCGATGCTCTGCAGCATCAAGTACACAAAAACACAGAATTATAAGAGTAACCAAGGAGGTTCTGCCTTTAAAATGCTTCACTGAACAGATGTGTAGCATTAAATTACCTTGAGGTGTGCCGAAAAGGATGTTGACGGTGCAGGACCGGTGCACCTGGTGCTGTTGGGTGATGATGATGGCAAAGGGAGTACGGGCTCTGCCTACATCTTCCAGTGCTTGGGTAAGAGACACTTCTGTGTTGAGAAAGATCAGATCCACCACCATTCCCAAATCTCGGACCTTCCGCCCAACCGTCTCAGCATACTCCCTACAGTTGTTTTCAAGCAAAAGTACAGACAGACGCACGAACACGCCCAGAAGAGCAATATGAAATGAAAACATGCCAGTTGAATGTTTCCAGACGTTTCTGGTCGAGGACCAGTGTTCCCAGTAAAGAACGGAGAGTGAACTTACTTCTGCGCCTTGTTGACGACTATCACGGAGCAGTCAACAGGACGCTCGGTGTCGTACCGCCGCTGGAGTTCTTCATAGTACTGTCGATACAGCTCATTGCGACGACGCTCTTCTGGACGAGCGCGATCATCTACTGCAGAGAGGGAAAAGAGGTGATGTCAAACTTTAACGTCAGTATCACGTTTCTTCAATGCCGTTTAGATGTAAAAACAAAATCACTCAATCAGGCTTTAGTGAGAACTTTGAGTATAAATACTAGTCATACAAATTATTTTTACAATTAAATGTACATTTTAAATTTTGAATTGCCTCTTGCTCAGGCTGCAGCCAAACTTGGATAAGCAGAAGTTAACAGATGGATCAAAGTTTAAACATAGAAAAGAAATATATTCCACTGAATTCTGTACAGTGCAGTATACTTACAGCTTTGCTCACGGCGTCCATTCCAGGGATCCACATACGCCTCCCTGTAGGATTCGTCCTTCCTCCTGTAGTAGTCTTCGGCACCGCTGCCACTGCGGTAGTATCGGTCATACTCTTCTCTGCTGAAAGATTTTAAAGTTAGTCTCAAGTGTTGCCATGTGATTCAGAACTTGCAGCTGATAGGCTGATTGACAGTCACCGGTACGCAGAATCTCGTGGATCGCCTCTGATGTCCTTGTCTCTGCTTGTGGAGCTGCGGTATCGATATTCAGGCTCTCGAGAGTGGCTACTCGGTCTGGGCTCTCGACCGGAGTCCCTTCCATCGCGGCTGTCCCGAGGCTCGCGCCCATCGCGCCCATCACGTCCATCACGCCCATAAATAGGTGAACGTGACCGTGGTCGAGGATCTTTGCTGTACGGGGCCCTAGGAGAAATATCATCAATCAGTGAGAAAACAGTCAGCAGTTTAGACTTCCAATGAAATACTGTTGTGGTTATCAGGAACTCTCTACTGAAGAGGACAGATTGCCGGCTGGCAAAAAAAAAAAAAAAAACCTGAACTTAATCAGTTCAAAAATAAAATTATCTGATAAGCTGAGAAAAAGGATGTTTTCAGGTTTTATGCTGGAAAAATAAATATTGTTGCAATCTTACCAGCAATCTTGGAAACTGACCAATAAATAGATATCCAGATGTATTCAAGTCAGGTTTTAACCAAAAAAAATCATGTTTTCCTTTAATAAAATCACTTTCAGTTTTCTTTGCAAACAAGTGTAGAGAGATATTTGGGTAGAAAATGTTTTAATGCATTTATTTGCCTAACCAAACACAATCCAATTTCAAAATGTGTAACCCAAGCTGGTCATCAATAGATGATTCAAGCAAATTAACTAACAAAAAAACAAACAAACAAAAAAACCTCTTCTTTTGGAATGCATTGTGTTACCTTTAATAACACTTGGATTACCCCTTGTTTAAAATTCCTTAAAATGCCATCTTTGCCTCTGTTGCAACATTCACAGATCCACAAGGATCAACTGCTGAGAGAAAATTCTCAATTATAATTTTTGTTACTTGAAATGTGTGCACAAGAAGCGTGTCACGTTTACACTTCTGAATTCAAGAACAAGTTGTTGGAGATCCGGCTGTTTAGGTCACATCACTTTTCCCTCCTGTGGCATCTGCATTTTTCCACAATTGTTCAAAATTGTTATAACTAGACCAATACACCAGCTGCTCAGATGGATCAGACAGAACGTGAACTTCATTTGAGAGTGATGTAAATTGTGTTGAAGAGGAATACAAAAGCACTGCACAGAATAAATAAGGACCGGAGACCTTGTTCAAACACCCGTGTACCCAAATCTGTTGAAAGCAAGTTCCTCTTCGTGTGTGTCTGTTAAATCACGAGATGCGAGGGAAAACTGTTCATAAGCGGCCAGCTGTAAACTAGTTTAAGAGCTTCTACGCACGTAATGAGGTTAAAAGGTCCAAAAAATTAAAATTTTTTTTAAAAAGTGCGACAGAAATGTTCAAAGATTTGTTCCCACGACCGGCATGTTCCGCACGCACACGAGTGAGCACATGGTTTTATATTTTCCATCGATTGACAAGTTCGAAAACTGTTCAGCCTCAGGGAGTAGTAACTAAACTTCCAACAGCTTCTTCAAATACACCTTTATTGTAGCTTCTCGACACCACAAAGTGTTCTTTGGTTTTAGGGGAGCTGCTCCTCAGTGTCAAAGCAGTTTCATTTAAGAAAGTATTGTAGGATTCAGCGGTAGTTACTTCAAATATTGATCCAGTCACATGGGGGCAAATAAATGTATGTATAAAAAAATCTCAACCCCTCTGTAAGGTTTTATATATCAGGAGATAAGACAACTTTTGGTATTTAAGTGGTGTTAAAAATGATGTAAATACAACCTCAGATGATGTAACTGGAGCATATCATTTAGCATGAACCAAGCCAGCAGAGTGATGGTGCATCAGAAAAACAAACAAACAAAAAACAAAACACCCTCTCATCTTCCACCGGCATTAAAGTGTTAAGCATAACTCTAACGCCACAAATTCAATGTACTTGACTGATCAACGAAAACGTGTGACGATGCTGATAAAATCAGGGGTTTGCTGGTCTGGAACATTCATGGATGTCGACAAAATACCGAGGAGGAAACAAACACTAGTAATGACTGCTGGTTGTACAAGAACTTTACTTCTGACACACGCTGCTTACCTTAATTTTTATTGACCAACTCAAATGTTTTAATTAGTGTCATGTGTTGTTGTTCATCTGAGATTGCATTTACGGACACACCTTGTAGACCAGATTATTTTCTCACATCCTGATATGTACAAACCATAGATGACTGAAGCAGTGTACTTTTACCAAACAGCTGTATTTACTTCAACCGGAAAGTAGTATATTAAAGAAATGTCAGAGAGAAATCACACAGAAAACACTTTCTGAGGGGGAAAAGAAAACAAGATAAAGAATCTTGGAAACAAAGACACTTTAAAGTACATAAATATATCTTTTCTTTATTTCAACACATCAGAAAATCTTAACTTGGGGTGAAATATTAATTGCTCCATAAACCATCACAAACCCATCCAACGGTGCGACTGCTTCCATCACGTAGACGTCACTGGTGGATATTACAGGTGAGGAAAAAGTTAAATACGCTTTTTTTTTTTTACCGACACCAGAGGCGATGGTAGTTCTTCACACCCGTTTCGCGTTACTTTACCTTCGTGGTGGGCTCTGCTGGGATTGAGGTTTAGCTTGCCGTCGCTCCACTGCCATATTTACATCTGAAAATAAATCAATCCAAACGTTGAACATAACAGTGACATGTAGATCAGCCAATGTTGTTTACGCAAAGTGACTGGCCACGTCAACAGCTTCGCGATCCAAATTTGAAAATCCAAACTGGGCGCAAGATCAAAATACAGCGAAATGAGATGTCAGATCTGTCTGATTGAAATAGAATTTCCAACAAGTTATTTAATTGTGTCTAAAATTTACTGAAATTAAGCAAAATTTGAAAGTGGTTTACTAGACTTGAAATAAAATGCAGAAAATCTCAATACTACAAGGGCCCTGCTGAGGTAATGCACCTAACTCCATGTTTAATATAAAAAACTGCTTGAAATAAAGATTTCAGAGAATTTAACCCCCCAAAAAAGCGTAGCTGTTTTTTCTTTTCTTTTTTTAAAGTATAAAATGCCTTATTGAATACCTTGTATACTGAAATATCACTAAAAAGGTATTTAGAAGAATACTGTAAACCTGTGATTTCTTAAAGCAGCACAAAGGAACTTTTGCTAGTTTTAGCTCATTGGCTCCCCCTACAGATGTCGAGGTAAAGTCATTTCTATAAAACTGTCCAATATTTACTCTTAGGTATCTCTAATTCTCTTTTCCGTCATTATTTTCTTGATAAAAAGAAACGCTGTGCTTTGAGCTACTGCTGCAGAAGAAGAATCTAGACTCCTGACTAGCAGTTGATGACGTTACATTATTGCCAAAGTAAGCAATAATGGAGAAGCATCAATGCCAGGGACAATGGAGGCACCATGTGAAGCTGCTACGCAGAATTAAAAACCAGGCTTTAGTGCTACAAAATGATATACAGTTGTCACAAGAAACAATTTAAAAGCGATGTTACTCTGGCTTTATTTTAGCGCCAGTAAGATAGTAGACCATGGGGGTTTAAAAGTCGCTCCCTAAAAAGTAAACAAATATTTCTGCAAATGAAACTGAAACTAATATTTTAATCTTAACAAAAGGTCCTTTGTCCTGCTTTAATGAATACCCAATAAGACCAAATGCAGCATATGTGTACCACTATTAAAGAAGCTTCCATACCACTTACAGTTTTATAGAGCTTATAAATATAAATATTGTTCATGTAAAGAACCAGACCCATAGACAACACAAGTTTACAGAACTCCTTTTGTTATTGTATTTTAGGTACGACTTTGGAGTAGAAGCTTTCCCAATGTGAGGGGAAGCATCTCCCCTGTAATGACTGATTCAGCAAACGCAAGTGCACAGTTATTTCTTAACTTATGAATGTGTTACCGGAAAGGGGCATTACAAACCCTGGTAAACATCAGTAAATCATTGCACAGATAAAAGTTCTTGGCCGGTACAAATTTGACTAAAACACTGCGAAATGGAGCAACAGTGAAGTCCACGATTTAGTGAGATGAAATAGTGAAGTCCACGATTTAGTGAGATGAAATAGTGAAGTCCACGATTTAGTGAGATGAAATTCGGATGCCTTTCACGTGCCCGGTGGCTTTTACATGTTTTCCACATTTCTATTTGCAAGTGTGACCATAGGAGAGACAGGAGAGAGGGGGGATTTTAAAAAAAAAAAAATTAAAAAGGTATCATTGTCCTCAGGAGCTTCCCATTTGTCATAACGCTCAACAAGTCCGTAGAACTTTATTAAAAAATTTGACTTGGGTGTGACTTTCACATTCATGTGTGTTTAGATTCACATGAAACACAATGTGGTTTATTTCTCTTGACATGACTTATGATTATTATACAAACAAAATGCATTTCCCATAGCAAACCTTGCCTTTACGAATGTCCCAAATACATCTTTTAAAGTGGTTCCAATGTTAATTCAGAACAAATGGTTCACTTAGAGTCATTTCTGTTTTTAACCACAAAAAGGTTAAAACAGAGCAGGTCGGTTCCCAGTCTGGAACTTGAGCTACACTATAACCAACCATCTGCAGATTCAGAGAAAAGACCAGCTGATGTCAGTCAGTCTAGAGTCTATTCTGCTTAGTCTACAAGACAGCACAGATGTAGATAGAACCAGCAGTGTAAACACACACAGATCATTATTTTAATACTGTCTGTTTTAATATCCAAGGGACATATAAACCGATGTCATGAAGTGGCTTTGTAGTGACTCTCCAACCTGTGGAGAAGATTACTGGTGCTTGGAAGTCTCCTAAACTCTAAACTGGCTGTTGTACCAGCTTTCACCACCACTTGATCTTAGCTCATCAAAACAGCAGTAAAAGATTAAATTATCCTCCAATGTGAGAATTTGTTACTCCTGCACAAGAAGTTATACAAACCAAAGTCTGATATTATGCAAGGCTGAAGAGATCAGCTTAATCGTGCAGCCTGAATCTACTTCCCTCCCTCTGTTCCCCTCTCAGTCTGCTGTTATTGGTTACCTTCCCAAACAAACGAGACCCATTACTGCCACTCTGCTGCCATGGCAACAGAGAGAAATAAATGATGTCTATTTGAACTGAAATGCATAGCTGAACCTAAAGAGTTGGGTTAAACTTCAAAGGATCAGTATACATATAACAAATCACTTGTGTAAGAAGAAAGTTTTTTTTTTGTTTGTTTTTAAATGCTTGCTTGTGCAAAGCTATTATAATGAAGCTACACTGCCTCAAAGCTGTGTTTTTTTTTTTTACTGTTTAAATTAGAGTTGAACAATTTGGAAAAATAATCTTGTGATCCCCCCCCCAAAAAAAGCAATTTAACATGCATTTTTTTTCCCCCTTCATCAATAAAACCTATTGAATGCTTTCAATATGACCATCACAAAATTATCATTAGTATAGGATGATATTTCCCATAGTATAGGTGTCTTTGTTTAAGGTATTACATCTTTTAAATTAGTAACAACAATAATGCCGACTAATAAAAATATAACTAGCGCATTTTTAGGAAGTTTTAGCCAGATTACTTCAACACCACCAGCCAATAGTCTACTACCTAAAAGATGTGAAGTTTAAATATAAAATTACAGACAAAACAATGAAGCCTACACAAATGTTAAAGAGTTAACTGGTTATTTTTGACAAAAATTTGGGAATATTGCTCTACAATAGTTCTTAGCAACCAATATTCCACCACAGGAAAGGAACCATAAAAGGAGTATCAGTGACTTGATTGATTAAAATATTTTTATTTAATTATTCAAAACCGAAAATCATGAGAAATGTTTGTTGCTGAAGATGCATGTCTCATGATGCAGCATTGGTTATGTGCTGGGTCTCAGCACTGGACAGGTCTCAGCTCAATTTAATTCCCGCTGTACCGTTTATCAATACGCCACGCTGAGTGGTACCATGTTTGGCTAAGAACTTGATTATTGCCCAAGTGATTTCCTCATGCCTTTTTGAATTCCCCCGGTCATGAGTGACACTTTCAAACAATCTGGCCAATGATCCTTGTCTTGGGATTTTTGGCTTGTCCAGGTATTAACCAATGCAATTGTCCTACATGGCTCTATATTGTCTTTTTTTTTTTTTTAAGTGCTGGAACAAGTTTGGAATATTACCCCGTGAAGTAGCAACATTAGCATGATTTTCTCTGCATAGTTCACAGCGTCTTCTTCTAAAACCAAAGTAATCCCACACCGCAGATGCGTTGTTCTTCTTCAGCTGATCCAGTTTGACTGTTCAGTCAAACCAGGAGGACATTGCGCAACAGATTAAACTGGAGCATGAAAACTTGATGCAGTAGAACACACCACTCACTCTCACGTCACGTGACCACCTCGTAATCGCTCACGTTGCAATTATAAAATAGTGTTTTATGATATTACGATATTATCACAAATGTAATTAATTGTTTAGCCCTAGTTTAAGTCTATTTTGAACCTTTGAAAGTCAGGAAAAACGTAACATGGGAGCATTCAATAACCTTATGTCGCAATAAGTTAAAAGGATGAAGCACATCAACGTCACCTGGTCTTTATCACATATATGTGAAGATGTTGCATCTGGTCTTAAGGGGTTGTTCTAGTGTATGTGGACAACTATGACTAAAGTTTGCACCTATGAAAATATGTTTGATCCTCTTCTTTGCTGATATTTTTGATGACAGATGAGAAAAATTATGTGCTTCAAAAGATTCATGTGCCAGTAATAATGAAGGGTATCTTTGAAGTGAATGTGCCCTGGCTCTACGGCCCTCTAAACCATAAAAGCCCATCCCATTTAGTTTTACAATGACACTTTTTTTTGCGGTTAAAGCTTACCTATTTTGTAACCTTTATATATTCGGCCCTTTTGGGCAGCCCTTGCAGCTTCAGCTTCCTCAATGCGTTCAAATTGTACAAATCCATACCCTCGAAACAAGGATACGCCTGGAAGAGGAATATTTTAAGTGGCAGAAACTTAGGACCATTTGAAAGAACATTTGGATACCTAACCAATAATCCACTTCAAATCTATCATTACATTACTGCAGTTGGTAAAAAGACTTGTGTCTAACTTAATGTAAATTGACATTTAAAATATTCCAAAAGCTGTGCAATTAAGTGAAAGCCTCCTCGACATAAATTGTCATGAATCAAAATTGACGACGTATCGGTTATAAAGTTACTAACCGACTATCTTCCCGTATGGGCTGAACAGGTCTTCCAAATCCTTATTTGACATGTCAGAAGTTGGCAAATTCCCAACAAAAATTCTTCTCTCCAAATCTCGCGGATCATTACTGCTGCAGGTGCGTGAAAATCGCCCTGGCGACGGGCTGCGGGTTCTTCTGCGTGACATGACTAGATCCCAAGGTTTACCAGTTTCTTTCTTCGTGCGCCTTAAATGCTTGAACAGGTTTGGGTTGTTCGCGAATAAGCGTCTTTAAAGCGTCCACAATCCTGAAACATGTCAGTGAGTTAAGAGAAGAGATCAATTTCCTCAATGGATGAGGGTTGAGTGGGTCAAAAGTTGTAGATCACAAAGTTAATACAGAACACACTCAAATGCAGTTGAATATGTTTTTAAATATAGAGAAATGCTTAAACTTGACAAAAAAATTGCTTTGTAAAATACTCTTCTGAAACAGGATCACAGCATTTTTGTCTTCAAATTGTATTTTGCTTCTATTTAGCTCTTTAAAATATGTTTGCTTTAAAATATGGCCCGCATAACAGTGCTGAATAACAAATGCAACAATCAATAAAACCAAATTCACTATTGAGCCATAATTTTGTGAAGAAGTGGAATTTAATATGAAATTTTCCACGATACAAGTTTGTGAAAACTTCATATAAATCAGCCAACAACTTCACTATTTTATGAGACTGAGATTTTTGTGTCATTCCCACTGGTTATTGAACCAGTCACAGAAATGCATAGTTATCTGCTCTAATAGGTCCTCCTTCTCTAAACATAAATATCATCTGTGGGTAGTATTTTGTTCAAACCAATTTTTAACTAAAATCAATATGACTAAAGAAAGCAGAGTTGTGTGTTCAGGTGATATCCCACATCTGAATCTCATGGTGAAAAAAAGAAATTACTTAAAATTAAGACTTTGCAGAATATCAATTGCTCGCTTTTCTTTTTTCTTTTTCCCAAAATCCAAATTTTGCATTATAGAATACGAGGTTGCAAATATTTTACACCAAACCAAAATTCTTAAGCAGGACCTAGTTACTGTAAGGAAATGCCACAGAAACTGGTGGGGACACCATTTTGAAAATAAATAAATAAAATAAGAAGTATGTTTCCAACACAAACATAAAATAGACTCTTGGCTATGAATAATTCCAACGGCCGAGTCAAATATTAAAGTTTCGTGATGCCAGTTTAGCGTCAAAACAGCCAAGAAAAATTGGATACGTCAGGTTTGAAATTCTCCACGAGTGGCTTCGAGAAATCAAACGAAATAGTTGTTTTAAATGTCCTCTTCTCTTGAAATGAAAGAGCCATCTTCAAGCAAATTGTATTATTCGAAATGAAATTAAAACTCGTGGCTTAATGAAAATGTCGCACTACAAACGCACCGAAGTCAGGTTCTTCAGGGGCTTCTGGAGAAATTCTTGTTTTCCAAAGGCATTCAAAGCACGGTGTAAAATTATTTCACGTTTTCAGTCTCAACACGCATGCATCATAAAATGACATACAAAAAAAAAGTTTCATCACATTTCAGCTGAGAGTAATTCATATGTGCTTTACAGAAAGCAGCCTCTTACATACCTCAACTTGAACGTGGATGCCCTGGATTCAGTGTTTGTAGAGGTTTGGAGACCCAAGTGTCTAAAACAAGGGAAAAATGTTTAAAAATAAAATGAAAATAAAATAATTTAGAGGAAGAGTCACTGCAAATTCTGTGTTCTCCATAATAGTTTAACATAATAATAATTAAAAAAAAGAAATGATAGAAGTTGCAGACATGTTTATCTTTGGCCTTTCAGGGAGAAGACGCACAGAATTAACAGTGTTGATTCATTAAGGCGATACAATATTATCACTTAGACATTTGTCACATTTGGATTAATATTTGTCACAGCCTTGTTTATATAAATCAGTTATAATACAAAGTCATAGTTTAGAAACACTGTTTATCATGCATAAAAACAGACAATACAACAAATGAATGAGCAGTTCAACCGACTTCATTTATGTCAAATTTTGTTATCAGGAACAGTTACAACTAAATCACTTAACTTCAGAAAAAACTTCTTGTTCTTTTAGTGTTTTCATCACCACTCATTTGATCTCCATCGGGTGTATATGTCAGACACTATCAATGCTGAAAGGATTTTCAGCACAGTTATTTTTATCTCAAATGCTGCACTTGAAAATGGTAAAACTTAGAACAGGGAACTTTCAAAGGATTGAAACAAGACAAGACTTTTTTTTGTTCTTGAAGACGTTTCCTCGTCTGTCCTGAAGATTTCATCAGTTCAAAGTTTACCAATCATTGAAACAAGGAAGCTTCTACAGAACCATACTTTACTTAATGTCTCAATCCGTCTTATTTTTGTCAAAGAGTAAATTAAACATAATATTAATCATTTTTGTGCTAGTCTATCTATTGGATGCATAACTTTTCACTAAAAGATGCACAAGCCACCTGCTCCATATTCTTTAAAGAAAATCTAAACTAATTATTTAAACTAATTATTACTGTGTGTCTGTCTTAATAACCAAGCCAAACAACTTGACATCTTCAAGATGAAACTATGTCCTGTGATACAGACCTTCTTTATTTACACTTCCTAACAGATAAATCTTAATATTTGATTTCTCATTTGGTGCCACCTGCAGAAATGCCAACACATCATCAGTGCAATTACCTCATCTCAGTTACCAAGTAGCATTTATCAATGTATGATGTAATCAATATGGTCAGTACTTAATAGAATATTATTTTAAATTATGACGGATAATTAAAGTTAAACATAAGCTTGATGATGTTGCGCGGATAGTCATATTTAACTGTATGCAGTACATCGTTACTAGATCATGTATGTTACGTTATTTTAAAATAACACTTCACTGATCTATTGTTTTAAATACAATAAGACAGAGACAAGTCATGTCGGTTATTCAGGTAATGTGTTTGCGTGGTTGTGACGGAGCCCATCAGAGCAACCGGCCTGTCTCTCTGCAAATGGCGTTACAGGCACTTTTACCACCGGGTATAAAAATAAGGCGCCAAGGACTTGTTGTAAAATCCAAATGCTTGATCTCTAACATTTAAGTTACAATATCTACATTTTACAACGTAATTATTTTGTAACAGCATAATCATGTGGTTATGCAGCTAACCTACCTCAACATAGCTCAGCTCGGTTAGCATTGACTGTTAGCTACTTAATATTAGCTACAAGAAAGACGAAACCTAAATGGCTTTCGTCGAGGGTATTTTGCAAGTTATACTGACGCAGTCGACTAACTCTACAACGATGATATGTTATACATGATATAACAAGGGCTAAATTACCTTCAACTTTCACTTTATCTCAGTTTTATGTTGTCCACGGGCAAACGTTGCTAATAACTGTGTTGCTCCGTCTTCTGCATATGCGCATGCGCGAGTTTAAGCAGGTTATGGCGCAAGACATATAATAGACTATATATATATGATTCTAAAAAGGTATATGTAAATTAAATCTTTAAAGTTATTTACATTTCCAATTTTTATATTTTTAATGTACTAAATATTTGTAACGGTCAAATCGGAAGCCAACGTCATTGCCTGTTTAAAATAATAAACAGACAATGTTGAAATAATTTAAAATAATATAGTTTGTTATTATTATTATTATTCCAAAAACAATAGTAATAACTTTAAATAATTTAAAATAATATTCTATGAAGTACTGACCATATTGATAAGATCATGCATGGGAAATGGTTCTTGGTAACTGAGATAAGGTAATTGCACTGATGATGTGTTGGCATTTCTGCAGGTGGCACCAAATGAGAAATCAAATATTAAGATTTTTCTGTTAGGAAGTGTAAATAAAGAAGGTCTGTATCACAGGACATAGTTTCATCTTGAAGATGTCAAGTTGTTTGGCTTGGTTATTAAGACAGACACACAGTAATTAAATAAATAGTTTGATGTTTTTACGAATAAGGCGTAGGTGATCTTTGTGTCCAGTAGACATTTAAAAAAAAACTTTAAATAAGCATTTTCATAACGCTGGATTTAAAAACTACGGTCAAGCCAGCCGTCATTCGTAATGCGTGGAGAAATCAGAAGCTCTTAAATTTTGTGTCCATTCATATTCTAATCTTTACGAGAAATGAATGAACGCTGCCCAAATACAACTTCCGGTTTTCAAAGTAAGATTAAAAAGACAAAATAATCGACAAATATTAAAAAAGATCCCTGTGTTGATCGATTATAAATCAGTACAATAATTAGAAAATGGTTGATTTAGGCTCAGGAGTATATCCACAAGATAGGAAATGTCTAAGGGTTTTTTTATTTGTGACACTGTGTAAATACTTAATTTCTCACAATAATTGCCTGATTTGCTTCAGGTACTTATGTTAAGATATTTTAGATTTTTTTTTTTCATATTTTCTAATATTGATTACAATATTTTATTTTTAGGACTACTTTGCTTAAGCACAGACTCAATATAAAACACTTTTACAGAAGAAAAGTGAAGAAATTGTCTGAATATTTTGTCTTGTAATCTTACTTTGAAAACCGAAAGTTGTATTTGAGCAGTGTTCATTCATTTCTCGTAAAGATTAAAATACGAGTGCACACAAACTTTAGGAGCGGCTGATTTGTCCACGCATTACAAACGACGGCTGACTTGACCGGAGTATTTACACAGCAGCATTGCGCCAACCCACGACGGCGTGTCCCCCCACGCTCCTGGCCGACACTGTTAACAGTTTTGGCACAAGACATTCAAGTTTGTACAAATTACACTGATTAAACAAAGTTATACTACTCTAAAGAAAACGATGGTTTTCCTACCAAGCATCTCAAGACTTTTCCTCACTCACTTTCTTTCTCTTTTTAACTATTATATTAAAAAAAATGCCCGTTTTCCATAAGTTGACACAATATCCAGTCCTAATGAAATGTTTGTGACATTCTTTGGTTTAAATACCACACATATTCACTTTCTCTTCACAGCTCTGTTCAAAACATTTTTTTGATTTGTTTGTTTTAAGTGCAGGACTACTCCACCCTCTTCTTCCGCAGGGTGCGCCTGTTTTGACATTAATGTTCACCTCTGTGTGACCAGGGAAAAATATTTTGGACTTAAATTGCAGTGAATAATATTAGGGGCTTTGTGTGAAGAGATTAAACAATATCATAATAGCAGAGGGTTCTGCCTCCCATTCTACTTTTGGAAACTTTAAGCGAGTCAAGGCACTGGGGGATTTTGAAATAGTCAGATCTTT
>JAOWBL010000020.1:7020636-7038713 GCA_028564865.1 Zenarchopterus dispar | reverse complement strand
TTCAGTGCTTTGTTTAAAAGAAGGAACTGCTGTTTTAGATCTTCCTTCTCTGCTTTCACTTCTTTAAGCTTTTCCTTGACTCTTCTTTTCATGTCACAAATTTTATTATTTCTAGTTTTTACAATTTCACAACCTTCTTTAAGTTGTTCGTAATTGTTCTCTAAAATGTGTATTTCCTCTTGCAGCTTCTCTTTCTCATTTTTAAGTTCTTGTAGGCCTTTCTCAATTTTAATTTTGGCCTCATCGACTTCTTTTTTCTCCAGCTGCAGTTTTGCTCTTTCCTCCTCCAGTTGCTTCCTGTCCTCCTCCAAGTTTTTTCTCTGGCTCTCCAGATTCTTCTATTCTTATCTGAATTGTTCCTTCCTTTTCTCTTCTTCAATATTGGATTGGCTTGCTTTTTCTCCATTTCCCTATTTTTAACCGCGTCTTCAAATTGTTTCTTTTCCTTTTCCAGCATCTTGATGTCACAATCTTTCTCAAAAGTAAAAGACTGATTATACCGTAGAAATCTGTGGTATGATTAAAATCTGGAACTGTTGTTGTGATTGAGCCACCACCACGATCTCTTTTATCCCAAAAGTTTTGTGTTCATCCCACTCCTCTGGTGGGCAGTGGTCCGCCTGTTTTACGTTTCCCTGCCTCATCACTCCCTGGTACAAGTGCCATTAACAAACCTTTTCAGACCTTGATGACAAGCTGATGATGATCGTTTATCAGAATCAGGTGTGTGGTTGCAAAGAGGCATCTAAAACCTGCAGAACAGGGTCCACAAGGACACAGGGTTGGAAATCACTGATGTAAACAACTCTCCTGTTGTCACTTCAACTCATCATTAAGTGTTGAAATGAGGCAGATTACTCTTCCTCTTTGTTTGAGAAAAAAAAAAGTGCAAAGTTTAGTGCACCTCTGTAATCCCATGTTTTTGTTTTGTTTTGTTTTTTGTATTTAATATATTACGTGTTAAAACAATAAAAATCATCTAAGCATCGTAGGTTTTTGTATAAGGCAAATACATAACAACACGTATCTTTTTTCACTCAACAGCAATGAAGCCAAAAAGACAAGAAACAACCATGTGGGCAGTTCTTAGTATGTCCATGATACAAAAACATGTAGCACTACTTTTAGCAGTCATGAACTCAAGTTATATTTATCTTTGTGACTTCCTGTGAGTCTCTCAAAGTCTATTTTTTTTATCAGCAATGGAATATTTTGCACTAATACTTTGAGATGATATGAATATTGATGATTTTTTTTATTGTTTTGATTAAAAAAAACATTCTAACCCAGATGGCAACCATACTTTGCACTAATGAATCAGTTGCAACATATTGTTAGAGAGAAAAGAACATGAGATACTTGTACCTGTACTACCTCACCAGCAGATAGAGCCAAAATTACACAGAAAGAAAATTCAGCTTGGAAAGAAATGGTCTATGATGTCAGAGAAAAAGATCTTTTGCTCTTTTCAGATTGTGAGTGTCCTGCGTTTGATGGCTGACTCGACCAGGAACACGTCCCGAGTTCTTGTCCCTTTTTGAAACTTGCTTCTGTAATAGCAGCGTTTGTGTTTCTTGCTGTTTACATCAACGTATGTTGGCGAGTGATGATAGAAAATTAAATGATTTCCTTCGCTTTAAAAGGATGGATTTCTTTTCTTTCATTTTATTTTCTCTCTCCAAGACAAATCAGTCCCCACACTTAGTAGCAGTGGCTGAAGAGTTAATCTCTTGCCTGATGAACGACCCACTACTTCTCTGACAGAGTCTGACTGCTCTGAATACACAAGAAACACAGTGGGATGATGGGAGACTTCTGTGATTTCTTTTGCTTTCTGTGTTTGTGCAAAGAGCGGTGATAGGGCACACATCGCACCCAGTGTAGAAAATCACTGTTGAGAGGAGACATTTAATAACTAATGCAGACAGTCTGGAGGAAGACAAAAGGAAAGCCAGACATATAAGGTTCATATTTCATCATATGACAACTCAAAGGGAATGCACTGGAGTCAGATCAAAACTTCAAAAATGTGTTTTATAAGATTTTTCTTTCTCCAAACCTAGTTTAATACTTTGTTATGAGCTACAGCATTCTTGGTTAAGGAATATATTGTTCTTTTGTCACCGCCGCTCTATGTTGATTTATTTCACAGCTCCGGGTGCTTTCTAGTAGCTTTTAAGTCCAGGAATTTTCATATTAGAGCACATAATGAGCCAAAGGGAGAAAAAAAAGGGGAATAATTTTTAGGTTTTATGCCAGTGACAAAAAAAGATTTTGGTTTATAATCCATGATTGAATTTTCAATTTGATTATTCAGGGTCCAAAAGAGGTTATAACTGAGCTAAAAATGCGTAATTGTGACTAAGAAATGTTCTGGTAGCCCCCCCCCCCCAATTTTGTGATGTTTTTCTCAATGGTCCATTTGCTTGCTTGCTTGCTGTTTGAGACCAAAACAAAGTCACATAATGGTTCTGATCTTCCTGCTGCTTGCACTGATCGCACCATCTAACTTTGGTCAAAATCAGCGTGAAATAGAAGGGATCACACCTACTGAAAGTCCTCTTTGTGTAAAGAAATACCACACATATGAAAACGGAGCACATACTGAACCTCAAACATTACATGAACTCTCACCAGAATATGAATACCAGGATCTGGCTTTACTGGAAAACAGGAGCCGTTGTTGAAACCCCTGTGCTGCATACTGTGCATACAACTTAGTAAGGATTTGCTTTCTGGTCTGATGGTTGTTGTTGGTACACGTTTCCTACAATAAGAACATTGTGCTACAGCACCAGTGGAAATCAGTAATGTGACTACTTTGACTGTCTTCTATTGTAGTGGCACATTTCATAACATTGGACCACCTCAGTGTGCTTGGCCAATCTGTCGAGCTCAAATATGTTAGGAAGTGGTTCCAGCACTTTTCAGACTGCTTTCTATGTAGTACTGCTATTTTGTGTTTTGTGTGATTTTTTTTTTTTTTTTTTTTTTTGTGAACTGAGGGTTGAAAGTGACTGGGCTCTGAAATCACTGATGATTTGATTTTTTTTTTTTTTTTAAGTGATAAAAATGATACATATAAACACAATTCTTCCATTTAGGCCTATTTACTGCGAGTTTTGATTAGCTCATGATTTCATATCAAAGAGTAATTTGAAATTACTGATGTCACTATGATTTTTTTGGTAAAATCAGAAACATTTAACCAACAAAAGCTGGATATTTTTAGTTAAGCTTCATCCTGGGATCCTTCCAGGCTAACCCACCGCCAGTCTTGGTGGTTTGTTGGTAAAATTTAACAGCACAGCACAAAAGTATTCTCTTTTGAACGATAATGCTCTGTAACTTTACATAATTTTACCTGATCTGGTATAAATGATAATATTAATTACAATACCCTGTATAGTAGTCACTTGATGTCAAATTTAGCTATAGAGATTAAAACCTTTTTTTTTTTAAAACCAGATTGTGTATACATGTTTATTTCTGCTTTAAATTTAGATGTTTTAACGTTGAGGTCAGTAGAGATTGACTTCCTCTTGGAGCCGACCTCCAGTGGTCAGTTGAGGAACTGCATTTTTTTCCATTTTTCTGAGCAACACCTTTAATACAATTAATACAGGCTGATCGACACCTAGCTCACATGTACACACCGGAAACATTTTAAATGTCACCCAGATTGATTTGGGACGATGTTGTTGAACTGAATTATAGGTTCCCTTCATTGGAGCGGCAGCATAATTTCTGTCAAAAGTTGGTGGATTTTCAACTTTTTATACCTCACCACAAGTGTCAGGCCCCACCACCGCTACTAGCTAGACAAAGTAATCATACATGGGGGCAGGACTGTTTCAAAGCATGTGACTTGCAAAATTAAAAAATATATATATATATATATATATATATATATATATATATTCTCCCATCACTTCCTGAGGATGGCTGCCTAATTCATAATTTGAAAATAGGCTTCTTGGATTAAAGAATAGTTTAATATATGGAAATAATACATAATATTGCTTAAGCATATGTAGCATCGGAGTTAATCTCTCAGTTTATGGCATTTTTAAACAGTTTGAGTCCCAGAGATCGGTTTAAGTTTTTTATGGAAATTCGGAGTGAATTTTTAGTGACTTGTGACCTAACGTAAAATAATCTTCCGGGTGAAATGAAAGTGTATGATGCTGTTCGATGATGTGATCTAGCTGTCGCTTGTGAGCAGTTTCAAAAATAAATTCAGTTCAAATGTCAGCAAAAGTCAGGGGCTAGGGACAGGATCAACTTAACGATCAAATCGATGCTAGTAGCAGGTATTGATATGTAACTTCTGTCTGGAGCTAGAAGAGAGTAAAAGTGATGAACTTCTTTCTGTAACATTTTCATTGATACATTTTTGAAGCTTTAATTTGCATTTGTGAATCTAACCTTGTATTTCACTTCATTACTAGCTTTGATTGACTTCCATCCTCATAGGCCTGAAATGCAGCGATAAATGTATCTGGAAAGACAAAGAAATCTAGGAATTTCTAAAAAATTATGATTATTTTCCATATCACCTCAATTTTTCTGGGTTTTACTGAGGCACTGAAGCAAACAGGACGTCATCACTGATGCTACGAATATTGTTTTGTGGATTCTGTAATTCTATTGTATTTATTTTCCTCCCTTATTATGTCTCTATTTTTTTTTTACTGAATAATGGTATTTTGATTGCGAAACTTCAACGGAGAACCCGAGCCGAGAACATATAGCCTGCTGTTAATTCATAATTTATCAGTTTCTAAAGGGTTGTTTTTGCTGTGGAACATTGCCTGTTTTGATGACATCTCGTTTTTGTTTTTTTTTTTTCAAATTTGCTCTTTGACTGTTCACGCAAAATTGAACTCGTATATTCTGACTTTATGTGGGCATTATTTCTCCCTCTCTCCCTCCCTCTCTCTCTCTCTCCAGATGCAGCCTTGCACGGCGTCGACCGAGAGTGTCGGAGAAGTCGGAAACTCCATTATCGAGGGCCCCTGATGAAAACCCATTAATGGCTCTGCAGTCGGGATTGAGGTCGGAGGAAAGACCTCGCTGTGCAACCGCACACAAAGCCATAAAGCCTGATGTAGCGGCCTCTCATTGAGAATCTGCAGCTGAGGAAGAATAACTGTTCTGATGTCTGCAGACCTGTTGAATTAAAGTGGGCATTAACTGCTGCTTCCTCTGCATTATTGATGGAGAGGTCCATTCCTGAGGCCATAATGCCGTCTATTTTTTTTTTTCCCCCCCATGCAATTTTCGAGTGGATGTCTCGCTGTTTTCAAACACACTTCTGAGGAGAAAGCAGGCAAGGGTTCATGAAGGTGGAGCGCTTGCCCTTCGCCCCTGCAAGTTGCTGTTATTTTAGACGAAACCAAAATAATCAGCGCCGAGCTATGAAGCGCCCACAAACTTGTGTTGCCAGCGTGAAATGAGGGTAATCACAGGATGAACGAGTGTTATACAAGGTGCCACCTACACTCACCAGACCAAAAGAGGCAGGGAGGTTTCCTCTGAGAGGTGGAAAATCACATGACACCTCAGGTGCAAAAGAGTGTGTGTTTTTTTCTCCATGTGTTGTTCCCCTTAAAAAGACACAAAAGCAGAGATTTCTATTCGCCTTTGATGCCAAACGCTTCCTCACTAAGATTACCTTATGAGTCACCTCAGCTGCCACCTACAGTATGTTTACTCTTGAAGCCTCTAGCTGAGGCTCCCACTGCTGGCTTTATCTGCTCTTGCGCAGCTTGTAACACCTTACCACACCGGTGACCTCATCCTGTCATATGATTTAATGAGCAGAGCGGTGTCACAAACCACAGCGTCTCAGGAGTGACAGGACAGGTCTATACAATGCTCAAAAGATTAATGAGGTCATCTCCCCTTTCAGTATGGGTAAGACACACTTGGAGTGGAAGAAAGAAACTTGATGACTTTGGGAACCGTATAATATAAACGACGTACAGAGAATCAAAATAACAGCTTCTCTATTCATAGGCGGTTATAATTTGATGCGAAGCTTGCCTCTGGTCTAGTTATCTGCTTTGAATTTTATAGCTCAGCCTGGTCAATGATAATGAGCTGACATTTCTTTCTTTTTTTGGTGTGCTCTGCCCTTTCACTCTGCTTGTGTGTGTGGTTATTTTCTTCGTCTGCGTGTGCATTTATGAATCTTTCTGTCCGGAAGATGGCTTCAGCTTCATAATGATAACTTAGGGCAGTCCCAGATCAATCCGCTCCAAGTCCAAATGCTTGCCTTTCATCTCTATGGGCCATTTCAAAAGGTTGGTATTGATTATTCCACCCATTCTTGCGTTTCTACGAAAGACAGTGCTTGAGAAATGGAGAGATGATAATGGGATTAGACTGGACAATAATGCTCAGGTGAAGTGGAAACAGAATGTCAGACACCGATAGATTTGTTATAGCTGGATGCAAAATTATGGAACCCCCAGTATATATTTTATATACATTTTAAGCAAGACTCGCGGGTTTCTTTTCTGTCTTTCTTGAGGGGGTAAAAATGATGCCTGCATTGGACACAAATCTGTTCAACTAAAAGAGAACTTGAGTTCTGAGATGAAATTTACAAAGATTTTAACTTGCCTGTTCACAGTCATCACCAGAAAAGGCCAAGCGATGCAAATTTCAAAGACCTTATTCCAGATATCAACAGCCATGCAACTCTGAAGCACTCTCAATATTAAAATAATTGACTCCCACGAAAGACGAGCGAGCCAGAAGAAGACAGCAAAGTGGCTTCGGCAAGTTGTCTCCTCAGTTTGATAAGCAATGAAGAGAGAGCAGTTAGCAGAGATAGTGGAGGTCAAGTTAAGGTTTCTGTCAGAGAGAAGCGCTTATTGGGTTTCTGTAATAACAAATCAAAATCTGTGTTTAATGGCTAAAGGCCTTTGGGAAGATCTAGTTGATTTTTTTTTTTCAAGCTATTTTGCAGGTTAACACATGAACCTTTCTTATGCAGTTTGGAAGTTCCTTTCATAAAGGTTGCTAAAGCAGCATATCTTCATAAATAAAGCTCTGGGGAAGTAATTTTGACTTCCACCTATCACAGAAAAGCAGATCAAATAGGTTACAGTCAAAGGTGGCACATAGAGGTCTGTTTTGCTTGTTTATGTGGTAAATATATGTTTCAGTGCATAAGCCCATGAGCACTGACATTTGCTGACCATTAGAAACAATTATGACTTTTATTTGTTTATATATATATATATATATATATATATATATATATATATATATATATATATATATATATATATATATATATATAATAAAAATGACCTATAGGAGAAAGCTGCAAATGATTAGTTTTAACACAGCAGACAGATGTTCATTTCTCTTCTACTTGCAGTCTTAATTTTTGACCATGACCACAATCAGTCACTCTTCTGTTTTTGTAGTTATATTTAATAATGTTCTGTGTTTTCTTGTGGTGGAAATAGGCAATTTATTTATAATTTATTAACTTTTTTTCCCCTTGAAAAATAGAAAGTAGTTGCATGTTTAATGGATGGGATCTCCTTCATTAAACAAACTATACTAAACAATGCTTATGAGTGATTTTATGTTTTACTGAACAAAAGCTAGAGAAAAAATGTGAATGATTGTTCAAATATTACCTAATTCTTAGCCCTCCTTCTCAATTTTCACACATTACGATAAATCTTTTTTTCACACCTTCTCAAAATAGCTCAAAGCCCTTCCTCTGTGTCATGTCACATCATAAACTTGGCTCTATTACAAGCATCATTTTAAATATTTAAATTAACCTCACAGGGAACAAATACTTTGTGTGATCTTTGCACAGTTCTTTCATTTCTCTTTTTTTTTGTAAGTTTGTATTTATCACAGCAACACTGATTCTCCTCCCTTGAAGCTGGCTGAGAGGAAAGCTGCTCTCCTCCGATGCCTGTTCCGATAACGGCCGCTGGATGGCGCTAAAACACCGGCGCAGCATCACCAGGCTGCACACACTCACTGTGGCGTATCCGGCGGTTCTCTCATCCCTTGTACACCTCAAATCCATTTCTCAAACTGCACGAAGCCGTTGTCAACTGTACCCGGTATGTGGACGGAGGATTGTGAAAAAAACACCCTCTGCCTGAATCCAGAAACTATGCGCGGCCGTCCGGCGTGTTGTCCAGCTGTGGCGGCGCTCTGGCGGATGGGAAGTTGCGAGTCACAGCTGGGGGACCAGCAACTTTTATAGACTTTCAAGTCCACTGCGTGCAAGTAGCCAATAACTACCAGTTCAGACTTTTTTTTTCTTTTTCTTGTGACTCACGGATTGCGGAGATTGTGGAGAGCTTTGATATTAGAGCACGGTGTTTAGGTAATGTGTTGCACAAGGAAATGGCAAATCGCTGACGAACAGGTTTCTGATGTTTGTGGCTGGCAATGGAGCATAATTAAAAGGGACGTTTCCCGGGATTAACTGGCAGAAGAACGACAGGTAGGCTAGTATTTTCCTCTTCCTCTTAACTGATTAATTATAAAGCTTTTGCACAATGCAGAATTATGAAATATCCTCAGTCTGTCTCATGAATATCCAAACACTAAAAAAAAAAACTCTCGACAAAACCAAGAATGCCAAAACAATTTACTGCTGCAGCCTGATCGATTAAAATATTGACTATGATAAATAGTTAATAACTCGTGATCGGAATTGGGCTGCAGGAAACTAATAACTGGAGGGTGCATTCAGGTGTAGCTGCAGGCTGGCAAATATTCAACTTCATATTGTCTAGATGTAGCTACAGAAAATCAGGTTAGTACAGAAAAAAAAAAAAAAACCTTTACTGAGTGTGAAATTTGACATAAAGTTTCATATGCACCTCCCTGGGTACAGAAGGGCATAGAAGAAACTCCTTTGAACAGGCAGACAAATGTGGGGAACTTTATTTATTATTTTTGTTACATATATAAAGCAAGTATCTATCTTTCTATCTATCTATCTGTCTGTCTGTCTGTCTATCTATCTGAGTTAATTTCTGATGTGTCTGTGGACCCCACCCAGCAAAGAGGGCTTGCAACATCCATTTATCATCCCTCGCACCTATAGAAAGGTAACCCCGGACTAAACATGGCTCCCCACTGTAAAAGCTCCACAGCCAGGTCAAATATGGATCTGAATTCACAGCAGGGGATGCCGTGCTCCCCCCCCCTTCAACTCCATCATAATGGAAAAACAGCTCCAGCCAAAAGGAAGGCTCCTATTTGACTTGAGCAAAGTCCGGTGGTTTCATCGCGTCCAACTCTGTTTCGAATCTTGAATCTGTCACTTGCTGTACACGTATATCTCCCTTTCTTCTCTTTTTTCTTTCCTTCAGTCTATCCCCTTTTTCTTTCCTCTGCCCTTCATCTGCTTGACAAGTGTTGTGTGGTCAGCTGCCCCCCTTCTCCCCTCTCCATTAGTGCTATCATCACATTTCATCCTGAAGAATACGGGGATGGTAATAACCGTGCACTCTTATTGCGTAGTGATACAATTCTGCTGTGATTAATTGAAGTTCCCTGAGAGGGTCAGAGGAGGCGTAGATCTTCCCTTTCACACTCACTGACAGGCAACCCATTATATTGTTTTATAGATCGCCGTCAGTAGCCCTTGAAGCTCCATGTGGCCCGCTGTTGTTCTTGAGGGTTTTATTGTGCAGGGTTATTGGTTGCTATTGCTGACAGGCGTAGCAAAGGCCACCCTGGGATTACTTGAGATGGGATCTCTGTGACAGGTCCACAATATTTGACAGTAACACTTGAGACTTGAAAAAGGCTTGCTCTGCAGAGTTTGTTGAGAAAAGTTGCAATTTGTTGCCAGCCAAGGCACGGGGTAAAGTTGTGCCACCGTGACATTGCGATGCTGCACCGTGCCATAGTTTCTCTCCATCACGAAGCGAAGCTAAAATGGTTGCTTTTGTGTCATTTGGATGCCGTAAAACATACTGGAGCTCTGCAGAATAACCAGTATGTAGAGGTGAGACAAATTGGCTTTCAATTTTGTTTGTCTTTGAAAAGCTACAGTCACACAGGCGTAGCAGAACCTGAAGGAGGCAGAGTGCTGACTGAGGCTTGGAGAGACTCCTTGATATGCATGAGCCACCAGGTGATATGCAGAGAAAGAGACGAGTGCAGAACATCACGGACAAGAGACTTTCTTTCTAGTTTTAAGGACCCACCCCAGGCAGCACTTGTGTTCTCTGCCATCCTCCTGCTCCCAGTGTCAGATCAATACGACATAATACAAGAGTCTGTGTAGTGTTTGCAGGCATGAAACACAGCCATTCAGCACTTTAGTTTTTATGCCTTATAAAACAGTGCTCGGATGACGTACAATTGTACAGTCAAGATTGCCTGTTTATGCTGCAGTCTTTCCAATTGTCTCATCTTAAGGCTGACGTCTTTTTTTCATATCCTGTAAGATGCCAGACGCGTATGAAGAATTCATATGCAGATGACATCCCGGTATCTCGTCATAGAAAACATGAAACAGCAACAACACGGGTTAACCAGAAAATCCTGGGTATTGCATCATATCAAAAAAAAAAAAAAAAGGTCCAGGGTATACCAACCCCTGCAGATCTGGTTTAACGGAGCAGTTTAAAAAGAAAAAAAAAAAACAAAGTCGGCCATCTATCTACATGATTACAC
Source organism: Zenarchopterus dispar (assembly GCA_028564865.1). Lineage (NCBI taxonomy): Eukaryota > Metazoa > Chordata > Actinopteri > Beloniformes > Zenarchopteridae > Zenarchopterus > Zenarchopterus dispar. The sequence continues at coordinate 7,028,024 of JAOWBL010000020.1, read as the reverse complement.
ATGATTTCAGCACCCCAACACTCACTTCTCAGTGCCGTTCATAAGCTAATGCGTTTAGAGAGCTGTTTGTTTCCACCTCTCAATGCGGCCAGCTCTGGCTGCCGGGGTGAATCCACCTCGTGCTTAAGGGAAAATTCAAATCCCCACCACAGCAAAAGAAATGCGGCATTGTGATGCCTGCGTGCTGCTCCGTCATGTACGGAGGAGGAGGAGGACAAGAACAGAGCACAACCCATGTTTTATAGATGCCATTTAAAGGAGCATGTTCAAGAATGGCTGGCTGAAATGAACTGTAACCACAGACTAAACACCAAGACAATAAACTAACAAATTGGTTTTCTGGAAGCCAGCAGTGTCCCGGTCCTGCGCCCGGGCAGATCCGTGCCGATGCGGCGAGCTGCTTTTCCCTGGGAGATTAGGATATGAAGCACAACTCCATCTCTTATTTATTCATGTTGATTTGCTGTGTGCATGTTTGGCTGCGAGATTGTGTGAGAAAGAGGAGGTAGTGTGTGTATGTGCTCGGCTCAAGTGTGCCAGTGTGTCCTGAGTGCTTATTTAAATGATGTGTGTGGGGACATTATGCATGTGTGTGCAGCCTTTTCTATCTCCGAGTGCTTCATTAAAAGTACATCTGTATGTGTGTATTGTGATGTCACTCTATCATATTGACTCCTTCTGCTGTCTGCTCAGTGTACATGACCAGAATACAGATGCCCACGACCCTCTGACTCTATTTTTCCCTTAAAATAGGAACTTTAAAGAGTTTTAATTCAAATAAATAGACACAACGGAGCCCCTTAAATATTCTTGAGCAGGGCTGCAACTAACAACTATTTTTATGGTCGGCTGATCTATTGATCATTGACACTATCAGATTGTGAACCGTGCAATAACTTTAATTGTTATATACAGCTGTTAGGTTTTAAAATTAGCCTATGTGCCATCTAACAAGAAAACATTAAAAAGGATTTCTTGGGACATAAATATGTGATTTATTTAACTTGTGTTTCAGGTTAGGTCAAGTTAAAACCCCTTCGTGATTATCACCAATAGGATTTGACATAACCATAACTTCTGTTTAAAATATTTAGACAATTCAAAAACTACTAGAAGTGAAAGAGGGCCTGAAGTTATTTAGCGTGAGAGATGTGGACAATGATTCGCTGTGGCGACCCCTGAAGGGAACAGGAAAAGAAGACCGGAAAGCAGAGAAATAGAGCTTTGGACACAGCGTCACAGATGAGACGTTCCCACCAGTGGGCAGAGAGCACGTCTGCAAATATGTGGTGTCAATAACCTGAAACTGAGACAAAAGGGTTTGCATTTTCAAACTTTTTTAAGCTGATCCACTGACTGATGCTATTGGTTTTTTAAGTTCCAACCCAGCGTGAAACAGTCGTTTGATGACGCAACCAAATTAGCTGGAAGCAAACTTAGTCATCAGTTTTTGTCGACCACATCGATTATTCGTTGCAACGCTATCGTTAAGTTAGCAGAAGCACCTTTTCTTGGGTAATGTTGCTTTTATCTTGACTTGTAAGCTTTTTGTGAGCTGGCAAAGCTCACATGCATCTGCCTGTAAGGAAACCAGCAACAGGTGCTTGATTTAGTGATTTAGGCCTTTTTCAAATTTGATGAAAAAAAAAAAATTATGAACAAAGACGGTATTTTGCATAGTAGAAGAAGAAAAGATCTGGAGTATGTACCTGAGGGGGTGACCAGGCCTGGATGTGGAGAAGCAGAGTCTCAGACCAGAACTAAACATAAAAACAAAACTGGAGCACTAAAATCTGGTGTTGAAGGAAAAATTTTTTTTTTTAAGGGAAATAGCTGAATTTAATCAGTGCAAGAAAAAACACAAATTTATATCAATGTGACTTTAAACCATTATTGTATTAAATAATCTAATGAAGTAATACATAAAGAGATGTTCTGTTAAGTCACTAATTTGGCAACTAAACATTTTCTTCTGCTACAACTTCAGTTTCTTTGTTCTTTTCCTTTTTTTGTTATACAGAAAATACCTACTTTTTTCATAAATGGACACAAAAATAAGGAGAGTAAATTACAGACTCTAGGCGTTTCATAAACTAACATCAGCATTTATCAGTTTTAAAAGATAAAAGAGCCTATATTAGTAATAAGAAGTTAAACTAAAGTTAAAAGTGACAAATTTAGACACCTAATCCACAATCATAAATAGTTTTCACCATAGTACAGCTATAAAATATGAAAAATAAGTAAAGTTTATGCAAATATGCACGAATAAGACATGTTTTTTCTATGTCAGGTGTGTTTTGTGCTTTAGCAGACAAATTAGCTTAATCACACATAATGTAGTTACCTCCACCAAATAAAGCAGAGTTATACTGTACAAGATATTTATGTGAAGTTTGGTTAACCACAGTGATGGGATGAGTCTCTGGAGAACATCTTTACACCACTTCAGAAAGGTGAAATAGTAAACAACTGGAGCACTGTGAAATTAGATTTTTAGGGGAAGTTAAGTTTCTCCCAGAGAAATATCCAGTCACAGGTCCTTGTAAAAATCATGTTTTTGAGAGAGATAGATAACACATTTAAGCTGTTCTTGGATGTTCTGGATTTTGCTGGTGCTTTTACATCACTTCTTATGCGAAAGAAGAGTGTGAATGGGTTTGAATGGGTTACTCTTGTCATCTACGTCTTGGGAGATTTGAAAGAACTGACTCACAGGCGCTTTTCTGAGGAATCCTGCCAACTTCTGGACAGAATCCAACTAGGTCTCCAGACTTCTCGCTGCGCGGGGATAACATATGTGAGCAATCAGAAAGTTTTCAGCCCAGAGAGTCGCGACTGTTCAGAACAATCTCTGTATCTCGTGTAGGAGTCACACAACTCTGCTGAGGAATTTACCATGGACATTGAGGAAGATGAGGTTTGAGTGGAGAAGAGCTTCAACAGAGAAATTCACTTTTCCAAGGTGGTGGTTTTCAGTGCTCCCGACCCTCTTTTCAGTTCCTGTCTCTGCTCCTTTCTCTTCACATATATTGTATTTGGCAGCTTTCACTCTCACTATTGAGCCATTGTGCTGAGTTCTCATCACCTCATTCTTCTCTACAGCTGCAAAGAACTCAATCCTCTGAGCCCTGAACCATCATCCCAGTGGAAAGGCTGGGGAATTGCAGATTTTAAAAAAATAAAAATTAATAGGCTGTATTTCTAAACCTTGGTTTCTTGGGGATAAAAGGACGTCTGTTTTTTCTCTATTTTATTCCAATATGTTTTCTTTTTTTTTCCCTTTTTTTCCTGCTTCCATCACTTTTTTTTTTTCTTCGCCTGGTTTTGATGCTGCAGAGCTCCAGTTCGTGCCTGTCATCATTAAAATACAATTTGGGCAGAAAATTGCAATGAGGACTAAAATGTCTCTGATATCGCATAAATGCGTTAGTTCATTTTGCAGAAAGCATAAGAATGTGATACAATTAGACTTGGCGAATTATCATCACAGGTCTCTGTGTGTTTCATGGAGGAGAGATTGTTGAGGGGTTTTTTTTGTTTGTTTTAAATTGAAAGTCAGTTTCTGGCTGTGGTTTTATTCATCTTCTCTTTTTAAACTGCGACTCTGGAGTAGAGCCAGAAGTTCAGTTTTGGACATTAATTTTCGCTGTGCCTTGTAATTACAGAAGTTAATATCATAAATACAGACTCATGTATTACAAGAGGGTACATGAGAGTACAAATGAGCATAAAAGAATACTTGAACTTGTTATGTTTCTGCTGTGGGCTATGAAAATGGTTAAATTCCCTTAATCATATTCGCTTAAAAACACCAAGATTCTAAGTGGCTTATAATCATACCCATCTTTTTCAAATACATATAAATATTTTTTTATGTGGACTAGATAGAGACAGGGAGAGCTTGGCTGCTGGTTTATAGTTTAAGCCCAAAATCGGATTTATAGTTTATCCCTGAACAGACTTTCTAACAATGTCACCACTTTTTTTCTTTTCAAAACTTCTGACAACTTACAAACGTGATTTCAAGTGTGATTCCAACTGGATTTGCACAAATGCATGCCAGTCTAAGTGGACTAGTTGCTTAAACAGGATTTCAAACGTGATATTAACAACCGGTTTTATTTATGAAGTACCAAATCAAGACAAATGCCATCTCAAGGCACTTCATGAATACAATTCAACTCATTTTAAATTTGTCCACTGAATACAAAGCCAATTAAAAGAAATTGCTTAGGTAAGGAAAATAACATGATTGTACAAAGACAAAGGGTCTAAACATGACCATGTCTACCACAGTGGTAGGAGTGATGGGAAATTAGTTATACAGCTAACTTGGCTGGACCATGCACCCCGGTGTCCTGACATGGTGGAGAAAAACTGTCCGTCCTCTACCTCTGGATCTTTCTCGTAACTTTCTTGTAACTTTCTTGTATTCTGCGACTGAAGCAAACCTGGTTCACCACCCTTCACAGTGGTCTGTTTACATCCGTTGGTGCGTGTAGGTTACCATAGCAACCACATCGCTTAGTGAATTTCAGCAAGGACACATCGATTTAATGGAATATCTTGGAATACAAAATGTAAATGATCAATCAGAAAGGTTTGATATGCTAAAAAAAAAAATGGATTTGGGCTGTCAGTGTGAACAGGTTTTGATTTACTTATAACTTTAGAGCAAGTGGAGCACTGCACCGTGGTGATCAATAGAAGTGGTCTGCACTCTCAGTCAAATAAAGTTAATAATTTTTTAAATTCTCAAAGTAAAATAACATTGTTACAGTATTAAATGAGAATAAATTAGTGGAAAGAAAAACATTAGCTCACAAAATATTTGAAAGTTTGAAGTGTGGCATTAGTACTCCATGCTTTCTTTCTATGCAGCAGTCATCTTAACTTTTTCAGAGACCATTTAGAGAAAACAGGGTTTAAACTTCCTCCTTGCTCATTGTTTTACTCCAGTTTCACTTTGTCAACATCTCCTCTTCAACCCATCTGGATCAGCTGCTCTCACATCTGAACAACATTCCCATCATGGCTACTCAGCTTAACAGATGTTGAAAAGAGCCAAAATTACCATCAGCGACCCTTTAAGGAGCATCCAAACCACTTTAGAGAAGTGTTTTGAAGATTTATAAGACGTACTTGTGGCAAAAGGAAAAATATTGTAATTGTAGCTTACAATGTGGTATAAATCTTCAGGAAAATATTTTTGGTCATCGTCTTCTGCTGAACGAACTCAGAGCTGTGAAGTGTCCAAAGCCTACTAGTTTAGGACATGTTGACCGATGTAAAACGCCTCTTTGCGATTGGTCAGAGTTGCTCTGTTTTTAAATTTAACGTTAATTTTAACAGAAATTGAGTTACGAGAACATATAACTGTTTGAGACACACACGTTACCAGATCTGCTGTGACCCAAAAATCAGTTTCAGCAAAAACATCTGAAAATGCATCCAGAGGAAGGAAGACTAAGGAGAGATGAGACTTGAAGGATCAGTCTTTGTTAAATACACCTTAAAGCAGTGAAAGTTGTTGCTTTGACATCAGAAAAGCTGGCTTGCTTGATGTTTTTTAAAAAGATGCAAAAACACATCCAAAAGCAAAGTTCCTGGTTCTGGCCTGAAGTTGTAAATATTCTAAATTCTTTTATTTCTTGCTTTTATCTCCAAAATAAGTTTGCATTCAAATCCGACCTGAAGTAAACTCCACGGGTGGCATAATTACAGTATAAAGTGAGCTAAAAGGACATAGACAGATGTGTTTTCATGTCAGGTTTTTGTGATCTGACTCAAATGTGCTTTGCAGAACTTTGCCCTAATTCAAAGTCTTTCAAATCGAGCTGGCAATGGACATTATTCTTTGTTTTAACGGGCTTTTCAGATCCCTCAGTGTCATTCAGAAGAAGACTAGACCAGTCAGTTAAAGGTTGGGTAAGAGATGTTGGGGGATGAAAAACAGTATGTAAAAAAAAAAATCAAGTAATTAGAGAACAATCCCCTTCAGACCTGTCTTTGAAGTCACGTCTCCAAACCTCATGCAAAATGCCTGTTCATTTAAAAAAAACACAGAGTTTGACGGAGCAGCCAAAGGTCGAGTGACTTTGTCAAGGTCACCCATGTGGATTGGATAGTTTATGATAATTTATGTTTTCTTTTTTCCTTTTTTTTGTTTTGATATGAGAGTGGCTGGTGTGTAAACACAACATTTATGAAAATATTTTATTGACTGTTTTCTGAATTTTTAATTTGTCTGCTGGCATGGACTAATCAGCATAAAAAACAAAAACATGGCTACAAGGCCTTGTTAAAGTGTGTGGGAAGGTTGCAGGAAAGACTCTCCATTATTCTGCCCGACTCTATAAAGAGTTTGTGCCACTTCCTTACGGCCTCAGATAAAATATGCTGAGATGAAATCCTTGTTGCTATCAGTCTGCACAAAAAAAAGAAAAATAGAAAAAAGAACATCAACTTTAATGTGTGTGTCTTGTCTATTGTGTATTATTGTGTGATCAGTGTTGTTGTTACTTTAGTCTCCTTTCACTGACAGTTGTAAAACAAATCAGGGATTATAAATTAAATAATTCATACATTCACCAAAACAGGTAATACCAAAAAGAAAAATGAAAAAAAAAACTACTTGAGAAAAAGTATTTCCTACTTAACATTTAACTAGCTTTGTTACATATAAAAGGACAAATATAATTATGTTAAACCTGGTTGACTGTGTTCTGGTCTTCTCAGTGATGAATATGTGTTTGTGTGTTTACATTTTATGTCTGGAGTTTTATTTCTATTTCACGACTTTTTAATGAAACAAAAAGACCTCACATCAAGAGGAGTAACACAAGGGAATTAACACAAACAAACGATTAATTCAAAAGCAGCAAGAATGACAAAGAAAATAAAAGCTGGAGATCTGAAAATAAAAGTAAAGCAAGAATGTAATGCATAATATTACAACTCAAAATGTGTTTTATCTAACAGTTTTCCACTACAAATGCATAACAAATGACTTGCAGAGCTGGGGTTCTTGTTGGCAGAGTTAATCGTTTCTTCTGTTACCTCAATGCTGGTGAGGTTTGAGCACTTGTCCTGCTGGTAGAGCCCCGCTACTCTAACAGATGATGTTAGAGTTTCACTTTGGAAGTTGGCTGAATCTGTTTAATCAAACACATAAAGTCTGGGGATCTGTATTCTTGCCTAAAAAATACAGCATTAGTCATTATAGTCATTGTTGATGGAAGAATTAAATATTGCTCAGACACATGATTCAATCTAATCCCCATTTATATAATGTGTTTATATAATGTGTATGTGTATATCTATCTATCTATCTATCTATCTATCTATCTATCTATCTATCTATCTATCTATCTATCTATCTATCT
>JAOWBL010000020.1:7006814-7020536 GCA_028564865.1 Zenarchopterus dispar | reverse complement strand
TATATATATATATATATATATATATATATATATATATATATATATGTATATATATATATATATATATATATATATATTTGTTTATTGATTTTGTTTGGTCCTTTAATGTTCAGAGTTTCATGGTTAGCTAGACACATTTTTTGGTGAAAGGAATGCTGCTGGATTGATTGAGTCTCTCATTTATGTCAATTTGCATGTCGTGGGTTCTGTGTTGTCCTTCACTAAGCTTTAATCACAAACATTTGGGTGATTCAAACAGCCTGTTACATGTGGGTTTCTTCATATTCACCACCAGTAACTTGTACAAACATTTACCAACAACACATTTTGATTAGAGCAGGGGTCTCCAACCTTTGTTCTCGGGAGCCACTGTCCTCCATATTTTAGATGTTTCCCTGCATAACACACCTTGGTACAAATGACTTTGTCATTAACAGAATTGTGCCGACCTTGATGACAAGCTAATGATGATCGTTAATTAGAATCAGGTGTGTTCATTAAGGGAAACATCTAAAACATTCAGGACAGTGGTTTTCAGGACCAGGGTTGGACACCCCTGGATTAGAGTGATATGTATTTATCACTGGTCTTCTCTTTTCTTCTCCCAGGTCTTACAGCACTTCATTGTTGTTGTTGTTTAATTTTTGTGTGTGTGTCCATTTGAGTTCATGCAACATTGACTGACATTGACAGCATTTAGACCAGCTGTGTTGGTAAAAACTTGATCTAATTATTTTGGCACTAAACTTTTATTTACATACTCTGCTCGTTGAGCTAATACATAGCAGCAGTTCAGCAATGTTTGCAGTGATGACTATTTTTTTGTCTTACAATTCGTGGACTTAACATCGAATCTGGTAGAGGAAAGCCCGTAGAAGTCTACAACAGTGCCGACCAGCCAGGTCAGTCTGAGGATTTCAGTTCATAACTTGTTTTTGCTAAAAGGTTTCACAGGTTTACCTTCACCGTTTCCAAACTGAAAATTGTCTCCTGTGTCTCTTATTGCAGTTTTTGCATGTCATGGATGTGGTGATGCATATGTACGTAGTTTTGATTATTTGTCATAAATTTTCTAAATTTTTTATTCTTTTTTGTTGGTTTATCAATTTCAGCTCTACATATTTGTGGGTTTTTTTGGCTTATAGTTGTTATTTGAATCCTATTTAATTCTCTTATTTACTATTGGTTAACATTAGATTACCAAATACTTTCTGCTCTATTCACAGTTTTACTTTGAAAATAAGTCTTAAAAAAAAAAAAAAACTTCCTTTTTTGTGGTCCGTCTTCATCGTTCAGCCTGTTTCTAATTGACCCTAATCTGCATCTATTTCTTTGGATATTCTGCTGTGTGCAGCACAAAAGTTTTGGTAATTATTTGTGCCTCCCAGTTTACTAAACGTGGGTCTTTACACTGGCATTTCCCTGCAGTATTTCTTGGGCACCATCCATTTGTAGGTCAAACTCTCTGGCTAGTGTCTTTTATTTATGACGATAAATGAAAAAAAGAGAGTAGAATATTTCTTAAATAGCCCCATATTTGCATTGTAGTTACATCCTGTATATATTTATATTCATTTATTATTTTTCATTGGGGAGATTCATGTATGTAACAATATAGTTTATTAAATTTCACAATTGTGTTTGTGGTCGAACCAGCAGCTGTTGTCGTTGGGTCTCCTGAAGGGGTGGAGCACACGCCGTCTCACACACGCCCATTTATCTTTCTGAGGCAGGGAGTTCATTAAAATAGCCCACGCAGCCTCCGCTGTGGCTCCTGAACTCAAGTCAGATTTTCATGCTGACCTAATGGGGTCAAAAAGGGAGCTCGCCACACTATAGTACAGTTCAGCAATCAAGCACAAGAAACAAGAAAGAAACTCCTCAAAATAGAAAAGTATTGTGTTCCCATGGATAAGGGGCCTAGTCTTTATTAGTTCAGAAGGATCATGTTTTAGATGATATTTTGTATAAAATTGTGCTTAAAGTAACGTCATGCTGTGTTGCTTCTAATAATTTTACAGTATATGAAAGAGTATTTTTGTTCCAGGTTTTGTTATCAGACTATTAGATTTATCTAACCTAGTCTCATTATACTCTACAACTCACCTGCAGTACAAGGATAAAGAATTAACAAGTAGAGGAAAACATTTCTTGTTTATTAAGGTTCTTAATTAGCAAAAGTTAAAAACCATAGGAAAGAAGATATAACCCTTCGTGGCTTTTGGACGTCTCTATTTATTCAGAACTTAGTGTTGGGTAGAATGAATAAAACGTGATTAAAAGTCACACACACACACATAAAGACAAACAGAATAGTTTTTTAGTTTTCGCAGTCATATACACTCTGTGGTTCCAGTGCAGAAATGTTTAAAAAATTTGCAAAATAATTTATTAATTTACTAATAGTAACTAAAGCCTTAGAGTTCCTTAATAAAAATAAAACAAAACAAAAACAGAAATGTGATGTTAATCATCTCTCCAAGCATACCTTCTGGCTGATAACTGCCGGAAGTTTGTGAAGGTTCCTCAAAATTTATTGGTTTAACTTAAACGACAACAACAATATCAATCACAACAACAATAATTTTTTAAAAAATTTTTATTTAGTATTCCTCCAATATCAGTATTTCCTTTTTGTACTATTGTTTTTCTTTACTCAGTTTCCTTATATTGTTTGGTTTTAGCCATGTAAAAAGTTAGCACTCCCTCCTTTAATTCTCCGTTTTTGTGTAAAATTGAATAATAATGAAGACAAAAAGAAATAAAACATGACACACCCCTTTTATGTTTACATGTGATTTTAATAAGATAAGTTGCTGCTATTCATCAGCCCTTGGTGAACTGATCGTCAGAAGATGAATAGTAATAATAATAAAGGATAAAAACATTTTGGACATGTGTTGGTCTGGCTTCCAGGTTATTTGTGTATTATGTATTAATGTAATGCCAAGAGGGAAAAACATAAGCAGCGATCTTAAAAAAGCAATTGCTACTGCTCATTATTCTTAAAAAAGATTTCCATAATTACACCAGGGGTGCCTCATACCCAGTATAAAGCACGGCGGTGGAGGGTTGATGATCTGTAGTTGTTTTCCAGCTACAGGAACTGAGCACCGGGCAGTTATTGAATCAACCATGAAATCCTCTCTATGTAAATAACAGACTTACTTCAAGCTGTTGCTGCTAAAGGTGGATCTACAAACTATTGAATCATGGTTGTACCTAGCATAGCCCAAATGATTAGTTTTTTTTAAACTCAATTTTAGTCAGATAAATTATAGCATGGGGGAAAAAAATGGTCATTGTTTGTCTGAGGTTTGTGTTTAATTTATTGTATTACAGCCGCATACACACAGACCACAGGATTAAAAAACAGGGAAATGTTGCTCAGAACTGTGTGTTAGCAATCATGAGCTCAACAAGAAAGAAACAGCAGGTTTGGTTTGTAATTCACACTATTTTTTCCTGCACATATATTACTTCAGCATATGGAGACTGTTACCGATGCCTCATTTACAGATGATGTTCTCAGGGTAGAAATGTGCAGAAACACCTAAACATTAAAGCATATTCTCTGTAGAAAAGGTGTGGATGAGAAAAAAGGTGTGGATGAGAGAAAAGGTGTGGATGAGAGAAAAGATAACATCTGTACTGTAGCATTTTTTCTCATTTTATTGAATTTCATTTTGTTCATCTGCTCCCGTGTTTAAAACACAACTCTTATGGTTGTTGTGACTGAAAAAATGGAAAAACTGTAAAAGAAAGTACTTCAAAGCTACATTACAGTTTGTCACCAAATATCTTGCATCACACTGAAGCACAATAATGTCTGAAGTGTTTTCGTTGCATAGACGAGGTGACAGAACAAAGCTTTATTCGGTTTAATGCCAGAAGGTGTACACAGAAGGCAGCTGAAAATATTTGTTTTGAATATGTAACAGGGTGGCCTTAAAGGCACAAGAGAGAGCATTAAAAATGCCAGCAATGCTGCAAGAAGGCCTGGTTTTGATGGAAACTTTCAATACAATCAGCAGCGTTGCAGCTATTCCTCTCAGAAATCATAAAATTGAGAACTGATGAGCAAGGAAGATCTTTGGAAAAAACACAACTTTAAAAATCCCCCACACTCTGATCGATATCGCTCTCGTCACAGTATCGCTCGGTGGTGAATATAAAGCTGGGACCAGCACTTATTCAGTTTAGCATAGCATCAAAGATAAGAAACAGAGGGAACGCAGCCCTTCTCAAGCTGATCTATCAGCATCTACAAAATTGAAAAACCACTACTGAAAAATACTCATTTAATACATTAATGCCCCTACTTCTTAGTATGGTGTCGTAGCAGGCATTTCATTGGATCAGACTGGACCAGAATCAGCACCGTGCTTTTTGAAAACATTTATAATAATACTTATTCAATGGTCATGCACGGTAGAAGAGCAGTGCTGGAGACAATTGCTTCAAAATCAGATATCCAGCAAAAAATAAAAAAAATTAAAAAAGGAGTTTGAAGCTCTTGCACCATCTTTGAATCTTCTCCTTCCACTGCACTGCAGCAAAGCACATTAATTTCTTAACCAGCCCAGCGCAGTCCAGTTGACACGGTGAGCCAACAGAACCCAGACAGCTGGTCAGATTTAGTTGGGCTTCATGTGCTTTGTGACCAGTGGGCTTTTGGTTCTCAGCGAGTGCAGCCAGGGTGACCTCTGAAGTTATCCTTGGCCATTTCTAAAACTCATGACAGCTGGACATGAATCATTTTGGCTCCATGTGGGTTACTGCCAGAATTAGGTTATATATGATTTTTTCTAGTTTTTCCCCAATAGTTGTCACAAATCAGTGGTTCCTCCCATCCGTATGCAAGAATGTGCATACATAGTGACTGTGCAGAAATCGAAATAAGTCATTATATAATGTGAGGGCTGGATCCTGCAGTTCTTCTGTGTTTTATGGGTGGTGGTGGACTGGAGCAGATGTGGCATTTAAATGGCCTTTTTTTTTGGTGGGAAGCAGGTGGCTGCGTGTGATAGATCATAGATGTCATCTCTGGCTCTGCTTTGCTCTGTGTTAGCGCTTCAGGAAAGAGCTCTTCTCTTTGGTGCTTCAGTGGCGTGCACGTGCACGGACGCAGAGTCGTGTGCCCCCCCGTGGCACGTGTGCAGCATCCTTGTGCGAGCGTTCGCATTTGTTCTCATTGAGTTGAACACCTGTAGGGAAGAGACGGGCTACGTTTGGGGAACGTTTTCGGGCCCAAGGCCCCACAGGAACTCGGAGTCAGACCTCTCCTCCTCCCTAATGACCTGTAAAAAGTCCACGAGCTCAAAGAGCAGTGCCATCTAGCTTGGTGTGGAAAATGTCTTTAGGTGAAGGCACTGAGAAACACGATTCTCAGCCGGTAGCCTTTGGTAACTTTGTCCAAAAATGCACCTACAGCAATACTATAATGATTTAACCCAACTGTGACAAATGATACAGAGTGATTATAATTATGGCTGTATCTTATTCCGTAATGATGTATTTGCCTCTGTGCGTTCTCCTCGGGCTCTGTTCCATTTCTCTCCTCATGCTGCTGTTCTTTATTCGCAGTGAGGAGAGAGGGCGTTTCGAATGAGCCCACAGCAAATACGACTAAAAATAATGACTCTGTGGCTCTGTTTGAGCTTTGCTGCTCTTTGCCTTTCCCTCAGGAGTAACTCTGTAAATACACAGAGCATTTGGGGCTGTGGCACAGCTCTGGGCTGTGTGCGTGCCTCCTCAGTCATTTTCTTGAAATATCCAAAAGCCTTATTGATCTGACCCCCTGTCAGCCCGGCGTGCATGGTATCTCTCCGCTGCCATTTCCAATGTAACTTGTGCACTTTCGAGCATGTGTGAGTGCGTTGTTTGCTCTTGCTTTCGCAAACTGCGAGGAAAAATCAAACAGAGAGCTGGGTGCAAGCAGTCGAGAGAGTGTGCTAAATTCTTGGTATTATTAGCTCGCAATGACATCATCTCTCCAAGGGGTTGTGAGCAGAGTTTGTGAACAATCACTCCGAAGCATGTGATTTCTGCTGCTGCTGCTTGTTCTGACAGCACTCCCCCCACTGCTCAATTAATTTTAATCAAATATTTACAACACACAAACAGCTTGGAATTCTGCATGTAATAATGATGCAAAATGAAACTTTGTTTGAAGTTATTTCCCCAAATAAACATTAATTAGTTTGCTGCATGAGGTGATAGATTCATGCTGTCCAATCACAGGCGGAGGGAAAAGCAACGGGAAGTGTGGATAATTGAGCTCCTGCAGTTTGTTCTGTCAGTTGCAATAGCTCTTAGACTATACATTGTTTTCTGTTTTTTCTATTAGACTAATTTTCTTTGATCCCCCCCACCTTGTACTTATAGCTCTGTTTTATTTTCCAAATCTACAAATCACTCTCTGCATCATTCCCTCTTTTTTTTTCTTCTCAGATCTGTCATTTTAACCCAGACTTATTCCCCAGCCTGGTAGCTACACTTTCAATCCTTACACCCTTAAATTTCTGCCATCCCTCCCTACTTGCACTTACCACTTCTGTTAAATTCTTCATTTTCTGCCTCACCTCGCGTGATCCTTTGCTCCATCTTTTGCTCAGTCAGCCTCCCTCCGTGGCCTCTTCAGTATCACTCCTTCAGCTTTTCCCACCTGTCCTTCCTGAGAGCTGGCGCATATGGCCTTCTTGAGTGTGCTCACTCTTCACTAGAGAGGTGGCTGATACACTTCAGCCTGGGCTCTAGTTAGCTGGAGCTAATGTGGCGTTAACAGACCCAACATCCAATTCGGCACCATAGATAAATAAATCCCATGCAAAATATGTGATGAAATTACATCCATTTTTTTTAGCATTCCAGGCCTACAACACACTCCAAAAATAGTTTTAGACAGTAAAGCTTGTACTTCTGCACTCCCATTTCTTCTCACAAGTCTTAAAAGCTGTTTTGGCCTTTTGAGAGTACAAAGTGATGAAGCATTTCAGCTATTGCTTTGTTTCGGTTAATACTTTGTCTCATTATTTCTGCAAATGTGTTAAGGTCTGCAGCAGTGTGAAGCTACTGTTGTTGCATTTTTATGTTTAAAAATATTCACCTGTTCTCTACTGAGGACAGGTCAGGAGTGCAAACACTACCCAGTCCAGTATCCAGCCATGCTTTTGTAATGTCTGCAGAGTGCAGTTTGACAATGTTTTATGCAAAAAATGCATGACAACTCTAGAAGAAAGTGGTGTTAAAGGAAACACATGTTTCATTCAGTCCTGAATAGGAATGCATAATAGAAAAAAATTAAACCTGATAATTAACTGTATCTTTGTGGCTGATACACTTGGGAGTATCATATAAAACAGGTAATCAAGTAATTAAAATAAAAATCTAGTTTAAGTGCACACAGTATACGAAGCTATTCAAAACTGAAACTTAAAGTTTGGGTTCAGTTGCTGTATATTAAAGAAAAGCCCCATGCAAACTCATCACTCAGATGTTTTACTTATGAACAAAAGGATCAACGGCAGCTCCAATTCTTGCAGATGCTGAAGGAGAACAACCCCTCTGCAGAGCTGCTCAGAGCCTTTTATCATCGCTGCATAGAGAGCACTTTGACTTTCTACCTAACAGCTTGGTCTGTCAGCTCTACAGAGGCAGATCGAAAAAGACTCCAAGGAGTCATAAAAACAGCCCAAAAAAAAAATAACTGGACTTGCAGTGCCCTCTTCGGATGACATCTTCAGGACGCCTCCACAGATCCACCATCATCCTGAAAGATGTCTTGCACCCCTGTCACTACTTGTTCTCTCTGCTACCTCCTGGAAGAAGTTACAGAGAAATAAGCGCAAACCTCCAGACTTAAAAATGTTTTTTTTTTTTTTTTTGTTCCCAAGAGCCATCACTGAACTTAGCTCTCACAGCCCTGTCCACCCATTCCAGTTTTCTGCAATAATTATAGCCAGAGGACCATGCTTGGGTCCTGTCAGTAAGATGCAGCAGATGATGTGATGAGTGCGAGACAAACTGTTTTAAAAATGCATATAAGCCAGCAAGCAGTTTCACTAATGTCATTATTTTATCAGATCTATTTATTACATTTGATGTCTTTTCTTGAAACTAGTCTAATTTGCGCTTCACCTGAATCACGTGGTTGAATTCTCTGATTGGTTGCATGCTAATCAGATCCAAAGGGATCCACGTGGCGGTTCTTGTGTGTGCTGTGGTACTTTTCTCTGGAAATGAATGAAACCAGACTAAATCTTTGTACCAGAGAACCAGGGTGGCTGGCTGAGCTAGGAACAGCGTTCTTCAAGTTGACTTTACAAATTCATCAGTTCCTGGTTAATATTGTACCCCTGTACAAAAGCAGATCATCTCTTAAAGAGCAGTTGAAGAATAAAAACACAGAAATTATACTTTTACTGGTGAAAGGAAAAGGTTATCGTCAGGGTTATATGTGAGCAGACAAACAGTGATCGTATAACAAAAATAAAAAAGCAAGAAGAGTTTTACTTCCCCAGATATAATGTGGTCAGTCAGAAATGGCCCAATTCCAGATGTTTTGTGACCGTGCTTCTTCTGCAGTGCTTTTGTATCTGTGAATGTGAAAAACATGGTTAAATCTAGAGTGAACCTTTAAAATTTTGTATTATGAGTGGTTCACACCTACAGTAAATCTAATGTTTACTGTTGATGTTACATCATTTTTCAGTTTTCTTTTTTCTTTGAAGCTTTTTTGGAAGCTCCGAATATCCAAATGTCATGTCACGTTCGCTTCAAAAAATAAACCATCAAACATTTGACTTTCTACCTAACCCAGAGATGATGTATAAATAGAACGTGGTAAAAGAAATGGCTTTGTCACAAAAAAAACAAAAACAAAAAAACAGAACTAGCACTTGACTGTGATGTATCTGATACATTTTTACATTGTTTTCCATTTGCTGTCATCGCCAATTCACCATCTGGTATATTGTCTCGTTTCCTGCTGTTTTGCTTAAGAAAATGGAAATGAGAAAAGGAGGAAACAATGATGAACGAACAAACCACATGTTAAAACATCATTAGTGGTCTGAAACAGCTGCTGAGCCCAAGCTGGATACGCTTATACAACATCTGGGTAAACTGTTACAAAAAAATTATCATTTTAAAATACAATGGGAACCAGGTGGTTGAGATTTGTTTCTAATTACACAATGAATGAAAGTAAAGGAAAAATCTGTAGCATGTATTGTCTGCCCTGAGGCTATTTTACTTTTTGGCCAGATAGTTACGTTCATGGAGGAGCGACGGTGTTTGTGTTTCAGATGGTGACTCACGTTGCAACACCAAAAGCTACTTTTAAGTACGAGATAAACTTTCTATCAAAAATATCAGTGTATGATTTTATTTCTGGGCTAATTTACATAGTTAATAAAAACAAACAAACAAAAAAAGATTTGTTGGCTCATTAAAAATCAACATGTTAACATGTATAGTTAAGGAGTACATGATTTTCATTTATTTTCATTTTGTGTTGATGCTACTGGTTTCATTCATTTTTAATTCAATATATTGAATTTGATCGACGGATCGTGATGTCAGTGTCGCTTCTGAGCACTGCAGCCCGCCGGGTTGACCTTAACCGACTGATCCCATCTGAGTCTGCAGTCATCCCGGGGTCCCCACTACACCACTTCACACAGCACTTATTTTATACCTTTACGGCCCTGTTACCACTTCCAAAGGTGTTACAGCTGCAGAATAAAATGTTACGTCGTTCCACTTCCTGTCCCATTTATGTAACATGGCAGGATGGAGAAATATGGGACTCCTCTCTCTTCGACTTTCAGACTCAAGGTTACTCTGAAACACTTTGCTGTCTGAGAGATAAAAGTTGGAAACTATTGTAGCTTTCTGCAATACAAAGCTTTAGCAAACCTTTGTCCTTTTTTATGATTGAGAAACTGTAATCACTTTTGCAGTCAGAGGGTATTTTCATACGTGGCTGTTCCACCACAATAACTTGCTTCCATAAGATTGTGTTGAAAAAAAAAATAGATATCCTGAGAATATTAGTTCCTCACAATCCACAGGTCATTTTTCACTCTTAAAGAAGAATCAGAAATGAAAAGCATGACTGCATAAGAAGCTCTTTCAGCGGTCCATTATATTTCCTCAGAGAGAGTTTCGTAAGTATGTCTGAATTTGTGAGTCTTTAGTGCCTCAGTAACAACAAACATCACTGCTACTGATGATTCTTCTCAGGGTAATAAAATAGTCACTTTTTTGCAGATTGTCTAAAATAAATAAAGCTAAGTGAGAGTTTTCTACTAAACGACTGGTTACGGGTTTGTACTGACAAACCCTCCGAGACCTCCGCCATGTTGCACCTTTTTGTTTCTGCAATAACCAAAGATGGATAAATCAAATTCAGGTTTGTTGCTTTTTGTGTCTCTGTAGTTTCTCCTTCAGATATGGACGATAAGATTGTGCTGCCACAGGTGAATTTTTTTGGTTAAGGAAATTGGATTCAGTTTTCAACAACTTTTGTTGTATTTTTACTTTTACATTTAGAGATGTTGTGTATTCGTACTTTCTTTTATATAAAGTAAACTGTGCTGCAAGAACAGTGCAAACTAACAAGAATTTCAGAGTACAATTTGATCCAGCTTTGCTCCACTCAGAATTCACCCACTTTAAACCCACACCGCACAGCTAGGAAAGCAATCATGCTACGCCATCAATTGTGCAATTTCAATGTTAGCCCAGTCAACAGCTGTCTTTGCTATGCTTTAACAAGCAGGAGGTAAATATTGCACTCCACTGGGGGTTGATTGAATATGTTCACATAATTTTTGTCCGGATGTGAGGCAGGCCGCCAGATGTCTGATTACATCAACCATTACTTTAAGACTGCGAGAGTTGACAAGCTGTGGGACATTTTAAACATCACTGAAACACAGATGCAGACGTGGTGTGATGCTGCGGTTGTTGTGCCTCGCTCCCGTGTTCGAGCCTTTCTGCACCACAATGAATCTTCCTCACGCCACTTGTACCGTTAATGCCCCCTCCAGGTAATTCTCCGACGCGGATCGGGCTTTCTCTCGGCGCTCTCTCGAGCAAGACCATCTCCCTTTTAAAAGATTCTTCACACAGAAGATAGTCTGACAATAAAAGCAGATATTCATGCCCCAGCACAGCATTTTGTCAGAAGATAAAAGCTTTCCTCCCCTCTATCTCACTATTGATCAACGCAGAAGAACACAGAGTGAATCTAAACCCTCATTTTCTTCAACACTCCAAGTATCTGCGCAGTGCAGCGTAGAGGGTGTCATTTGTAATGAATAGCCCTGAGGTAATTAGAAACATGCTTCTCTTGCAGGAGGAAAACAAGATTGTGAAAAAGTGATGAATTAAAAAAAAAAAAAAGAAGGTGATGATAGCAGGTTGGGCCCTGCTGGCTAGGAAATGGATGCCAGGGCTGCATCGTTGATAACTCTGCTGTTTTGAGTGCAAGGGCCTCGTGTCAATTCATTAACCTGTCTTGTAGCAAGACACCACTTTGTCTCCAATAACACTCAAAAAACACCATCTACATGTCTTGTCACCCATGAGCACGTTTGGGTGATAACAAGATACGAGTATGGAAACTCGGTTACTGTAAGATAGAAGGTCTGAAATAATTCAGTGTAAACGAGAGCTTTGAACGGCAATTTGTTTATCGACTCTAAAAAATACATTTATATCCTTCCTTATTTGTTTCAGCCCATGTGTTTGTTGGTTAACTGCCTGTATGTACTTTTTTCTAGTAGTTTTTTTTTCTCAGTGCAGAAAGCAGGAAACATAACACAGTTTTGAAGCTTAAGTTGAGTGACAGAAAAAAATTAGATGTTTACGAACGCAAAAGTACCTACACAACACAGTACAAGTACACAATCACATATTCCGTAATTACAACTGCCCCTCATTATTCTTCTGCTCTTCCATTTACAACATTACATTAACATATAGAGGTTTAGCTCGACATGTTTAATTTGAAACCTAAATTAATTTGCTAATTATTTTTCAGTTCATCATCTCAGATCCTTAGAAAATAATCAGTTCTTTTGGATTTATTGGTGCTAATGCACAGCAGATAGCACCTTGTGGCACTTTACACAACAAGGTAAACAAATCAATGCAGAACAAGGATACACAGTCTAATTATAATCCAGTTAAATCTAAATGAAATCAAATTAAAGCCCATTTATAATCCGATTCAGTTTATTTGAATTTCATGTAGCAAGTTCAGAAAAAAAAACAAAAAACAAAACAATAGATGGGCATCTACCTTGAATGGCTGTGATGGTGCGAGGACAGGAATGAAAGGCCAGGAAGCTAGATCTGATCAAACCAAACAATTAGACCAAATCAGTTCAATGAGACTCAGTGTCGGCGTCATGAAGGGCCATTCACTGGCCCTGCCCAGTTCCCAGCTCTTTTACTGAAGCAAAAGCACTTAAACAATACAGTACAAGCACTCAGTCACATGTTCTGTAATTGAACATGTGACTTAATCATGATATATTACATATAATCATTTGAAAAATTATCCGCTGCTTTCATCCTCTGTTTGATTATTTTTTCGACAGCTTCTCAAAGACTAATAGCTTCTCAAAGACATTTTTTATCCATCTTCTCCAAAGTTAAGATTTTCTTTTTTGTTGTTTTGAGCAGAAATCTAACAGGACAAGATACAGAGAGTTAGGAGAATTATGCTTACTTAAAAAAAACACAGTTGAATGGAAACACTGATCCCCTGCAGCGCTACCTTTATCACAAATTCAAATGTTTTGCTTTTTATTTTACAACTGGAAATGCAACTTTTATTATGTTTTGTCAGTGTTAACATGATGTGATCTGTTGAGCATGCAGTCTTATTCATGCATGCGCATATAACTAACAAGTCAGGTAGATGGTGGTGGTTGTTTCAGTGAGGGACCATCGAGTCCAATAAAGAGAAAAAATACATCGAAGGAAGTGGTTACAGCACTCTGTTTGACACTGTTTTAAGAAAGTTCAGCACCAGCGCTCACCGTGTGCAGCTATTTTGAAACCATTCTTCACTTGTGATGCCAGCCTGGGTTTGATGATTTTTGAGTAATATTGTGAATGATTTTTGGGACTGTTTTTTTTTTTTTTTAAATTAATTTACAATATGAGTCTGTATGCAGAGAAGGCATGGGAGAGATGTGGTTTATACTTAAAGCCTTTTTGCATCATTTGTCAGTGTGTGGAAAAAAAAGACTAATATTTTTGAAATAGGAACCTTAAGTTGGAAGTACAGCGAGTTGATGGTGTCTGTATTTTATAGTCAACAAAAGTGCTTTATTTAAAAGTTAGTACTCTATTTAAGAATATTGTATTCTTATATTAGGTTGTGCAGGATTTATTGGATTTATGCTGCAGCTAATTGACTCTGACAAGACTCTATGATAAACTTATCTTTGTCCAGGCTTGCAACTACTAAAGAAGTCATGTCAAAAATGGCAGTAGAATTACTTTCCTTTTTTGCACTTTTTGAAACCTCTCTTGAATGGTTATTAAAGATAGTTTCCTAAAAGCCAAATAAAATCAAAGCTATCCATCCCTACTTCTATATCTAACTTCATAAATTGCACAGTATTTCATAATTTTATCCATTCTGTGTTAATAACTTTTGAAGTTAATAAAAGTGTCAGGTGAGCTAAGAAAGGCAAA
>JAOWBL010000020.1:6983469-6999989 GCA_028564865.1 Zenarchopterus dispar | reverse complement strand
CACCCCAGATGTTGAACTGTAGGATAAAAACATCCATCCATGCCATCAACAGAGTTAATCTGTGAGACCTGTTGATGCTGCATGTGATATCATTACATCAGTCATTGCCAAGTGACATACACAACACTCCAATACATTTATGACGATCCATAGAGATTTAATTATCCACTCTCATGCTTATTTAAATTATATTTGATTGAATTTTGTTACTTTCTTATATATGTTTCTAAGTAATTTATACTACCTCAATATAATTTCTCTTTGGGAACTAATGAAGTATTACTCGATTAATTTCAGTTCAATTAAATTTAAACGTAAATGATCCATATTCCTCGTGGATGTGTAGCAATAAGGGTAGAAAAAAACCCCTTCAAGACTGTACAGCGACTATGCACACGCCAGTATTTGGTGTCAAGCAACACACGAGGGTTGACGATCCCAGTAAAACATATTAAATAGAGCTATCTATTGCAGAAGTATTTATCTTTATATGAAAATGGCAATAAAAGGCTCAACTGCCTCTATAGAGACAGGATTTAGAGAGGATTTCTATTCTTTATATTGTTTATTATTCTTTATTCAGTGCATGTCTCTATACACAAAACATTTTTAAACTGAATGATTCAGTCACATGCAAGATGATTTGAAGCAGTCTGATAAACATACTGTTTTGTCATGCCATTTATCTCCCTGACAGTACATTGCACATTTATGCATATAGCTTTTCTTTATCTTTACTTATTCACAGCTTTATGTTTATTTTTTATTCGCTTTTTTGCATGCTATGTTCACTTGTAATTTTGTTAAATTATTTGATTTATATTTTATGCTCAGGTCATTCAGTGTGGACAGCAGACAGCAGAATTTCATTGCAAACGGAAACCTGTTTCCTTATTTTACTATATACGACAATAAACGCTTTAAATTTGAATTGAATTGAAAGTTCTTAAGATCTTCCCTGTAAACTCTGTGTTGCTCCTTGTCCCCCGTTTCCTTTTGTTCAAACACGATACTGCCCGATCAATAACGTCTTCCTTCCTCTCTTTCACGATTTCTAAAATGTGATCAACACTGTCCATGTTTACTGATTGTGTAATTCAGTTTTTTCCACGTTTTTAAGCCATCGCCCCGTTATTGAACGCTGATCTAATTCGCTCATGTACCATCCCAGGTGTAAGGGGGCTCAAAAAATGGACATGAGGACAAATTATGTGCTTAACCAACCAATCTCCATTCACCTCTCTTTTTTTCATCTTGTGAAATGATCTGTCCTGACTCAGCCTCCACACTGCAAAAACTAATTTCTATGAAAGTAAAAACACCTTTTTTTCAAGTAAATCAGTAGACTACTTAAGGACTATTTTATTAGTTTTGAGAGTTTTAGTCAAGATAATTCTCTCACCCCATTGGCAGAGATTTTTGCTTAAAGTTAGACAATTTTGACTAAATTTAGGAATACTTGTCTTTTTTCTCAAGGGGCACATTTTGTACTGCAACCAGGCCAGTGCTGTGGAGAGTGAAGTGGGTGGTGACTGACGTGGACTCACACCAGCTTACAAATGGTTCTGCAGTCAAAGCCCTCTCCCAGCATGCATTGCTAACTGCTTGACATTGTTTGCATCATCATCTCTTTGTGACATTTTGTATTGCCTTTTAACAACAACAACAACAGCAAAGACAACATGCACTGCGGTGGTTTTATATTGCTAGTCCTCCTTGTTTCTAAGTTATTAGCAAACTTCAAGACTAAGTTAGTTATTGTTGTTTATAGTGACAGTTATCTTAAGGCTGGTCAGAGATGATCGAACTGTATTTTTGTATATTATTCCTAATTTGGCCACTACTGTAACTGTAATAATATGAAAGGTCAATCTAACTGTAATTCAGATCAATAATGTCTTTTTTAAAACAGTTGGTACTGTTCAGAGCTTTCTCCATCTTCCAGCAGCAGCCTGAGGTTCATATAATGTAGTCTGACCAGAAGTGGGGAAGAGATGTGTCCAACAGTGATAAAAACTTAAGTACCACAGGGAGGGATATCAAAAGCACAGAAGGGGAAAACTCCAGCCCACATTTAGTACCCATAATGTATATTTGATATCAAGTCACCACTATGGTGCTTATGTGGTGCTCTTAACCCACAGCGTAAGGTTGTGAATGTTTGGCAATTAAATCAAACAATGAATTCGGCAATGGATGCGTTTAATTTTGCCAAGTTTTATCGACGTTTTCCTTCAAAACAGCTGTCAGCATCTGTATCTTTATTCTGTATTTTATTTGATTTTCCTCCCGTCTTGTGATACCAGAATGAGTTCCAGATGTTAAATTTGATGGTGGCGTGTTAGCCGTGTTGGTGATCTTAGAAAGAGTCGTATGTGTATTGAACCAGCAGCGAGGTTGTGCTGTGGACCATACGCTGCTCTCGTCACTCTGATTCTGGGTTTCCTGCAGTCTGATGCACAATTTTAGGGTGTTTTCACACCATAGTTTGTCTGCTCTGGTCCAAATCACTTGACATGGAGTTCTGAAACGTCTTTTTTAGAGATTTCTGACCAATTGTTTTGGTTTGTATCTGCACTAGGAGAAACAAGAAAACAAAGTCAAATTCTTTAAGCCTAAGGGTGTGAATGCACATTTACTACCATTACTAGTGTGGTACTGATATGGACCAGTTCTTAGGTTTTACTCTGATGTCTGATGAAATCATATGTTCTGTATGATCTGCTGTCAAACCTTAGCCAGTTGGCCGTTAAAAGTATAATCAGGCCATTGACCAGTTTACAGGCCGTTGTATTCCTTTTCAAGATGTAACATACATCTTTATTTTTCATGTGTGTTTCAATTTGTATTAGTCTATCCTTGAACACCCAATATTAAGCTGTAAATGTTAGTCAGTGTCAAGTTGCAAAGATTAAGTGAAGCTTTTGGAGTTGGGTTAACATTATTTCCAGAAAAAAATCATGGGAAAACATTCAAATTTAATAATCTAAAAGAAGATTACTTTGTACCACAAACACAACAAATATTACATGTTTTGCAACAAGGTTTGCAGTCTTTACTGGTTCATGTTGTTTACTGGGTAACATATGCTTCATTTCATGGATATGTTACAAGTTTACTTGTGTTTATTTGTTTGTTTTCATTGGATGGTGTTTTTTTTTTGTATGAGTGTAAGTCTTCTAGTTCTCTCTCTGTAACTCTGCACATCTCGTCCTGCCAGACTTGTCTTCAAAGCAACGAAAAACAAAATCTCAATGTTGAAGAAAAAGGACAAACAGATATTTAATTTTTACAAATTATTGCGATTGCCACCACCGCTGTTGAGAAAGTAGTCAACAGATCATTCAAATGATTATTTAGAGGTAAAACCCTGAAGTGAGAAGTGTGATAGCACAACTAGATCGTATTAATGAGGTCAAAAACAGCTGGAAACTAGATTTTGATTACTTTTAATGACTGACTACGTCACATCCATAAATGGACAAAAAGCATTTCCATTAGCTACACATCTGCTACAAACTGGGTTATTTAAATGCCTTAAAAACCACCTCATGAAAATGTAAAAATGTTTTTGCAATATTTAAGAGTGTTTTTGAATTACAACTATTCTCATTACAGGTTTTCTTTTTCAAAAAATTTGGTTTTGGCTTTGTATAGGGGTAATGGAAACTACAATTAAAGATCAAATACAACAAGGCTAACTGTATTTCCTCCAAAACAATATGGTCAATAAAAGTCCACACACGAGAGCACATAAATCAATTAGAGGCGGTATAAGTTTATTTAATGTTACCAAGCCTCCCCTCTGGTCTCTCCTACTTAAAAGTTCTACGATTTTTTTTTTTTTGTAAATGGTGTTCACACTGAATTGATTAAAGCTTCTTCACTAAAACCCATCTGCTGGGCTAATCAGGCCTTTTCCTAACTTATGACCCAGTTGGTGTCCCACAGCGGTGTTTAATCCATCACCTAACACTGAAGAGCACAAATAGAGGATTGCTTCTCCGTAGCCGCCAGCAGACACACTTTTAGTCAGTAGCGGTTAGAGGAATTAGTAAGAGTCATGCACATGTCTGAGGGAGAGTGGACTCCTGATTTTGTGTTTAATAGCTGGCGCTCGCAGTCCTCCACCCTCCTCCCCAGACATGCACTATGCGCATGGCTTGTCCCTGAGGGAGCCACTGAATATGGGAAAAACTAAGTGGAAAATAATGTTAAGTGTGGTTAAATGGGATAGAAGGGATCGGAAACAAGACGAGAGGAAATCCGCTTCTGCAGTGCGGGCACTGTTGTTCATCGCAGCGGTGCAGTGTAAGGTAACATTTTACTAGTTACCTCACATCGTAGTTAATAGACCATTGCTAGAGCCCCCCACTGAGTAATTTCAATTTTCAGGTGAGATAATAGGTGTGAGAGAGAAATTGTGCCACTCTGAGAGGCTTTTATGTCGTTGGTCTAAAACACTTTTCACACCGTTAGATGTTTCCATTTCACTAACTACTGTCTTTACTGCAGATGTTTTTAAGAAACGTTGCGTTTTGTGTTTCATTAAAAGTGTGCAACTGCTGAATTTGTTGTGGTTTAAAGGAAGTTTGTTTTTGCTTTCTCAGTGTCACTGACATTTCTGAGACACCACGCTTCGATGAAACGCCTTTTCAGAGTTGTGTGAGGAAAACAAACTCACTGTCTGTCCTGCTTTGTGCACGGTCCTATCAGTTTAAGGGCAAAATTCATTTTAACAGGTCTGGCAGGCTTCCTGGATATCCGTGAGGAGGTTTTACATACCAGTGATAACCAAGAGATATTTTATAAAACAGAACTTCTTAGTCCTGTGAGGGAAATATCCAATGCAACAATAATTTCTCACAGCACCAGGTCAGATATCATCCATAAATCTTTCTTATTGAAAATGTCTTCTCTTCCATCCCTGCCGGCGTACTTCTTTTTTTTTTTCAAAGGAAAGGTTACATAAATAAACAACAAACAAAAGAGAAATAAAAAACTGCCAAGACATATGTAGTGGAGAGGCTTTCCATCTTTGATCCAGAGATTAATATTTAATTTACAGAATAAAATACAAGGTTGGAGAAAAGCCTTCAAAGACTTTCTGTGAAAATGATAACACAGCACATATCAACATTCACCTGACGTTAGGTAGACTGCCATTACAATGTGCTGTGCTATCATTTCAGACCAAACGCACTGAAAGCAGTTTTCAGCCTCAAAGCCTTGAGCTCGCCTTGCAGGGTGGCAACTGTGTCACCGTTTATTTCGCCACAATGTCAAGGTTAGTTGTTTTTTGCATTTTGAGCTCCATCTCACACTGACACTCCTTTATGAAGCTGAACAAGCCTGTATTTAATTTTCACTCTTTTTTTCCTCTTTCATGTTTGATTTTTTTTCTCATTTTATACATTCTTGTGACTGGTGCTTGTCTTTTTTTTTTTTTTTTTTAAATTGTGCTGGGTGGTGTCCAAGCTGCAGGATTATACTGAGATGGTGATAAGTGAGCAGGCCAGAGCTAATTAAGTGTTGCTTATGCATCTGAACATAGTTTCACGTATCGGTAATCCTGTATGACCTCGGCCGCTGGAGACCAGGGATTGTTAGCTCAGGCACGGAAACCTCACTTATATATAGAATAATGTAACAGATTTCACTTTGTCCATTAACAGATCATTTGACACTGTAATTAAAAACATCTCACGGTGATGAACTAATCAATTCCCAGTTTGTAAGATAAGCTTAGAGCAGTTTCCTCACAATGGAGAGCAGAAGGTACGTGCAATATTTAGATACTTCGGTGAGGAAATTGACAGGGTCTATGCTTGGAGGGCTGCTGTAGCTGAATAAAAAAGGCTGAGGCAATGTAAGAAGGGAGCGAAGGGAAGAGAAACAAATCTGGGAATACAGACAGCTCATGTTAACGACTTTGCAGACACTGCACTCTCCCACACACTATAACTGTAGGATAGGCGGATTTCATGCCGTATTTAAGTGAAAACTGAAAGCAGCATTGTTGCTTGTTTCCAAGACCTAGTTCATTATAGTATTCTTCTTTTTAAAATACTAAACTTTTTTTTTTTTTTTTTGCACCAACAAGCATAGCATCCACATTACCCTGGGATATGAAAACCTTGAAAATGTTTCTGAACGGTCACAAAGTTGATTACATTGATTCACATCATGATTTCCTGTTCTGGGTGAAAACATAGCCCCTCCTGATTTACCGAACCTGCATCAGAAGAATATTACCGGAAGATAACACCAAGAATCAGAGTGAAAACAAGAACAGCAAGCTCTGCTGAGTTTGTTGTCGTTTATTGGTATCAGCTGCTAAATTCAGCATTTAATAAAACTGCAACTGCCTTCATGAGCAGGAGGAAATCAATTACAGGCGCGATCTGCAACAAAGGTTATTTCCAGCAGAGTTTTCAGACTGTTTTCACTCATGTGGGCATGCCCTGGTGAGCATGGGTGGCCATGTGATGCGCGTCATGGCGCCGTCATGGTGGATGGAGACAGTTTCCAACACAGACTTACGAATGCTAATTTAAAACACTTTTTAAACCTAAAATGGACTGTTGTGGACTGGAGACAGATTTCACTTTGTCCATTTAAAAAAAATCTGTCAATTTCTTAGTATTTTTTATATTTATAATTAAAATGACCTCAAAAGATTTTAATATATGTCCCAAAAGAATATAAAGAAGATTAGATTAAACCTTAACTGCATCAATGTACAAATGGAAGACATTAAAGAATAGTGTTCCTCTCCCCAGGTTTGCTAAATTAACTAAAATTGCTCCCAAAACAAGGTAAGAGGATGTCTGCAAAGCCACAGAGGAACCCTGGGTATTTTTACTTAAAGCAAACCTCTTTGACTAATCTCACAGTAATGTGGACTACTCTTTACAATGAATGCTCCCGCGTCCTTTTTTCTTTCCTCCTTTTTGTGGAAGCGGGGCTGGATGAGGCACTTATGAGTAGTCAGTTTCTGTTTGTGGTCTGCATGCCATTAATTACACCACCATGTACTACAAGGGCATGTGTTACGCAGACCCTGCGCTTGTATCTGATGAAAAAGTGATGTGTTCAAAAAAAAAAAGAAGAAAAGTAAAGAAAGATTTCCTTTCTGACTAGCTGCTAAGTTGCTAACTGGTGGTAGCAGTATCATGTCTGGGGCAAGTTTTCTTCATTATGGGCCATTGAAGCCTACCTGAATCAGTAGCTTATCAAATTAGTGAGTAATTCAGAGTTCATACTGATCAGATCTAAAGGGAATGTCAGTGATGTTGGGAATTAAAAGCATAACATAAGTCAAGCCAAGCTAAAATAGCTAACGGACTGAAATAAGGCAGCGTGCTGCAGTTGGTTTCTCATGAATCTCCGTTCACATAATTGTTGACCCTCTAAGATCCACAGACCTAGTAAACTAAAACTTGATACCACTCGGTGGTGGCAGCCAATTTTATTTGCTATTCGCCCACAAAGTAAAAGAAGAGAAAAAGGTAAAATAATATAAGATAGATAAAATAAAAGAATCAAATCTGTGTAAAAGAAGATGAAGAAGGCGGTGAGTGAAACAAGAACGGAGCTGAGGAGATTGCTGATAACAACGACTGAAGACTCCAACCGGATGGGACACAAGAGCGCTGGACAGATGATGTACTGCCAGCAATATACCCCGTAAGTACAGAGTCAACACTGCATCCCAAAATCTGAAGTCCCTAACCCAAGGCAGGGATTTGCCTCAGCTCTGTAAAGGTTTCCAGACTTTCCAGAAGTTTTCACAAGTTTCTTAATAGAGATGCAGATCAACAGTCAAAGCTCCATAAAATTACCCTGGATCATCTATGGAAACTCATCTTTTGATCGTCTTAGGAAATCTTCATGAAATTATTTTGTACTTACACCCGACTGCCTTGCTTGTCTGCATGCAGCACCGTTAGTTACCCTTGAGACCATAAAAATAGAAATAGAAATAATACTAATAAAAGCAATAGAAAATACTTTAAAGACTGACAATGTTGGTCTTTCCATTTTTCTGTTTCTCAGAAGTTATGCTAGGACTTAATCACAGACGTAAATCGTCTTAATCAGAAGTTTTCAGAGACAAAAGGATCATCGCTGAAATGCCAGTAGGTGGAAATAAAAGTAGGTTAGAAACTCTACTCTCGCTCACAATTGTCACAAAAATTTGGCCTCATTTATACTTTAAATTAGCTTGCGCCAACAAGCTGAAGAGCGACTGGAAAATGAAAACACAACATTGCCCGCTGGGAAAGGCACAAAGGACCAGCATGGAAGGAAATCTTTTGAAGGAACTCTAAAAGGGAATTAAGCAGGCCTGTCAAAAAATTAAACTGGCTGCAGTTTGAAAAGGGATTCTTTTAGCTCTTCTTTTCTGCCTCGCCGTTCCTTCTCCTTGAATACGTTTGCCAAGACACTGCAGAGCACAATGCAGATCTCTCTGCCATGGAAAAAAAAAAGAAAAAAAACCTCACACAGAGTCTGTGAACACAGCTTATTGTCTCAGTCATTTGTCAGCTGCAGCGCTGGTACTGGAGCAACATAAATTATGATATTGTCGGAGCCACATCAACAGAGAAAAGTCAGATTCTCACACCTCCTTTCTATGAAGAGTGTTCAAAGATCCCCCCTGTTTTGTAAGCCTCTCTTAATTATACATTATTTTGCTCACTGAAAAAAAAAAAAAAAACACTAACAAAACTGATCTTGGTCTCATGAAATCTTCCGCTTATCTTCTCATTTAATTTGAGTAAAATGAAAAAAAAAGAAGAGACAACACTGAGTAAATCCGGGATTAAAAATGCTCAAAGCAGCATGTAATAAATGTTTGTATTTGACTGTCAGGAGGACACAGCGGTTGCATGGAGTAAAACTATAGCTCTAAATTGCTCTGAGAATTAGCTTGTCCAAACATGTCAGAGTACTCACTTAGACATCCAATTACAGCCACAGCTCTCCCAAGGCTATTGGCTGGAACAACTTTTATTAACTACTCTCTTATGAAAAATGAATCCAAACGTTCTGCAAATCCTCATTAGATATGTGAGGGGTCGGGGCTGACGTCTAATCCCATTCGAAAGGTTTGTTCATTTTCGTGGCAGCAGTCGCGACACTTTGTGTGGAATCCTCATCAGCAGCTTAAAAGAAGAATTAGCTCAGTGGCAGCTTTGTAAAACAAGCACTAAACCACGTCTTAGAGCATTTTGCCGCCGCTGTCATAACTGTCAGTGAAAACCTCGTCTTGTACCTTACAGCGTATGAAGTATTCTGGTGAACCAGAGCATGACTTTTCTTTCTTAGTTCAGCCAGACAGCGGTTACATCGGTGTAGCCCTGTGGCTGTGTGCCCAAATACTAGCACTAATTTTGCTTTACTTTTGTTGACACTTGCTCTTGTTGTTTTTCTGGTTGAATTTTAGTCCTTGCGGGATGAGCTGGTGTTTTGGTGTCCCCAGATCAAACAGCCTTGTTCTCTTTCATGCTGTTCGTCTGCCCTTCTCTTAATGCTTGCTTTACCTCGTTCCTCCATGTTGCATTGCATGTTTATTATTTATGATTGCATGCAAAGCTACTTCTGCTGCAGCGTCGCTCCAGTGTAAATAATGCATTTGGCTCAACTTGGAGGGTATTTTTTAAAAAAGATATTATGGGACTTTTACGTAGTGGAGTATTGGAGCCCTGTGAATACTGGCAAGAATCCCAAAGGGCTCCCGTTACAGAGTCACTGGCACCTTTTCTCAGACTCTAAAGAAGGGCTAATGAGGTCTACTGCAGTCGCTCTAAGTTATTCTTTTAACCTTACATTTATTATGATGCAGAACAGAGTCCGGCAGCATGGGGATTCATTATCCAAGTGGTAATACGGCTGCTAACGGTGTCTTGTTTTCTTGGAAAGTGTGCTCTTCTGCAATCTTTCCATCAACAGAATAATTTACTAAACCGAAGCCTCTGCAAGTAGCAAAACAAACTTCTCTAAACAGAGAACCATTACACTCCTTATCAGTGACGCAAAGCTAATTTATCTGCAATGAATTCCTGATCCATCGCCCCTGGTCAGCATTTATGCAGAGCATCGTCCTCATGCTCATTGATGCTGCCAGTTTATTAAAATCTTCTTCTTTTTCTTTCCTTTTTGCAGCTCATCTTCAGAATAGAATATTGACCTATTTAAGCTGTACTGTAGCGGCTTGTGTTGTTCACAGAATAAAGGAGGTGACATCACGAAACTACCGCCTTCCTGGGAGAAACACATCAGCCGCTTCAGAGCAGAGGTAGAAAGTGGGTCAATGAAGTTTGGTCTTTACCATGTCTGAGTAACTCACCGTCACGGGGTGGAGGAGCTGGTACAAAAATTCAACTTGAACTATTCTCACTTCATAATTAAACAAGGTAATAAAAATGCAACAAACTAAAGGGTTTCCTTTGAATTACAAACAGAGAAACAACTATTTCTTTGATGGAAACAGTCAAGACTGCACTGCAGATGGATAGTTAATGCTTCCACCATTTGACGACAGCTCTTTATGCATGTTCGTGAACAATTTTATGAATGAAAACACATATCTGTGATGCATGTATTCTTTATTTAGAGAGAGGATACTGTACACACACAAAGATAAACAACACAGAGGGGGAAAAAAGCATTATGCCAAGTGTTTTTCTCCAAATATACTGCTCAAACGCCCCCATTGCTTCCTCTTTGCTGATATTGTGTCACAACTGTAAACACATTACTTGCTCTTTCTTAATCCCCCTTTTTTTTTTTTTTGCATATTTGTGGACTGGATTTGATGCTGCTTTGTAGTATGAGTAATTATCTTGCAGTGATTTCAAGAAAATGTCAAATGTAAATAAATGCAGAGAGAAGTGATATTTCAAAAAGTAAACAGATAATATGTTTAATGTAGAAGTGTGAAATGTGAGAAGCATGATTGTTTTATAAAAATAGATGCATATTTTGGGTTTGGCGCCAGAAACATGCTTCAATTGAGGGCAGTGGGATGCTTACTGCTGTGTTACATCACCTCTTCTTTTAAAAACACCCTGTAAGCATTTGGAAACCAAGGACACCTTGTTTTGAAAGTGAAATGTTTTCCCAGTCTGGCATGATGTAAGATTTCAGCCGCTCAAAAGTTCAGGTCCCTTTGTTGTATTTTTTTTTTTTTTTGTGCTGGCAGACCAGATGCTTTCACTGTGTTGTTAAATATGGACAGATTTTCTTGAGAAAAATTGTTCGAAAGGCTGCATATGTTGCTCCAAACACTGTTCAGCTTCACTGATGCTTTCACAGATGTGGAGGTAGCCCTTATA
This sequence comes from Zenarchopterus dispar, assembly GCA_028564865.1. Taxonomy (NCBI): domain Eukaryota; kingdom Metazoa; phylum Chordata; class Actinopteri; order Beloniformes; family Zenarchopteridae; genus Zenarchopterus; species Zenarchopterus dispar. The sequence continues at coordinate 6,988,647 of JAOWBL010000020.1, read as the reverse complement.
CAATCACTAACGCTGAAGTTTTAAAGCCAGATGTTCGCTGTCCTCTATAACCTGCTATATCCATGATTTCCAGAAGTAATTTACACAATTCTTGCATCCAACCGCAGGGCAGATTTCCATCTTGCCTTTTTTCACCTTAAATAAGCTCAGATTCTGTATCTTGTTTGTAAGTTTAAGTTTCACCTGTGGGTGCAGGGGAAAAATGCTCACAGATGAGTTTTACAGAGCAAGTGCTCCCGAGCCATGTAAACACTATGTTGTGTTGCCTGATGGTTTGAGTGTGATGAACATTTACGTGTACTTTTAGGACTTATTTCAGCGAGAAATCTTTAGAATTGAAATATATTTTTATAATATTCCCCACCAAAGGGATGAAATTCCAAATACTAAACGGATTTATGTGGAAAAAAAGGGAAATCATCGCACAGTGGTGATTTTCAAAGTTAGAACCTTTCCAAGAGAATGAACAAGAATGTGTTTGAATAAATGATAAAATGTGAGAAATATCATTAATTAGCAGAATATTTTAAGTCAGATTTAAAACAGGAAGTCTAAAAAAGTATTTTAAGTTAATATTGGTGAACAGTTGGATTTTACAGCAGGTGTATTGACGCCCTGCTATTAAGGCCATTTTCTGCTGCCAGATTTCTGTTGTTGTACAAAAACACTCTCATAGATTAATTTACCCTGCTGAGTTTTCTTCCCTTCATCTAGTTAATGTTTAGTCATTTGTCCACCACCATTTGTGAAATTATGTAATTCCAGATGTTAACACCATCTGATGTGTGGGTATATTTGGGCAGAACTAAAGGCTGTGAATTCAGCGTAATTATACACTTTTAGAGGGTCTTCATAAGGAATATTTTCCTTTTGTTTAACATTCATGTTTTCTCATCTTTTTTTGTTTAATCGAAAAGAAATGTTGCAGTTTTGAAATTATTTTTATTTTTGCAAATTTGCATGCAACAAAAAGTTAATATACATATTCATAAATGATAAATTACCACAATTTCCAATTGTTTTATATTTTATGGCCATGCATTTGAGAAAAATCCCATAAAAAGTTTCCAGACTGGAATGTTTTTTAAAAGTTTTCTGGCTTAATTTCCTGTGGAAAGTTTTCGGTAAGTTTCTAACCCCAGTAAAGATGCCTCGATTGCTTTTAGACTTACTCTAAAGCTGCTAATACGTGGACACATTACTTCCACCTCAAATAAAGCTTTCCAGAGCTAGCGGTTCCTAATTTCTGACATCTTTTTCCACTTTTCCCATCAGTGGCCATCACAGTGGATCATCCCACTCTACATATGGATTTGGCATAGATTTTATGCTGGATGTCCTTCCTGATACAATCCCTCCTTATATTCTTCTGGGCTTTGGACCAGCACTAAGAATTCTGGCTCGAGTCATTAGCAGCTGGTTCCTGGTTCATGACATATAACTATAAAGTTTGACATTAAGTAAAATGCTGTACACTAAGTATACACAAGTGATAGCATCCTTGGCAGAGGGGTTGAAAAGGACAGCGGGGAGCAGTTAGGACGACATTGTGTTGTTTGTGGAGGTAAAATCCAGATTTATGTGTAGGGAGGAAGTGCATTAAATATGTCCCACTTGCTGCTGAAAATTGTTGAAGAGAAGCGTTAACTCCACACACACAGACATTGTTGGTCTGCTGGTTTATTGCCATCATTACTCATTTTATTTTGGCTTCATCTCCTGATAGTTCTTATCTGCTCAGTCAGTCTTGGAGCTTAATTGTACAAGTATGAGGACCCCGGTGAATACTGTTTATTCTAGAGTGACTAACGTTGCTTTAAAGCAGCAGAATAATTTTCTGCTTCAGTAGACACATTGTTGGATAAAATGTGGAAATAAAGCTTGAAGATCCACTTAGCGTGACTTTGATCTTATTACAGCTTATGGCAGGCTCACACATTCAGTTTATTTCAAAATACTTTTTCACGGTTTTGAATATTCGTTTAAGTCGGTGGTACACACAACACACACATAAAAAAAAAAAAGCCGCATTTTGTGAGTGATTCAGTATCAAAGAAGACAACAGTGTTGGTTGAGAGAAATAATTTAGAAAAATAACCTGGAAAATTCAACAAAACCTGCCTTAGTGCTTAAAATGCAAATTACTGAAGCCTTTCCACAGTATAATAAGTTGACTTGATGCAGCGAAGGCAGTGTTCAGGAGGAAAGAGTTTCTGAAATTTAGGTTAAGGTTTGCATGGTAATATTTGTGTGGCAGCACAGCCACTGTTTGTGGAAAGTATTCTCAATCATTTATTATGTCAGATTTGTGATCCAACCCACCAACAGTCCAAACTATAACGCTGTGTGTCCCAGTTATTGACCTGGATTTATTTTGTTTGCTTGGCATTCAAAACTATCTACCCCTGCTTCCTTTACTTCACCAATTAATCCAACATAAATGTCATTCCAGAGGAAATTGGATCCCTCTGTGATCCAAACTGGAAAAATCCACAAATAAAAAAAAAAAAAAACACGATTCAGGGCAGATTCCAGTATAGTTTTACGCTTGCAGTCATGCAGCTACGTAATAGATTTTACAGTAAATGTTATAATAATATTGTGTGTTATCATTAGCAGTTTACATAGTGTTTAGAAATGATGAAATGTGGCAGATAAACTAAGATTTGCCTACTTAATGCTTTGTTTGTGTTCATCTCTGCTTGCATATGTTAATTTAGTGAATGCTGGCTTTTAAATATAAATGTAACTGTACAGTGAGTCATAAATTTGTTTTCTCCTATAGTTGTGATGCTCTGATGGTGGCGTATAGTGTACCGAATATAGCTCATTTGCATAAAATTTTGCTTACAGGACAATCAGAGAGTTTAGTCCTCACGCAGTGTAAGGATGCCGTGTCTGATTTTTCCCTTTGTTCCCTTTCACCTGTGCACCGTGATCGTGCGGTGGGACAGCTACTTTACCCTGCTGCGTTGTTCCGTGTTGCACGAAACATGCTGTGAGGACACAGGATGAGTCAGAGGCAAGCAGACCCCGCTGAACCTCAGCAGCAGAGGAGATGGAGAGATAAAGAGGGACAGAGCAAGAGAAGGGGAGTAGCCGAGTGTGTCAGAGGACTGCTGTTGCACTGAGGCGACCTCTGCCTCTCCACCTGAGGGGATATTTTCCAGCAGGTCTGAGCCTAATGTTGGCTTCTGGAACTAAGCACTCGGCCCTCTCTCATCTACCACTCTGAAATAACACCACACCAAGCCCGGCGGGTGGTAAACGCTGGAAAGTGGCCACAGTCCTCCACCCATGCCCTCTAAATTTACTGCTGTTTTTCATAACTACAATTTTCTCTGTCCGCAGCAGACGCAAAGAGAGCCTGTGAGTCATATTTTGATGAGTTATTCAACAAGAAATTACGAGAATAATTACGGGAATGTTGCTGTGTTGATCATACCGTCCTTTTGTTTCAACGAAAAGGAAAAAAAAAGGCAAACTCATAGCCTCAAATTAAGGATAAAAAACCCCTAAATATCTACCGGTGGGTGACACATTAAGTGAAAGAGGTTCCTGCAGTTTGTGTTATTTTGTGGGAACTTTTTATCTTGTCATTCAGAATGACAAACCTTCACAGGAACCAGACCTCAGTTGAGATTGCATCTTTAAAAAGATTTTTTTTTTTTTTTTTTAGCAATATGTCATCAAAACCCTACATAAAAGAAAATCACTAGTAAAACTACAGCCAGTGGCCTGATTTGTAAGAATGACTTGATTGCTCAAATCCATAACTACAAATTTCCTGCTTTCAACTTCATGAATGCGACAGGGCTTTAAATTGACATGCATCTGTACCAGATACCGTTGAGCATGGGTCATTTGCATCAATAATGAAAAAAAAAAGTCATATTTGTGGGACCGTATTGAAGTGGGGAGATTTGATTGAAGCAGAATGGAAACCAATGTAGCTATATTATTGCTGACATTTAACTCTAGACGACTTGTCCAGCTATATGTGAAAAGATCAAGGAGAAGATTGATTTCCGCTGTGCTGCTGACGCAGGTCAGTGGTGACAGTGGCATGTATCTCCAGACTAAAGGCCAAATGAATGATGTGGTTCGGATTTTGGATAAATATCTGATTTAGGACCATATTCCAAATTCTGATCTGAAAACTCTGAACTGACAATCTGATTATTTTATCCATGCAACCCTAAAAGGAAAAAGCAAAAAATCTGATCTTGGTCTTTAATCTTAGTTTTCCATTTTACCAATAAAGTTCAAGAAACGCTGAAGCTGCTCTGGCATCAACGTCTCATTAACATGCTTCAAGTTATGTTTCCTGAGTGCTTCATCCATTTAAAGATGAAACTATTTTAAAATCATGCTAACATTTTAAATGACACAAAAACATGACAAATGAATTTATTATTTGCTTAGATTTTTCAGCAGTGTTTCTCACAATCATAGCTTAAGAGTTGAAGGAAAACAAGTCCCACATCTGGACCAAATAGTGAAAAAAGATGTGAATCAACTGGAATTTGCTAACCATAAGAAATGTTTCAGCTAATGCTTTGTAACAAGTAGCATTTGACAAAAGCCAAAAACTTTAAGGAAGTATCATCATAGAGTAGCGATGTATCACTGTGGCAACCCAGAAACTGCAAGAGAAGGTCTCTGGAGAAAGATCTGTGCCACCAAACATTTCTTTTTTTCATATTATCAAGGTGCATTTTAAACAAAAACTCAGAACATTTAAACATTTAAAGACTTTTGTGTGGATGATGTTGGAGTTTTCAGCTCCATTTCGGTTATAATAACACAATAATAGTGATTGGTTGGGTTAAGGAGAAGCTCATGTGATGGTGGTGGTCATGTGAGTGTTTCCCACATGGTGGAAGAAGAGTAACTTCGACTGCCAAAAAAGCTTGTCTTCCATCTTTGGCACTGATTCACATGACTGCAGCAGGCTGTGTATGAAATCTGTGGTCTGTTAAGGAACAATTGAAATGAATGCCTTTTTGTAGTTACTAATGACCATTCGATGGATGAATGTATGAAGAAATAAACTTTTCATAAACAAATAAACTGAACAATACATGTAAGAGGACACTCTCACACATACATTTATATATATATATATATATATATATATATATATATATATATATATATATATATATATATATATAT
>JAOWBL010000020.1:6957260-6971473 GCA_028564865.1 Zenarchopterus dispar | reverse complement strand
TTTTTAATAAGACAATGATCCAATTGATTATATATATATATATATATATATATATATATATGTGTGTGTGTGTGTGTGTGTGTGTGTGTGTGAAGTGTTTTTAGAATATTATGTTCATATTCTAGTGCTACATGCTAAAGTGTATATCAGTATTAATGTCACATTCCTTATGTTTCTATTCCCTCCAGATTCTTATTTTCAAACCACAAAAAAAAAAAAAAAAAAAAAATCAAAAACACCCCCAAAACAAACAAAAAAAAATACTCAAATTCATTAGTGATGGGACATCATATTGTGACTAAGGTGTGGACATGCCTAGGATTAACTTCAGTAACTCAGCTATGATTGAAATATGTCACAGCTCAAGGAATGCAGGACCCAACTGCAAGAGATTGAGTTATGGCACGAGTACAATCAAAAGTCCTTTCTAGCAGTAAAAAGCCTTGCTCAGGCAGAAATCCAAAAACTGAATACAAAAAGCCCTCCAACCGGAAATATCAAATAGGTAACCTTAATGAATGGGGACAAGCAAACAGATGGGGGAAAGACAAAATGGACCAGCAGGAAGAAGGGGGAAGACACAACAATATATTGTCACAGGAGCTGATGAGACACAGGTGCAAACAATCAGGACCATTGGATGACAGGAAGTCAAAAAAAAAAAAAAAAACCACCACATGGACACAGACTTTCAGGATAAAACAGGAAACAGATCAGAAATACAATACCAAAACTGTACCAAGTAACACAAGAAAAGGAACTCAAAACCCTACAGAAAAGCCCAGATCATGGCAGAAATATGCCACATTTGTTTAGTCATGTTTCAAATATGACTTTATCCAGATTAAGATTTCGGTTTGCATGGCAGTTACCACTCCAGAATATTGCCTCAATGGGATTATTATTGAAGCATTGTTGTCCATGTATATACAAAGATTATCTATCAGTGGGAGGTTCTTCTTCTTCAGGTTCAACCAAACTATTCCATATATGGAGGGAGAGACTAATTAGGAATGTACAGCAGCTGTGTTACTTTAGTTTCTCCTGAACCACTTCTCCTTACAACTGAGCAGAAACTGCCACAGTTGTGATTTGATTGTGGTTAATTTGCATTTTGTTTTGTGAAAACCAAACTTAATCTGTTTCTTGAGAGGCTTCTTAGTGAAGTGTTTTAATGGTGTTCATACTTCATTTAGCCCCTGTAATCTTCGCAGTGCTGCCTTTACAGCTCCGCTTTACTAATGAACAGTTTTTTTTCTTCAGATTTTTACTATGATTTTTGCAGTCAGATTTTTATTTCCACCACAGCCATAAAACTTTTATCCATTTGAATCAGAATGATATAAGAGATGTGAAGGTGCAGAGCCAGTCCTGCATTGGTAGATTTTTGAGAACTAGCCACATTTTAAAAACTTAATACTTTAAAGCATTCTGTTTTGGGAGTTGGACTTGACTTTTCACCAAAAATGATCTCGCTCCTGTTTCTTTCACCAATGATTTTTAATGTAGATGGTTCCAGCGTTTTGGACCAACCAGCGGTTTATTAAAGTCACATCATTTTGGGATTGATGTCCAGTGTTGGGCAGTGATGCGTTACTATAATAATATTACTTTTATTACTGTGAATGAGTTCTATATGAAGTTTGCAAGACAAGTACTTATATGCTGCTAAATGCACAGATGTGCAGAGCAGTAGTCAGAATTTAATTTACATTCACTAGCTGGAAATATCTCAAATGCGTTGATCTTGTTGGGAACATTATTTTCAAATTTATATTGTGTGTAGGTACTAAAGCCACACATTTTCTCGTGATGATTTTGCCAGTGTGGAGATTGAACAGATCTGCTCATTTTATCGACTTTTTAACAAAGCAGTGGCCACTGTTTCTGATCATGGATCAAACAGTATAAAGGCATTTTTGCAGCACTGTTGTTTCTCACCATGATGAGGAAGCTGTTTCAGAAGCAGAGATCCAGGAGGTCACATTTATCGCTACTTTCTCCACCACTTTCTTTCTCACACCTCTCTACAGATGTCACACACTGCTAGTAACTTTTGCTGTAAATGGCTTATGTTTTACACTGAACAAAAAGTCCATTTTGTTTTCAAAATACTGAATGTAGGATCAGTACTGTCACATGAAGAACTATACCTAGATGAAAATAGTGATATTTATGTGGTGCAATGTTGTACTGTTGAGGAAACTAATCAAATAATATGAAATCACATGTTGATAAACATTTATTTAAAAAAAAACCCCACAAAATTAGTTCATTCATGGATTTGGCAGCCAAAGATTAATATAAAACCTTAACATCTCCAAAAATGACCTGGATAATTATGTTTACTTCAAAAGGGAAGTGAATAACTCAACTCCTTGAAGAACATATTCAGTTTTGCATAACCGCTACACTCATCAAATGCACATTGAGACCTTACATGCTTGGCTTGATTGGGTTTGACTGTGTCATAATTTAGCCAAAGCACAGAGTTCGTTGATGAGAGGGCTCAGGTTTACCAGGAGAAGAAGCTGGATGGAACATAACATGACATCGCTGCATTCACCCTGATTACTGCAAGTGTATGTAAAAATCTGCTTGAACCCATCCCCAAAATAGGTTTAGCCTGTTCAGGGCATTTTGTGATGAGCCACCTGGTCTCAGTGTCACATCAGCCAGGTGGAATAATTTTCCTGTTAACCAGCTCCAATAAGCCACCTGAACACCGCCAGACCCCATGACTGGAATTTCAGCTCAAGATGCAGTAGTATGTTTAATTTTGGAATAAAATCTGGCATTACAGAGGCTGGACCAAGAATCTGCAATCACTCACCAACTGCTAGACATTTCATTTCCAATGAGCACAGCAGAGGGTTCTCAAATTCCAATTATTTCTGGAGTTCAGCTGTCGGGGCAGATTTATTAGTTTTCTTCCTCTTTTTTTAAAATCTCCTACTGTAAGTGATAGTCCTTAAGATTTAGAACAAAGTTCAAAGTATTCAATTTGTCAAGATGAACCAATATAAGCGAAAACATAAACTAGAATTAAGATGGAGCTGTTAAGTTAGTCCCCTAAGCAGGACTCTATTAGAAGTATAATATTTGCGTCCATGTTTTAAATCTTCTCCAGGGAAGTGGAACGTTTTTTCATCTCGTCTGTTGTTGGACATGGCTTGCATCGGTTTTGTACAAGATTTCAGGGATTGCAGAGGAAAATTATTTTTCTAGCGCAGTGGGAGATAGTTCAGCCGCTCAGTCCCTGCCAAACAAACTAAAAGATGAAATCATCCACTTCAGTTAAAGTCTAGCTGTGTGTTTCCGTTATTATTTAATTCCTAAGCAGAAACAGATTTGATCTGTGGCCGTGGCCAAAGGAGAACAACAGTGTGACTCTCGGTAAAATACAATCCATTAATTGGCCAAAGGTACTGCGTGGGGTTTTTATGAGAAAAGTATTTTCTTGAGAAAATAGTGTGATGGGCACTTTATCCTTGAAACCAAATATTTAATTCATTTCTGTTTTTTCCATGTATTTCATGACTCTCCATCACAATAGCTGCTGTAGTAAAAGATGTTTACGAAGATGCTGCCACTGAAAAAGAATTAAATTCAACCCAACACAGATAATTGTGATACAAAAACATGCAAAAGTACACAACTTTAGCATTAATTTCACACTTTTAGTTTTCAAATAAACAATTCATGAACATTAATTTGCCATGTGTACCTTGTAACTGTTCCATTTATATTTAAGTAGTTTAGTTATCATCTGAAACCAAGTGGCCTTCCCTTTAACATGCATTTTATGTCACTGTTTATGCAAAACAGAAGATAAAAAACATACTCTGACCTTGCTTTTAGCCAGCCCATCTTGCTTTTTTTTCTGTCTTAACCTCATATTACAGCTAAAGTATGTGAGGATGGTCAGAATTACCAGTGATGAATCGTATGATGAGTTCGAACCCCATCTCAAATGTCAGCATAGAGATATGTGAGCAGAAAGCAGAGTATGAAACAAATATTGTTTCCTGACCAGTCTTCTTTTCAAGGGTATCATCATCCCATTATCTCATCAGGATGTTGTTTGATGAGATGTTTCTGAGCTGTGAATTACAAACTACATGACTTTCCTGTGATTTACTTGGTGCTGATATTGACCTTTTACCAAAGTCTCAAAATAAATCTCCATATCTTGGATCAGTAACCTGGGCCTGTCACACCCTTTTCAGATTAATGCTGATTAAGTCTCACTAAATTCTCTTGAGCTGATCCTTTTCTTCACATTTAAAATTTTAGTGACAATAGAAACACCACAAGGCTATGTTTATTCCCCCTCTAACAAATATTATACTCTCACTCATCTGGTTCAAGGTATGACGTATTGTGCATTGAGAGATAGTCTTGTGCCTACCTTTGTTTGTAACAAATAGTTATTTGAATTACTATTGTCTTTGTGTCTCTTTTGACTTTTGCCATCAAAAAGGCATTTTTTTCTGTCTTGTTGGTGCTTGTGTGGCACGAAACAACCATAATTTGATTTTTAAAGTCTCCTTAATAAACAGCATATCTATTTGAACCTCATCTTGAACTTTAGAGGGTCGTCTTGACCTGCCTCCATGTGATTGGCTGAAATATTTGCATCAATGAGCAGTTCAACAAGCAAATGTGAGAAAGTATAATGTATCATATCAATATCCTAACAGGGGAATGATGGGGTGTCTCTGCTGTCACTATTTTATAAAATATTTGTTACATTTCTCTGTACATTATTTCCAAACTTGAACCTGTCACAAAAAAAATGAAAGCTGTTCATTTGTCAAGTCATTAATGACAGAAAATGAAAAGGATTATTAGGGAAAATAGGCTTAGATGGATGTGCATTTGTTGACATAGCTAATATTGATTGACATGTGTCTTATCCTCATATTCAGCTCTCATCACAGTTTGCCTCGACTCAAGTCAAACCAGGCTCCTCTTCTTTGTCCAAGTCTGTATTGTTTTTTTCCAGCATCTCACCAGACAACATGATCAAACCTAAACCCTTTGGTTTTCAAAGAACCCCATGAGGATTCTGTGGTGATGAATCAGAGAGTTTCTGTCTGATTTTTCTGCAGTCTGTTTTCCTACAGCATTGTGATTGCGTCAGCTGTCTGGGTTTGTACAGAATTAGTGTCCTTTTAAGATCTCCTCTGCTTTGGCTGTCAGTACAAAGACAGTCACAGCAAAAACATCTTCCTCCTGTGAGCCTCAGCCAGATAAGCAAGAGCTGATCTCCTTGTGTGCAACCAAATATTTTACTAATTTGAGTGGCTGCAGTGGAATCGAGTTCAAAGCAAAGCTGTGATATGCAGCTGCTTTCTCAGGAGAGAGGAGGCGAGCTCTGCTGGCACTGAGACGAGCCACTGATTGTTTGTTCCACTCTCTTTGGGCCCTTAGAGGAAGATGGGAAGTATAACAGGACTACAGACGTCGGAAAGTACATGAAGATTACTGTGCTGAGCACATTAAGACAGACCACACAAACAGCATTACTCACCTCCGCGCTTGCTGATAACAGCAAGCGGAAAAACAAACTTCATTCCTTCTCTGTCTCTAAATCAAAATTGGTGTTATAATTTTCGTAGATTACCTGTTAATGAGTAGCCAAGCACCTGCACATCTCCCACAATACATGCCATGATGTACCTGTGACAAGGATGTGGCAGTGAGGACCTAAGGACAGAGAAGAACACCCAGACAGGTGTAGAAGAGATGAGATACACAAAATTTTAAAGCGGCAAGATAACCAAAATCTTTTGTTTGGGGTCCAACTGGGCTGATAAAACAGGGAAGAAACAAGGAAACAAGGCATGTGGTACAAATTTGATGACAAAAGAAAATGTGCTTTCACTCATTGCAAGATCCTCTCCTTTGTCACACATTTTTGGTTCCTCATATTAACCTCATTTTTGTCTACTAACTGTCAGATATACCTGGATGACTGTGATTCTTTGGGTGGCCTACAATAATGCTCAATTCTGATTCTTAGAGATCACAATTTGATCACAACAAGAGTGGATGTTAAAAAAATAAAAAGATAAAAAGAATACTTTAAAGATCTTCTCAAACTGATTGTGCTTAATGGGTTTTGAAGGGAATCGCCTGTCAGTGGGGATGAATTCACTGAGGTAGTTAAACATCTCCACAGTGGCAAGGACCCGATGGTGGATGAGAGTTGCCCTGGGAGTTCATAAAGGAACTGGATCTTGAGGGGCTTTCTTGGTTGACATGCCTGTGAAACACTGCTTGGACTTGTTTGACACTGTCTGTGGATTGGCAGAACAGGATGATGGTCCCTTCCTTTAAAAGGGGGATCAAAGGAGGTGTTTTAACTTGAACAATAAATAAATTAACTTGCACTCATTGGCTTGGCAGAAAAAGTTCCTTCCAGGGTACAAAGGAGAAGAGTCCAGCTGATAGTTCTACCTAGGATTCAGGACCAGCAATATGGTTTTGAGGGAGTTTTTTTTTTCACAGTCTTCTAAGGTCCAGTTATAGGACAGAGGATTTGGAGTTACTGGAGTGGTCTGCAGCTGAGAGTGGAGCAGGTTGGGTTGAGTATCAGCACCACCAAGTCTGAAGTCATGGTCCTCAGCCAGAAAAGGGTGGATTTCTGTCTCAAACGTTCACAAGTGTGTGTAGAAGCTGGAGTACGATCTTTACAGTCCTTGTCGTTGTACCCCCACTGCGAAAACTGACAGTTGAGTCGTCCGGGAGGGGCTCAGAGTAGAGTTACTGCTCCTCCATGTTAGAAGGAGCCCCCCTGTGGTGCTTTGTTCATCTGCTTATGATGCCTACTGGATGCTTAAAATATGTGAATCCCTGTATTCTATTAAAAAGTAGCTTTTCCTAAATACTGATGGACGTTTTGCAGTGAAAGACAATCTCATTCCCAACACAGTTTAGTCTGGATCCCTTGGTTTCACATCGCAAGAGTCACTTTTGTGTTATGTGTTATGAAAAGGAGTGTCCTCATTTTTGAGAATGCAGGGAAGCGATATAAAACTTTCTGCCTGGTGATAATTTACAAAGTCTGGGTTTGAATTTATTAGCCGACTCAGTCAAGCAAAGACCATTGATTAATTACACCACATTACACACTTAATACACCACTGTACTTCAGAAAAAGTCTCTTCTACTGTTTACATTACCATGGCAACAGTTGTCTCCGGACTGTGTAAGCCAGTAATTATGTAATTTTAGTTCAGTTGTTGTCAGTAGCTTAATGAAATATTCAGTTTGCATTAATATAAATACATTTTTCCAAATACAAATATTTTCTTCTAATGACATAAAATTACTAATTTTTTTCTTCATATATTCATTTTTCAGCAAGTTACTGATGTGTCCTCCTGCTACTGTCATTGTAATCAAACTACAATTTTATCCTCAAGTGTGTTTATTTTATTCTTCTCTTCTCTCGATAGAATCAAAACAATTTAAAAACATGTTTTCAGTTTTATACATCTTCTTCAGAGACAGGTAGAGCATGGATTTAAATTTTCAATTTGGACCAAAAAAAACACCTTAGATTGCAATTTTGTTCACGGCAATTCCAAATCGTCCAAAATCATAGCTTAAGCTAGAAGACGTCTATCGTATTAAAACACAATAAATCTGATTCAAATGGTAGAAACTTATTTTTCAGAAGCTTATTTGTAATTGCATGAATTAAAAAAAACATTAGATTAAACATTCTTTGTACTTTTTTGAGAATCCTTTGGAAGGAAGGACTTTGTCAGGAAATGTGTTTCCTGCTTATCAGGTCTTTGCTATAACCTCTTCTGGAGATGTCTGTTGGTCTTTCAATCTTTTGTTTTGACTTTGGAAAGTGAAAAATAGCTTAATAGGGTTGAGACTGTGTGATTCATTTGGCTATTGCAGCATTGTACTTCTTATCTAAAAAAAGCAACAACAACAACAAAAACAAAAAACAGGCATCTGTACTCTGACTCACTATTCTATCATTTTTTAATGCTTTTTGATGAACCTGAGAAGAATATTTTTATGCTGGTGTTCTTCAGTCCAGGTCCTACACATTAACTGCATCTTTTAGATGTTTCCTTGCTCCAACACACCTGATTCAGAAGAACCAAACACCACCAGCTTTTTCTCCAGGTCTGTACATCAATGTGAGTCAGGTGTGTTGAAACAGGAAGGCATCTAAAAGGCATCTTATGATCTTGAACACTTTAACCCAGTGATATTGGAAGTCATGGACATCGTGTGATCGCTCCTTCTATCTGCAGTACAGGTGATGCTGTATACGTCAGATGGATGCTACTTGAATATTTCTCCAAATATTCTTTATTCTTTTTACATAGGCCGATCTTAATTTCATTTATCTAAAGAATAACTTTTTATAACATCTCCATCTTCTAATATGTTTTCGGCAAACTAATTTGAACTTTCCATTGTTGAGGTTAATGAAGAGTTTCTACTTTTTTATTTCCTCTCTGCTCTTGGCTCTTTTTTTATATGGTAGACTATTTGTAAAAGGGTTTTTCTGTACCGTGGAAGGGATTGTGCGATCATCCACTTATCTTATCTTCTGTGGACGTCCAGGGCTTTTCATGTGTTGAGGTGTTCCTCTTTTTGTCAGGATGAAACTGTTTGGCCACTCCTGATGTTCTTTCTATGTCTCAGATGGATTTGTTTCTGTTTTGCAGCCTGAGGATGGCCCGTTTCTCTCCCAATGTAGCACTCCAGTGATCGCATGTTGTGGGTTCACAGCAAGACTGTCCAATGAAAATTAAACGTTTGTCATAATCTCTAGAGCTTTTAAATGCATACTTGATTCATTCATTCATTCATTCATTCATTGTGGTCAATTCCCGTGCCTGTCCATGATATAGTTTTTGAGCCAACTTCTATAGACCTTCAAAATATATTTCTACATATTAAAGAACTGTAATTCCTAAAAACTCGTCATTCATTATTGATCTGAATCCTCTTAAATTAAATTTGAAAGTCTCCATATTTAGCCTGTGCTCATTTTATAGCTTGAATATGATGGTGTAAGTAGCTCAAAAATGAAACAAAACAAAACAAAAAAAAATACATGGATCTACTGACACAAACACCTGTCCCAGGTCCTTTTCTGTTTCTTTACCGAGTTAAAGACTGTAAAGATGATAGTGATTCATGTCAGAACTTTCTATAGTTGAATATCTATCCATCCTTCATGGTGATGAAGAACTAAAGGGTCATCTCAGAACATTCATGCTCATACCTGCAGCGTGGTCAGTTTAAAACCACTAGATGACCTACTGTGTGTCCTCGTGGATATGTAGGAGGAAACCACAGCAGACAAAGGGAGAGATTTTAAACAGTTCACATCCTTGCTGTGAGGCACCAGTACTGACCACAACACCACTGTGTTTCCCCACAGTTGACTAATTTGTACATTTGTAGATTTATCTGCAGCAGTGCAGATATTCACCATTACAGATGTAGAACCAGCTCCACAGGCAGCTCTGTTGACCATGGTGCTTCCATCTAACCTAGTTCACTCTGAAGTTTTGTATTTTCAAATACTACCATTAAAAATCCTTTACACAGTTCTTTTATTGTAACCACATATTAGTCACCTGTTGTGTCTGGCTCTCAGCAGGCTAATCCTGAAGCTACACAATAAAAACACCCACCTGAAACCCTCTGGATCAAACCTTTTTGATTTTGTGAGTTAAAGTTATTGATCATCTTTGACTGGCTGGCTTGAGCCCAAGTGATCCACACAAAATATGTCTTTGTGTTGCTTATCTGACTATCGTGTTTTTTTTTTTCTTCTCTTCCTCCGTCTGATTTTTTCCAGAATGCGGGAGAGGGATCTACGGAGCATCTGCAGTAGGGTGCTGCTGCTGACCATCTGTATGGTGTCTCTCTGGGGACAAATGACCAGTGCATCATCACATCGAAGCCACATAGGTACACTGCATGCCCTCCCAGCTGGTATTTCTCCAATGACAAGCGACAACAAGGGATTTTCTTCCATTTATAATATTCAGTACTACCTATGCACAGCCAGACGTATTATTCTGGGCATTATGCCTGGAACAAACAAATTCACCTGTGCAGGAACCGTATTTGTTTGTGTGCTTGCCTTATTAATCTTTATTGTCCATAAAATGTCGAAAGAAATTTATTAGTTGACAGAGAGCATTTTAATGTACTTTTCAAAGTAATAAGAGCTTCCAGCCTAAGGGGGAGCAGAAATCAGCATCACGCTGTTATAAATACACCAGCAGGAGACATATTGAAGAGCAGTTAATGGCTGTAAGACAGAAGAACACACAGTAAAATTTAGTATTTATTGTAGAAGAACCCTGCGTGCAGTTTTTCTGTAATTGTTTAAACAGTAAGCTATGAGTTCTCAGCTGTGTATTTTGTAATTTATGGTTTTATGAACTACTTTTAGTGAAAATTTTAAACTGATGGGAAGGTTGAAGTAACTTTTAAAGACAGAGAATCACTTAATTGATACCCTTTTTTATATCCTGAACCAGAAGTTGCCACTATTATTATTATTATTATGTAATGAAATGCATAAAACAAAACAGACAAAAACTGCCTGCTTTCTCAATACATTGGTACAGCAGTGACAGAACTAATTCTTTAATGCCCACATATCTACCTCACTACATTTTTTAATAGAATAATTATATAATTAGCTAATTGTTAGCGTTTTGTGCATAACAGCGAGGCAGTGATGCACTGTGAGATCCCAGCAGACAAAGTTTGGATGCATCTCTAAATTTGTGTGTATATGTGTGGGTCTCTGAAGCAAGGGACAAGACCTTTCAAAGCGATTCTCCTTAACGGAGCGATGGTTTGATCCCTGGGCGTAACGGTAGAAACTGCGACTACACATTGAGATAATGAGGCTTATTCTGCTGGAGGATAAGCAGCGCGCTGTGGCTGGAAGGAGACGGCTCCACACATTAGCTGGAAGCACAAACACGGCCAGCAGAAGACTTTGATTGGACAATGACAGGCTGGAAATGGAGAACAAGCTGCCTTTATTGAATTTAAAATAGCATGCCTGCCATCGGGGTGTGCCCCCAGACCAAACCAGAAACAGAAAATAAAAAGTTGTGATGGATGCATTGACTTTTTTTTTTTTTTCTTGGCAAATTGTTGCTGAATCGTTTTACCAACTATCAGAGTCGCTGGATGCTACAAGATTAGGTTATACGTGTTACTAATATTTTATTGTCCTGCACTTCTGCTTTAAATTTTTTATTGCTGTGTCCCATAACCAAACTATTCACAATTACTACAACTTTTTTCCATTTATATGCAGAGTAAAGGAGCTGAATATTTACAAATAACGTAGCATGCTACAGCTCAAGGAGGACCTTAGCAAACAAACATCACTATTGAACTGTTGTTCTTTTTCTTCCACGTATGCCATTTTCTTTTTTAGCTATGAAAGATTCACCTTGTCCTGTAAGTAATATGACTCTTAGCATGTAGCGTTTGATGAGGTATTGTGACACACATTCAGCTACTTCACTTAACATTTCCTTGTATCCCTGCAATATGTGACATTTACATACAGTGATAAGATTTTGACATCAGATATTAAAAAAACCCAGTTGTTCAGAGACGAGAGTGCATTTACTTCCACTTGCTAAATACAAACAAAATGGATTAAGCATTTATCTTTCAGTCTTATAATGAAGTCTGTGTTTTGTTTTGTTTTTTTCATCTGTCCTGCACTTGTAGATTTGTGCACTTATTCAAGTGATTTATTCGAAGACAAAGAGAGAACCACTACAGGTGGACTGGGCCTGTTCTCCCCGGGCTGCTCTGACACTTCTGTAATCACGTAGCCGGTCCCTGAGCTACGGAGGTCAAACCAAGGTGGACCCAATAAACAAACCTCTTTAGCCCTTCTGTTTATTGAGGTGGGGGGCTTTGCCAAAGTAATTCAACCTCTCACCATAGGCGGACTGGAGTAGGCTGAGCTTGCAGCGCACACGCACAACCCCAGTAATAAGACCACTGCATCCCCCCCAGAGCACCATCTACAGTCATTAGGTAGTCATGAAAGAGTGGAAAAGGAGAAGAAAGAGGTTGCTGGACAAGGGTGTTCTGGAGAGAGAGAGAGAGAGAGAGAGAGAGAGAGAGAGAGAGCTAGCGCAATAGCAAGTACCTTTCGGCTGTACAATTTGTTTTGGTCCCATCGATAGGATTTAGACTGATGATGTGACCAGGTCAAAAGAGAGCCTCATTACTCAGCTATTTAGATACTTGGAAGCTTTTTTCTTAACAGTAACTCACTCTGTCTCATTTAAAAAACAGCAATCAGGCTTTCTGTGGCTCGCTGGTCGGTGTCTGCAAGGGCAAATGCGGTAGAGAGGAAAACAGGCGTGAAAAACACATTTCTTAGTGAGGGTGTGTGATGCAACATGGCAGCAGCTCCCTCTTCCTTTAGATGAAAATGCTCGAAGCTGTGCTGTTTACAGGTCATAAACTCTGTTAGAAATTTAAATATAATGCATTTAGCCGCGTGGCTCATAGACGGCTCCGCAAATTGCAAAACAACTGGAGATCAGGTTTACCCTTCTGTTTTCTCTCTCGCATACACAGAAGAGGCGATACCGTCGTGTTAATAAGATGAAACTGTGCTCTGCGTCTCATTTGAATTTAGTAGAAAACTTCCATATTGACTTATGGTGGAGGCTTTCTAAAAACTGTACAGTGCACTGGATGGGTTCATTCTCCAGCTGGTTTTTATGCTACAGGGGATTTTCTTTTATGCAAATTGGCTCTAACTTTTCTTTTGCTTTTCATTTTTAGTATTTATAATATTCATATCTCAAATTAATGGCAGAATCCAGTACAAAGTTTCTTTTTTTCCTTCCACGCTTTTGAGTTTTTTTCCTCCCATAAATACATAAGATGTTTTACATTTATGACACTTATAGCACACAGAAAGTATATACTTACCAGATGAAATGAAATTATATCCCCGTGGCAGTCTGGAGGGAAACAATACTACGAGGAGGACTTGTCATCGTTGAGGGGTCTTGATGAGAATCAGGCGACAGCAAAGGAATTTCTCTGAGTGTTTTTAAAAAGTTAGATTATTTTTGACATTCAAAAATAACACAAGTTCTGACAGTCCAACTCTGAATATCTCTGTGGAGGATTTAGTCATTGCACTTTGAACATTAAAACATTTTTTATTGCTTTATAGTGTACCAGTTGCTAGATGATTAAATAAAGAAGTTTATATTTGAATTGTATGGTGCATTTTCCAGTTTATTTGAAAGTAATTTCGGTTTCTCTTTATTCATGTCTTTATGGATTGAGGGAAAAGCACAAAACAAAGAAAGTAAAATAAACTGTAATATTTCTTTTGCGTTTCATTAATTAAAGCAGTTTAAGACGGGCATAGGAAGATGAAGGCATTTTTATGAAGATTTTATGGAGAAGTGTTTTTAATTTACACCATGATTTATGTATTCTGATGAGTTGGTATGAGTTCTGTGTGAGTTATTAATTTTGTATTGAGTCTTTTTCAGTGCATGAGTGTTTTAATTGTTTCTCACTAAGACTACAGACAAAAGTTTGTCTTAAAGCGAGACACCGCAGGCACAAACCACTGCTTCTTCACTTGTGAGATCGCGAGCATTTTGGCTTGTTGTTACATTTTGTCTGTTGGACATTTATGTTAATCAGGGATACAGGTATTTAATTTTATGCTTTAGTTGAATTGTTCAGCAAAAGTTCATTGCACTTTTAATTAAAAAATATTCAAATTCTCCCATTGTCTTAATGTAAGACAGTCTAAGATATCTTAATAATGAAAAAACTGTGAGTTTGTTCATATTTCATTCACACAAATTTGCAGACCAATGTATTTCTATAAAAATGGTTCAAATTAACTTATGACCAATGAAATCATTTTTTCCTCATTTAAAGTGTGATTAAAGATAGATATTAAAAATGACCTTCAACAACAAATTTGACTGTTAAGTATCAACCAAGTAAAACAACTTTGAAAATGGCTTTAGTGAAGGTTCAGATTCCTGTTCTGAAAATTTACCTAACTGCATATTGTGACAGATATATAATTTGAAAGTATACTTTTAAAATGATAGAAGATTTATAATCCTAAATAAATACCTAGTATATAAATACACTGCAAAAACACCCCCTCTAAA
>JAOWBL010000020.1:6932987-6955802 GCA_028564865.1 Zenarchopterus dispar | reverse complement strand
GATACAATGCAGATTAATTATTGGATGACTTTTATAGATATCACTTACAGGTCTGCGGTTTTTTAAAATTATATTATATTATATTATATTTTGAAGATGAAGTAGATGTTGTATATCTGAATCTGTTGTTGCATGTAAGCATGAATTATCCAGCTCCACTCTCCGCATCACAGGTCAGTGTGGAACTTTTGCCCGGAGAAAGCCTGACATTATACCAAGTGGCTGCGAGTAGGTCACCCCCACCCTGGGGATGTGCAGGGACGTAACTGTGGAGCATTCGTCCTGACATTTGGGGAGCCTGTGGACGACACAATAGAGGGGACCTAGCAAGCAGAGGAAGATTGAGATGGAGATGTGGGGCTGCTTGAGATGCACTGTGGGGATGACAGGGGTCAGCTCGCCCCATCTCCCAGTGGCAGTTCCCGAGATTAGAAAACCATCAAACGTCCTCAGCTATACGCATGTGAATGGCAGCTGTATATATGAGGCGTGAATGGCTGCGTGTGGCCTCGGTTGTATCCTCTGTGTGTGCGGTTGTGAAGCCAACAGAGTGCAGCAGGAGGACAGGGCACAGAGAATATCAATAGTCTTATACGCATACCCAAAGGAAATGAGAGTTCAGGCATGAGCTTCTGTGAAAATGTGGGACACAATTTTTTACACACTGATATATGCAAAGGTTAAAGGGATTTTTTTTTTTCAATGTAGAATATCTTTAGGGGAATTTTTAATGAGCATTGTGGAAGGTAAAATATTTTCCCAAAAGATGTCACGTTAGTGTCGCTGTTAAAATTTGGTGCAGCAAAGGCTTAAATCAACCTTACATAAGTTTTATAGTTCAAGCATACAAAGATCATCATGATGAGTTCTTGTTAACTGCAGTCAAAGCCTGATTAGACATGTTTAAAAAAGGTCTTTTAATACAGATAATTCAGAAACATTATTGACTTACTGAGTCCATTTTCTAATATGTAACAAAGATTCTTGAGCAGTGAAAGAATACTGCGTCTTGCACTTTACCTTCAATTTTTATTTATTTTATTTAAAAAAATAAGTTTTTCAAACTTTGCAGCCTAGTTAGTAAAGATGAGGCTCAGGGAAAAGGCTCCATTACACTGGGGATAAATTAATAATTAACCGAGCAGGTCTGTACTGATTGCACAGAAAAAAATGTTTAACTATGTGTTTTGACAGCCGACTGACAGCCAAATAGTAATCTAGTTAATGACTGATTCTAATTGTATAAAAATTTCATTACGCTGACTTGAACTTTCTGAGTGACGGCACCCTGAATAGGAATACTTTAAAGATAAAAAAATAAGAAAAAAATAAAAACTAAACTGAGACCTAAACCACAAAAATTAGGTAAAAATCCGATTCCTCATCAGCATTTCTACCCCGCTCGCATTCGTCTCCATTCACGTCTAATCGATGCTTTAAAGAGACGTTGACTGGCGTAATGGCTCCGAGTAAAATCTGTCGTCGTGTTTCATCACAGCAGAAAGGACCCTTCCTGTGCCAGAAACACACGCGCCAGAAATCTTCCATTTTCATTCCCTCTCTAATTACAGCTCAACTGTAAACCCATTATCCCTCGCCACATTATGAGTTACCTCTGGTGATTTTGAAACTCAAAAGAAATGAGGATTTTTGGGATTTTGATAGAAATCGAAACAGGAGCCCGCTGATAACGATTTCAGCTGATGAATGCAATTAGTGAAGAAGTGCTAACAGCATGGCAGTAATTGGGTCTTACAAACTGAAAGCCTGCCCTCACCCAGCAATTAAAGCAACCTCCTTTAAAGTTAGTCGATTGTATTGCTGTTAATGGTGTATGCTTGGCTGACGCTTAGTGCAAAGAAGAGGTAGGTTCTCTTTCAAATTGGCCATGGCTCTGCTCCTTATCGCAAGGTTTCTGCGCCGTGGTGAAATTTTAACGTGATGAAGAACTCTCGAAGTGATTAATTTGTTTGCGGTGGTGATTCACTGCTCCACAGACTGTGTTATATGGCAAGCTGTCTCGTGTATAATGCTTCATAACATTAACTTTGGAATTAGTCACCTTATATGGTTTATGTTTCGTAAAGAAGAATGGGTCCATTGTTCGGCTATCAAACATATTGCTCTTTATGTGCTGGTGGCGTTGCTAAGATTAAATGAAGGGGGAACTCATAACTTAGACACAGTTGATTTGATTTTTTTTTTTAATTGCGAGACTAAATGTTTTTGCACATATGGCATATTTCAGTGTGAAAAGAAGTTGAAATGGGTTAAAAAAAAAAGACATTTGGTTTGGATCTCCAACGAAGGCTTGTTGTGTGGAGTTTGCATGTTCTCCTTACCTTGGGTTCCTAGGAGTGAGTGTAAATGCTTGTTTGCCTCATTTCTCATGGCGCACCCCACCCCCACTCAAGCAACATTAACAGGACAAAGTGGGTAAAGAAAAGACAGAGGACTCAATATAATGAACAGATGCACATTAATCCATCATGTCTACAGCAAATCACTTTTCAGTCAAAGAAAGGTGAAGTTTAGAAAGGTGAGGAGTGAAAGGGAAGTTTCCAGGCAGGTGCTGTAATCTATGCTTGAATTTAAAAATAAGAGAATCATTCTCCTAGTTTGTCAGTGAAGTAGCAATAGCACACATCCCCGCATAAAAATCACTGATTACTAATTACGTCCTCTGATGTCTGCTTTTGAAAGACTTTTAAGGCACACATGATCTTCAGGGGCGATATGGGAGTCAGCCATTTTTAAGCTTGAATTTTGTGAAAATGCTGTCCACGTGCCTTTTTTTTTAGTCAGAGCATCTTGAGATGTGTTGGTGCAGGACTTTCTCAGATAAAGATGAATATTTTCTTTTTACATCAATATTCACTTATCTTAGTGCTTGACTAGTGGTAGTGGTGGCAGCATCAGGTCTCCTTGGGAATGGTGGTAGCTTGGCAAAAACATGGCTTCAAATTTCTGCCATTCTTCCTGGTCCAATCACTTACCTCAACCAGGTGGGGCCGACAGCTTTTTTTTTTTTTTTTTAGGGCCCTCCATATCAAAGATGTTTTTTATGGGTGTAGATCCAGACAGTACAGAACTTAAACCAAGCTTTCCTGGAGATACTACTTGGTTCTTCATGGTAGAAAATCACGGTACAAGATGCTGACTCTGTCTCTAAGCACGCTAGACCAGTTTTTAAAAAATCTGTATTTTCTGTCTTTTTTCTTATTACATCCCCACATAATGATGCTGCCAGAATCATGTTTAGTTCTCCCTAAGCCTTTTTTATTTTTGAATACCCACTTTGGTCTTGGAAGTCTCAACTGTTACACATGTTTTCTTTTTTTGTAATGATGGAGTCGACTTTAAGCGCTGCAGAAATGTTTTCTTTTCCTCAGATTTAAGCCTTCGTACACCCCTGTCTCACGTGTCTACACTAAATCATCTCAGACTCATTGACTGGGCTTCACTCTGACACACACCATCAACTGCAAGACGTTGACAAGTGTGTTCCCCTCTTAATTACAAATATTTACATTTTGATTGGCAAAGTTAGACTCCAGTCTAGTTGGAAAATTATCCGAAGGACTACTGACAGAAGAGGAATGAATCAAAGATCAGTTTTACTGTCATTTAGAAAAATAAATGAATGAATAAATCTTTGGTCCATCATTTTAAAATTGTTTGGGTTGAGGGGTATTAATAAAAATGAATTGAACAAATCTTAATATGGTCCTGAAATATAAAACATGGAAAACTTAAGGTATATAAACTTTTGGCTCTAACAAACTGACTGACTGAACTGCTCCGCGCTTATCAAACACATCTGATATTTACAACCTGTCTGCACGGTTCCTGTGTTGGAGGGGGGGATTATACACATCAAAGAGCAAGACCAACTGCTGGGTTTATTATGAATTCAAGCCAAAGAATGAATATAAAACTCCAAAAGCTGCCAGAAATGTAGGTGTTTCTTTTGAAATTCTAACTATAAATTAAAGGATGAAATGTTGCCTGATTTAATGTTTGAAAGAGAGATTCATATTTAAAGTGTGAACACCAGAATTTCTAATGGCTTAACTCTAATTGCCTGATGTTCAAGTCTGATAAGTGAGCGACAGTAAACCGAAGCGTCAGGTGTAGTTGCCTACAGGGAGATATACATTTTTAAAAAAGGAGTAAATCCTGTGTTTCCTTTTTTTTTCTTCTTTTTTTTTAAGACTACTTCACTCTCGCATTGTTCCAGTAAGATTTTAGGCCATTCTTCCTAACAACATTGCTTCAGTTTATTTAGGTTTTTAAAATCTCAAACATTTCAAGTGGCCTGAGGTCTGGACTTTTGCATCTCTCTCTCTCTCCCTCCCTCTGAGAGAGAAATTTCAGTCTTGTGATGCAGATTTCCTGGTGTGTCCAAGATCGTCCTGTTGCATGACCCATTTCAACTAAGATTTAGCTGTCAGACATTTGGTACATAGAGGAGTTCATGGTCAACTTAATAATTGGAAGATGTCCAGGTCATGTGACTGCCAATTAACCCCAAATCATTATTCCTCCATCACCATGCTTGATAGTGAGGTATTACTACATGTTGTGTTTATATAAACAAACAGAAGAGGCCCAAACCAACCTTTTATCATCTTCTTCTAACTGAGAACTTTATAGTATAGTATATAGTACTTTAACATTTAACATGCTTTATAAAGAATATAGAATCTGAGCTGTAGCTTTTGCGTTATCTGAGCTTTGTACAAGCTGAATTTGTTGTGGTGTTTGCTCCTAGTGAATTTGAGAAATGTTTTTGAATACTTTCCAGTTGTGAATCATCTTTTTCAGTTTTGTACACTGAACTTCAAATTCTTTGTAAGTGGTTCTCTAAGCCTTTTATAGACTGATGTGCAGCAACAATTCCTACCTGAAGGCCATCACTTATGCCTGTCCTTTTTGCAAAAGACACCTGAAATGTCCAGAACAATAAACTGCTTTTGTACAGGCTTGCACACCTGAAGATGTCCAGTTAATCAAACTTGGCTGGAACTTTCTCTCTTAAATTCTTCGGAAGCAGTAAGGAGGGTACATAGTGTTGCCAGTATTTTTATTTTGATGTATTTATTTTAGTTTTGCTTTGCTTCTACTGAGTAACGTCATGGTGAAAAAAAAGTTCACTCTCTTTGGTTAAAAAACAATTTTAAAGAGGTGTTTGTACATGACTGTAGGTGCGTTAACATGTATAAGTACACTAGCATGGACAGTTGGCCACAGCATCACAATTAATATTGTCTTTGTTCTGTTCAGCTCAATTTCTAATAAAAAAACTTCATTTGCAGGTTGACAATCCTAATGATTTTAAAGGTGCAAGAGTATTTTTGAAAGCCTAGGCTTTTGATGAACATGTATGTATGTTTAGCCAGTATACTAACATGACAGTTTTAAAGACTTAAAAAAAAAAAAACATGAAAAAAACTGTTGAATATGGCATAAGGGAGACCTGAGAAGCAAAGATGAGTTTACACACAAAAAATGAAAATGGCTCCCAGCAGGAAATTAAATGCAAAAGATATTAAAAATGTAAATTTACACACACTATAGCTCTGTAATTATGACCCTGATATGCATCACAGAGGCCAGAAAAGGACAAGTATTCAGAAGTATGATGGAAACCAGAGAGTGAGTAATTAGTTGTGAGTTATCAATGTCGCAACAGGATACAAAGCCCACTCTGATGCCAAAAGATCAGCTGGTGGACTTTAGTTATATGGTAGTCATTATAGTCTTATACTGAGGATTTCAATGCCAGATATGTCAAGGCGGGAGAGGGAGGATGAAGCAAAAAAAAAAAAAAAAAAAAATTAAAAGCAAACTATGAGAAGAGAAGATTTAGTCCACAGATTTCATTGCTTTCAAATCTGTTTCTCATTTTTCAATATGCCATCTGGAACTCCACACATTTCTGGTTATTTAATCCTTCTCAATAATAAAATTCAGGTCCATGAAAGGTTGCGTATGCTATTATCACAGTCACATCCATTCAGGTGCACGAAGAATAGGAAAGGAAACCCATCTCGTTTAGTCTTAATCTAAGGGCTAAAAATGTTGGCATTTTATGCAGCCTGCTTTAACACAAAGTGATGAAAACCTCAAGACAGAAAAAAAATATTAAACCTTAACATCTTTGATGGAATTGCTCAGATTGCCTACTTTTTTTTTTTTTAAAAAAAAGGATTTCTCCATTTATGTCTTATATAACATGAATAGCCAGAAAACTACACTTTCACTGGTTTTATAAATAAACTTTATAAAACCCAACCTTTAGCAACACAACCAAAAAGTTGCACTGTAATGGCAAATGTTCATTACTTCATGCAGTTTAGTTCCCTGCAAGTAGTGGGCATTTCATTTCCCCCACTACAAGAAAGAAACAACTGGTTGCCATGACGATAATACTTCACCCACAACCAAACTAAGAAAAGTTGTATATTCCGCATTAACCACCGGGAAAGATTAGCAAGCTACAATTACCGTTGAAAAATGAGTCCATAGAGGCAGGAAATAGTTGCTGCTGAAGCTTTGCTTTTGTTTTTACTAATTGTTTTGTTTACCAGAGAAGATTTTCTGTCAAATCAGTTGTCCACAGTGTCTCTACAGCTCCATGTTGTACAGGTTCTGCTTATTTGGAGCCATGAATAAGGTAGCACCAAGAAAATATGTGTGAGTCAGTCAGGTAGTGCTATCTAGACCTGGGGGGAAAAAAATTGTAATATCACATAAAATCAAGATATTCCACAAAGCAAATTTTGAGGTTTGGGAACCCCGAGAGGTTTTAATTTTGGGCAAATGTGTTGTTAGGAATTCCAGGATCTTAACAGATACTAAGCTTTTTAAGACACCTATCTAAATTCAATAAAATAACAATTCAAAAAATGCCACAGGACTGGGAAGAGGCTTTAAAAGGACACCAATCTGTGAGCTCACTGCATCCAAAACACACACCTTACACCATCGGCATTGGTAAAATACAAAAGACTAAATTGGCACCACTGGAGTCAGTTTCCATCAAATTTGTGGGCGTTCTCCAGATGATGGCATTTACCACTGCAATCTTTCAGTCCTGCCCTCTGTCCATAGCATGGCTGTAGCAATACAGAGTTGCTTTTACTTCTGCTTATACAGTGAATATTTTGCTAAATCATCCCAGAGCCTGAACTTATTAAGACCTTTAAGCCTGAAATATGAGTGATTGCATCAGCTTGGTCACCTTGCATTTGTCTGCTGTTGCACAGTTGTTCTTTGCCGTGTTTTGCATCCCACAATTATATCTCAAATTGGTCATCTACAAGTCCATGTTCTAAGAGATGCTTCATCAAATCACCTGCTAAGTACTTTTTAATGCTCCTGCCCTTTTCTGAATGGTCTCTTCTGAAGACTTTCCAGGATGGTTATGAGTGTAACAGCACATCTGGTGCATCGGGTTACATCAAACCCCCTATTTGGCTCTAAAGCACCTTCAGACTCGTGCTTTAATCTTGTCTCCCATATAACGTCTCACAGGCAGAGGGAGGAATGTATTCAAGTAAATCCCAGAAAATCAAAGAGCAGATGTCAGAAAAATGGCTAAAGATGAAAAGAGGATTGCTGCTGCTACAAGATAATGATCCTAAATACAGCTGAAAATTCACATTTGACTCCCGCCGGGAGCAAAAGGTTTTCCCATGACCCATACAGTCTTCCAACTGCAGCATCACTAGAGATCTAAGGAAAGATCTCAAAAAAGCACTGCACACAAGAATCTATCAAAACTAAGGCTTTGAAGAGGAAAAAAACAGGTAAAACTGGTTAAAAAGGAACTGAAAAACTGTACATCCTGTGATGTTTTTTCATTCCATCATTCATAGAAAGAGATTTTAATACTTAGGCTCCCTTAGGCTTAGGTTTTTGTTTTTTTTTTGTAAAGGTGTTAAGCTTAGATGAAGTTTGAAATGCTAATTTTGACAAAGCTTAGTTTTAGATATTTAAAATTAAGGCTGCACACTATTTATTGAACAGATCATTTATCGCTGGATGTAGGAGGAAAAATGTTATATTTATCAGCCAAAGCACAAATTCAAACCTGTTAAACGGATGAGGTAACGAAAATGTAAATGGTTGCTTGTGAGTAGCACCTTTTTAAGACAGTGCTGTCAGACTTGTCACATCATCTGTCGCAGCTTATGGACCCAAGCATGGCCCCATGTCTGCCTTACTGGAAATGACCACTATCAGAACAACACTGGAGCTAAAACGCCACTCGGATCATTTTTTCTCCGTGGCAGCTGCTGACAACGCCACTGCTGTTTGCAAAGCGTGTTTAGCAAGGATTCAGAGATGAGAAATGAAGATGGCAGATTTTACCACAAACAGACTTGCGTTTCAGCTGAAAGGTTGCCATCGCAGTAAAGCTGTATTTACAGAATATGAAGTATGAGCTAAAAAAAACACCAAAGTGTAAATGTTCCTGTTCAGCAGACATTTAAAAACTAAAGATTTCTAGAGATGGCAAAATGCTGAAGCCATAAAAGGCAAACACATATAATTGACTTCATACTAAACCTGTTAACTTTTTTTTTTTTTAAGTTGACTTACATCAATATATTTTATTACAGCCAAAATTTGAAAAACGTTTCACTTAAACTGTAAAAACACCCAGCTCATCCTCAAGATTGAATAGATTCTTTGTTGTTCAGACGTCTTTACATTTTGTCTTTTCCACATAACTCAAAATTCTGTCAACTTTTTATTTTATTTTTTTAACATACAGTAACTGACCGCTGGCTTCAAGTTTAAGGTTTGTAAAGTCAAACATGCTGGGTGCAAACAAATTTAAACTTTTCTACAATAATGGTAGAGTTTTATTTGAACCATTTGACTGTTTGATATGGTACATCCCAAGTGTATCCAAAAATTGATTATTGTCTCTGAAGTATTGTGATGCTGTAATCACACAACCAAGAAAACAAACAAACAAAAAAACTGCTCTTATAATTTAGCCAAACCTGCAATGTTTTTTTCAACACTGCAGCTTTTTTTCCTTTCTCCTGAGTGCACAAACTGTATATTATAAGAAAGTATTAAATAAAAAAATATGAAAAAAACAGGGATTTGGTATCTAAAAGTGGTAATCAGTTATAAGTATTTGTTTAAATTTGTACATTATGCATCCCTAATTAAAACCCTTTATATAAGTTAAATAACTTGCTGTGTGTAAAGCTGTTTTGTTACAATTACATAAATTTATCTGAGGGGTTCAGTCTCTCATTTTGGATCTGTTAGTGGTGAATCTTCATTAGGTCCACTGAAGGATTTCCTTGAACTCAACATCTGTTTCTTAATTAACATATGCTACTGTTTGGGAAAAGTTTAATGTCCTCTCAGAGAGTTAATTTCCTGTAAACAGTAATACAGATCTGGGACACATTTCCTTTAAAAAAAAAAAAAAGTCCACTTAAAAATATCTCAACGTTTTGATAATGAGTATCCTACCATGTATTTATGAGAGCTCATCTTTAGTCAGACAAAACTGAGGATGTTGAAAAGAAACCTGCTTTCAATCAGCTGAGGGTAGTTTCCTCTTTTTCGTTTAAGACAATGCCGTGCTACAGCCTGGTGGTTTTTCACTAGAGGCTAGATAATGACTGAATAAAGTGAAATATAAGCTTCTGTAATGCAGTCTATCAATTGCTCGCCTCTGTTTTCTGGCTGCACGCCACGATTTTTCGCCTTCTGGCTCACATCTCCCCAGGAATGAGGTGCAGTGAGAGTGTCCACGTCGAACCATAAAAACGGCAACCGAGGCCGAGCATCAAGTTTATGTGAACGGACTGAAGCATAAAATGTAATGGGTGGGACCATTGGAGTTCTCCTGAAATGGCTTTTTTAAAAGGTCTGCCGACATATTTTTCAGCAAGATGGTCTATTAAAAAGAGGAACATTTATATTAGGCTGTCAGTGGGAGGACGGGTCAGATGCTCTTTTAATACTGTCCTCAGGCAGCCCGCTATTCAACTGGGGATCAGTGCCAGTGGCTGCCTCTCCACTAACGAGATAATATTGTTTTCCAGCACAAGATTTTATTTAGAGCAAGTGGTTAAATATACCTCTCAGTTAGAAGCATTGTTAATGTAATTACATGGCAGTTTGATTTAAAGGAGAATAATCTCAGATCCTCAGCTATGAATAATTTGACGCAAACCATTTTTCTTATTTTCAGGCTGTGCTCCACTTTTACCAGTGCGTCCTCTCTCACATCTAATGAAGATGGATCTGTCTGTAGCTCAGATCATAGCGGTTCTGCCATTGTTCCAGAAATGTACAGCTTAACTGGGGACCCTCTCCCCCTTTTTAGCTGAGCCAGTCCCTGTGCGTTTCATGACACTGGGCCTGTCACTCAGCTCTGAAAGACATCAGCAGAATCTGTTCAAGATGAAAAACATGGGAATCTAGTCGGAGAGCAGAGATGGCAGCCGTTTAGAGCAGGCTTGACATCTGCTTGACAGATAACCAGCATGTGTGCATGTCAGATGAGAGACCAGAGAGAGGAGAAGAGGATCTCAGGCATCTCTTTTGTCTGCCTCTCTGGAGCCCAACACAGACGTGGTGAAGCTTGGCATGGAGAGCTATTGATATATGCCTTTTAGAAACTCCAGTTTCAAGTACGCTATAATGGGAGTTCTGTATAAGACGCTGATAGCCATGTATTTACATTATTACACTTGTACATAATCGGAATAGAGCCTGGAGTTTTTGCTCTCAGTTCAACTGGCAGGCCCCGGTGTGGACTTTTGGTTATAATATACATGTACTGTAACTGATTTGCTTCAGAAAACTGTCATGCTTTGGATGTCATGAGTAAATACTTTGCTGAAGATCTGCAAAGGGCATTTGGTCAGTTGCTGTTTTACGATGACTTGGCCAAGCTTAAATTTTTATGTTGCTTAAAAGAGCAGCTCGAAGCGTGAGATGAAGCCTACAGATTTATTTCAGTGTTTAATTGCAGCACATGCTGATCTTTGAAGTAGGTGTTTTGACTGCATTTAAATGCTGCAGGACAAATATCCAACCATGCCTTCGTTTTTTTTTCACACCCATTTTATCATACTAAGGGCCATGGATGGGTGGGGCTTGTCCCAGCTGACAAGATGAGGAGAGAGGGGGGAGTCTGAACTGAGACAAGATGACCTGAATTGAATTGAACTTATCTTTTAAAATTGAATAATGGTTTATTCATCCCCTCAAAGGCAATTGTATTGCTACAGTGAAGAAAATGAGTAAAAGAAAAAATGTATAAATAAAAAATGACACATCGCAATTCTAATCATATCTAAATTTTCACTTGAAAATGTAATTTCTCCACCTTTTTTTTCCTTATATGCAATAAAATTAGACATTATTTTAGCTTAGAGGGAGAAAAAAAAACAATCAAAACATGAACTATGCCCATCACATAATAATCCTCTAACTTTGCAATCCCCCCCCCTTTTTTAAGAGCTAAAAGTGCTGTTTTGCAGGTCTGATTGTACATGTATCAGTGTTTCATAGAAGATCTTGCCTTGTGTCATAAAAAAATCCACACAAAGGTGCTCTGCGTTGGATTTCCCAATGCTAGGACGAGATGATGAAAAATGAGCAGGGGGTTTCATACACAGAAAGTGCCATAAAATCATACATGAGATGAGAAAAAGATTTTAATGGGTCTTTGATGGTCTGTCTGAACATCTTTTATTACATTTTCTGTGAGTGCAAAGTGAAAAACTGTCAAGACAACACTCTTTGCGGGCTTTGTCTGTGTATAAGTCTTTCTAGCTTCCTCTGCTGCCGCCGCAGTCCCTAGATTTAATAACTTCACCAGCCTTTCACTTATAAGGCTGTATGATTCCTTGAGGGACTCCAATTGATCAGTCAGTGGTGGGCTCTTACACGGTGGCAGCCAGATGAATGGCACTGGCATGGACTTCATCTAAACGACTGAAGCATGCACTCTGGGAGTGTGGGAGACCACTCATCTGTTTTTTACATTATTTCTCCCGAAAGTTGTTCCTCAGTGAGGAAAATATTAAATTATAAAAGTATATTGTGCTGTTATTTTTTTTCTACATAAAAGGAAATGGTGAGACTTGAGCCTTGCAAGCAGGTAGTACTTAGTTTATTTTAGTAACTGTGTTTGTGCTGCTCATGGTATTACAAGCTTTGGATTAAGGTGGGTTTGGATTTTTGTTTTGTTTGCTCTCTGAGCATTACTGTCCCACTAAATAGACAGTAATCTGAAAGGGAAATATTTAACATGTATTTTCAACATTTTGCTTTCTGGTACAGTACATAAATGAGGAGAAATCATCTGTATTGATTTTAGTGCTTTCCAAAATGCACGTAACAGCCCCTCTAGAAATAAACCCAATAAAATCTAGCCAAAATGTGTCTTGTTTTTAAGGAAAAAATATCTTTGCCAATGGGGTAGGAAAGGTTTTCTTGACTAGATGTCTTAAAACTCACAAAATAGTCTGAAATAGTCTTCTACTTTACTTGAAACAAGGCTTTTTACTTTCTTAGAAATTAGTTTCTGCAGTGTGCAAGTTCCATTCTTTCAGAAATGTTCATAAAAGATGATAACTTGACATCACTCTTGCATTTTAATGCCTTGAATAGTTAAAGGTAGCATACTGCTTTAAATCAGCAATTGATCCCAACAGTTTTCCCCAAGAGGTGCATCATTATCCTCATGCTACTTTCATCTTAGCTTGTGACAGGATAAGAGTAATAGTTCACACAGCCTCAACAGGCTGCCATCTTCATGTCATAAATATTCTGTAATTATGAGGGAGGTCAGTCTGAAATCACCTCAACCACCTGTCTTTTTGATAATGACTGAAAATAAATACAGAAATGGATTCCTCTGCAGCTCTTGTGGCTGTCGTGGCGAACGGCGAGTCCGCTCAGCGATGGCAGACTCATTAACAGAGATGTTCGAGTGAGTTGTCTTCAAACCACTAGCTGATACTTCTTAGTTCTTCTTTACCTCACTGATGACTTTTTATCCATTTCCAGGATTGTGCAGGTCAGCTGTTCTTGCTCTATGCCTTCAGAGATTTCCTTTTTATACAGGGTTTTTATGAACAGCAAACTCATTGTTGTAAGTATATTGTGTTTGCCTATAATAGTGACTTTTAAAAAAAGCATGCTGGTTTTTAACTTCTGATTCTGTCTCTTGGATATTAAGTGTATTTCTGGGATCCTGCTGGTCCTGAATTCCAGCTCAGCGGGTTTTCAGTTGGGAAGAATTTAGTCCATCTTTTCAGAATATGATAATCTAATTAAACACAGGATTTGTGTGAGATCCCTTTGTGTTTCTCACCGGGCAAGAGCAGTTAATGTTTAATAAACCAGTATCTCAGTATGTCTCAGGAGCCTTTCCTTCTACATTAGCAGATTTTCTTTTATGCGGCCATTTGAAATGTTTTACTTGGATCTACTTTTATGCTCGTTTTAATGGCTGCTTTGGCTGTGTGAAGCTGGCAGCTGCAGCCCTTCACAGGCTCCTGCCTGGAAAATGTGCAGCAGCGGGTTGTGTTCAGCATGCAGAGGGTTATCGGCAGGTGGAGCAAACAGGATGATTTGAGTTATTATTAATTCATACCGTGTCTCTATTGTGTAGCCTATAACCTCTGTTTTTACGGCTGCTGCTGTTCCTGCGGTCGGGCCCTGTGGCCGGGACGTGACTGTTTTCAGGGTTTTGATCTGTCTCCGCATTTGTCGACAGAAAAAGGGCTCCCTGGCAGCATGCTGAATGGGGTGGGACGGTATCAGAAAATACATAATATACATTTTACTCTGTCTCTTTGTTGTGAACGCCCTCTGAAGCTATGCGCGTTTTTGTATACAATCATCAGTCTCCTGTCACACAATTACATCTGTTCGTGTCACGGAGACGGTGAAAGAGTAAAAATTGAATTCACATTAAATAAACTGAACATTTCGGGGTGTATCATTCAGCATTACTTAATTTTGCAATTTGCAGATAACTGGGGTTTCTGTATATGAGTTTTTAATTGATATTGTGTTCAAGCTGTTATGAGGTAAATTATGTATTTACCTTCAGTCAGTCTTAGTTGCCTGAACAAGTATGCACCAGTAGATGCAGCTGATAAATTTATAACCAAGACCCCGATTTACTATGTGCCAATTCAGTAATGGACACAATAAAAGACGATCGTGGATCAAAAAGCTCCATTGTGTCTCATAGGTTGCCTTGTCAGGGATCACATTGCTCTGATGTTACCTAATCATTTGATTGTGTAATTTAAGTCTTTTCCCATGGGAGGACATGTCATTGGTATTGAAGACTTTGTCTCCTTGTATTTATGTCATCTCTCGATGAATTCACCTTCAAAGCCTGAAAGAAGACTCACTAGATTTCATTGTGCACTTGGTTCTACAGTGTTAGGCAATTTTTTAAAATGCTTCCTCTTTCCTGATTATTATTTATCTTTTATTTACCATATTTGAGCTTTTACGTCATATATTTTTTTCCTTGGGGAAGTGTTGGAAGATGTCTAGAATATTATCTGCTTAGTTACCCAAAACACCCAGATGAGTGACATACATGAGTGAAAGGGTGCTTAAAGCTGCAATAATAGTGACTGCAATTAAAGTATAAATATCAATAAATTTTATTGTAGTACTTAGAAATATTGAGAACCATTCATAAACTGAAAATTTAATAAAGTACTACTACAGTGGCCAAATTGGAAAATTTGGGAACATATGCATTTCCAGAACTGTTGAATGACATCCTTCCCAAAATTTAAACATTTTTATGATGCCCTGACTGCCACCAGACATCTGATTATGAGTTGGACTGACCAATATAGGGTTTCTCTTTTTTTAAGCACCCCCCCAATTATTCATGTGTTTTACCTCAGGATTCCTTTCACATACCTCAGGATTGATTTCACAAAAATAAATAAAAAACAAACAAAACTGTTTTGATGTTGAGAATTGCATATTTGTATTAATTTTTTATGCAGGACAGGCTGAGATCATGCACTTCAGTTGAATTTAAATTTGCTGTATCAATGCATTGCAAATTTATCCTATCCCATAAAAGGGTGTAAACATTCATCTCAACAGTGAGCAAACCTTGAAATGAAATTAAATCAGTGATAAATCTGTAATAAGTGCTTGCTGAGAAACTGTGCATCCAACACTGGAGCTAGACACTTCTTGATGAGCAAAAGTGTTAATTGGTTGTACTTTTTCAATTGACAACAACTCATGACAATTATTACTTAGAAATTTAACAACTGTATTGTGGTGAGAGCTGTTTTTTTTTCTTAGGTGTGCAGTACTTTGAAAATGCAGCTCCAGAAAACATTTATTCCCTAAAAGCCAAACTTATTATTGAAAAACAAGACAAGCTGCATGGTGGATAATGGCTGTAATTTAATGCAGTGTTTCAGGCAATTTCAAGAACTTATAAATTATAGAAACAAATTCAGAAAAACTGCAGCAAAAAAGAAAATTATCTCATTTCACAAAGTGATAGACAATTTTATCTCGATCCTAGATGTGGGCTTGTGCAGGATGTCTGTTTGAGATGGATTTTTATTTTATTTTATTTTTATTTATTTATTTATTTTTTCCACCAACAGAGTAGCTCTTTGGTGTCAACATGACAAATGAAATTTGCTGTGCATCACTCTTGGTACAAGAAATCTTTCTGATTCTGGCTTGCTTGCAGCCAGTGAAGTCTCTCCGTCTGCATTAGAATGGACACCATGATTCTGTTTTTTTATGTATCCCCTGTTGTGCTTCTATTATTGTAGGCAGTGCACGGCTGGCCGGGTGAGGCTGATGCAGCCAGTCATGCAACCGACAGCTTGAAAAGTGTATTGTTCTTGATGCCTCCCTACCTGCATGTTAGATCAACTGCATGATGGCTGAAAGCAACCTGTGGTTTTGTTCTAACCTGTACGATCAGTTCAGTGATATGGACAACAGGAGAGCACTTAACCTAGTGACTGGCAACGGGTTTCTGTACAGAAGTGGCTGTACAGTTCTGTCACAAAGGGGTTGGCCTTCAGTGGAATCTCACAATGACTTTTTGAACTGAGAAATTATTTATTTATACTTTATATAGGACATGTTCAGTGGTTTATAAGAGTCCAAGATACACATGAACATGTGCAGAGGTTAGAAACTCCTAACAAATGAGACCGACCAGCTTTAAGGCCACAAAGTTCCTTATTATCTTTTTTTTAAAAATGCCTTTTGTATGCAACAGTTTTAGAGAATATTAGCATGCCCCTTACATTTTATAAATAAACTCAAGGTCCCTAGTTGTCTTTTTCTGTCCTGAATTTCTGGCAACACATGAACAAATCTCTGTATGACGAGCACCATTTGAAACTGCAGTCAACAGGCCCCATTCATGGAGTACAAGCAGAATGAATTTGATTGTAAACAGTCTAAAGTTTAAGTATTTTGGCATTCATGAAAATATTCGTACCTCCGACCTTTTTTGTCGTTACAAACAGAATCTCTTCCTGCCTTTGACCAAGGGTAGAGCTCGTGTAAAGAAATAGCACCCATAAATATTGCTTATCATGATCAAACTTTACAACATTAAAACATTATATGGGCCATTATTTTCACAATATGCAGATAAAATGTTAAAACATGTTTTAAAGATGAGAGTAAATTAGAAATATAACAGTTTTTGAAAACTCAGTTTATCTCTAGGTTGATTTATTAGAGCAACAAAAAGAGAACAACATTTGTGGGACAATAAACTTTAAGTAACCCATAAATAAGGAAATTATTGCACTATAAATGATTTTTATTCAAGTTTCTTAAAATGTGTGTTAACAGCTATTCATTCCCTGGCAATATAACACATAATAACTCTAAGCCTGCTGTTGGAGTTTGATGTTGACTCCTGTGTAGACATCTGTTTCTATCAATTATTATTTTGTATAAAGAGTTCTTTTCATTTATGTGGTTTTCTGCAGCAGAGTTTTTGTGGAGACTTCAAGGCTTTGTTGGAATGATGACACGCCATTAACTACTCAAGCCACCTTTCCTGGCTAGTACCTGTCATGCATGTACTAACAGAGCAAAAATAAAAAATGTTTCTTTTTTCTGCTTCATTTCAGTTCAAATTACTTCTATTGTTACATCAGAAAAACATTCTGATCCTTTCTGCTTTCTCTTTTTTTTCATGTGCACCATATCCAGGTAAAAACGAAGGTTGAGGAGACACCTTTGGACCTCCTTATCCTTGGGCAAGGATTTAGACCTTTTAATTAAAAACGGTGGCTCGCTCCCAAACAGGGAATGATGTCCATTCATGAAGACACATGTTCTTACTATCAAATCTGAGTTTTTATGTTATTTTATTTTTTAAACACACACAAATTCACTAAGAGTTCATGAGTGGACATGGAAAACAAGCCTCTCATATTAATCCAATTTAATGCAATATTCTGAAAAGTAGTTTCCACGTTACGCCATGTGCAGTCTTATCCCAATCATAGTCGCATTATTATAGACATCTAAAAAGTTTGATTGCAACTGGATGCC
Source organism: Zenarchopterus dispar (assembly GCA_028564865.1). Classification (NCBI taxonomy): domain Eukaryota; kingdom Metazoa; phylum Chordata; class Actinopteri; order Beloniformes; family Zenarchopteridae; genus Zenarchopterus; species Zenarchopterus dispar. The sequence goes on along the minus strand of JAOWBL010000020.1, from coordinate 6,938,204 downwards.
CTGTTGGAGTTTTTGCAGACATTTGCAACACCAAAATGTCCTCTTTATATAACATTTGGGAAGTTTTAAAATGCCAGCAAGTGTAAAACAAAGGAGATGAGGGGGATTGCTTTTTCTGCATGCATGTCAAGACTAACATCCACCATCCATGGAAACATGTACACCTAAAATGGTTTGTAGATTAAAGTCATAAATTTAAATCCATTAGTATGTCCAGTAGTTTCTATTTTTATCTTTCATGGTAGAGTTTATATCTTGGGTTTAAAGACTATGATTCAATTAACAGCACGGTTCTGACACCCCAAGGCTTAGGGCATTATGTGCATGAATTTGATGCTTGGCGTGTAAGGAATATACCAAGTATTCAAAAGATGATACTTAAGATATAAACCCAGAATATGAAATAAATATTCTAAAAGCAAAACTGTAAGCCTTGCTGTTTGAATATGGTCTTGTTAGAATAAAATAAATAGATTATTGTGGTTCATGTAAATGTAGTCGGCAGCCAAATGGGTAAAATAAGTAACTGAAGGGAGACTGTGTGTCCATTAACTCCCTTTACATCACATTTTGCAGAAATTTAAATGCAAATGGGGTAGCCATTTGCATGGAACTTTTTTTTTTCAACGTTCAAATCCTTTAAATGCACTAGTGTGACAGGAGTTGCTGATTTGATTAATAACTGCTGTTCATTTTTTTTTGGTCAATGCCCAGATGTTTTGAAACACTGCCCCAAAAATGCGGTTTTAAAAAACTACAGTCATATGACCAAGGCCAAGTGAGGCTTTTGGGGTGTTTGGTCCCTGTTTCCATAGGGGGCCAAACCACACACTTATATTTGTGATTGAAAATGCTATAACAAACCTCGTTCCTCACCATGTTCAATCCACAAACTACCAGAATGTTTAAAGGTCAAAGAAATACACCCCACTTTGAGGGTTTTTGTAAGCGTAAATTTGAATGGCAGAAAAGACCATCGCTCCAAATCAGAAGCTGCAAAAGGAGTAAGGGCTCTTTATTTATTTATTTATTTATAATCTGACACATGCTTGTTAATGTTACTTTATTGATCTTCATTACCCATGAATATCATTGGCTATGTAAGCACACTTCAATATTGCACATGTATAATAGACTTAGCCATGTTGTGTATTATTACAACATATGTTTACGTGTCAGTTTACACTCTTGAGGAATGACAACCAACCTTGACATTTTATCTGTAAGGGTAGCAATTTTACATGCCATTTAACACCATTAAATAGAGCACCGGGGGTTAAATTACATAGGAGTTGCACACTAAATGGACCTGAGGGGGAATTGTAGTGAAATGCAGTGATATGATATTTTTCAGATCAATACAGCTGGATCCAAAACCCAAAATCAAGCAGTAACAGGGCAGGAAAACACAACCAGAGAGTAGTGTAAGAAGCATGGCATGTTGTGATTATGTAGTAGAAGAAGGCTAGACAAACCTACACCTGTACGCTGTATACAGTCTCTTTGTTCTGTAGGGATGTGAAGTTCCTCTCAGTGTAGCTTCTCAATTCTGGAGGAATTTAAAAAATAAGGAATGAAAAGAAAAAAAAAATCAAGTAAAGCAAAATGGCTAAACATAAGCCTGGAGACGAGACAAAAGTTAAACTAAACAAAGAACACAGGCATCATAAAGGGCAGTGCAAGACCGTCAAGACGAGAAAAAAAAACAAAAAACAAAAACACAACCCTTGAAACCATGGCATTAAAATAAAGAGAGATGCCGCAAGGGCCAGAAACTCTTAACTATGATGCCATTTATTGATTCTTGAAATGTATTAGTTTAGTTTCTTCTATACATTTCCTGGATTTTTTTTCATTATTATATCCATATTGAGCAATATAACTTAAACTAATCAAGTTTCCTATAAGCCACGCGATGGATGGACAGGTGACTCATTAAGGGTGTACTTCTGCTGATATGGGCTCCAGTAGGCCCCTGTGAATAGGAAAAAGCAGGTGAAGAGGATGGATGGATGTTTCATATCAAAGTCTGATAAATGAACCTTGGAAACAGCCTAAACTTATGCATCTTCAATCATTCAGGTTATCTAGAAGATGTAAAAGGTTTTGAATTCTTGAAAAGGAATGGTACAAAAAAAAAGAAAAAAGCTCCCATCTGTCGCATTAAAGCAAAATCTATAAAACAAGAGCTTTTCTCTGCATAAAGCAAACACATCTTTTTTCTTGTACTTCACTCAGGCAGATTGGGAAGAACAGGATGAAATTAGAAAAAGGCAAAAAAAAAAAAAAAAACATGTCATAACTGTTATAATTGCCTCAGGGCCAATGATTCTTTTGCCAACAAAATATTGTTGTTACCATTTGCTCAATTTTTATCTGATGTTTTACTCTAAAGATGAATAAACAGATTTCCTTTTTCTATTTTTTTTCTTTATAGTCTATAAAAATATGAGAAACATAGTTTTGGTCTGGACTGATATACTCATGTCCTTCAACTATAGATAACTCAAACACTAATTATAATAGATGATGATGATGGAGATGATTTGAATTAAAGGCATCCATTCATTTTCTATGCTTTTTCATTCTATTCCAGCTCATTAAATTCACTGTACAAAAGACAAGGTAAACCTTTGACATTTATGTTATTACTATTGCCCTAAAATTCTTCTTCTGTCTCATTTTGAGTCTCCAGCAGTTGTTTTCAGAGAAGACCAGAAAATGGGCTTCCATGTTTATCCTTCTGTGGCTCTGAAGTTCTTTTGGTTTCGTGCTGGAATTTATCAGTGAGGGATTGATGAATATGATTGTGGAGCAGAGTGCATTGCCTCAGAGTTGTATTGATTAGTTGAAGGGTTGGGCCATGTGCCAGTTCTCATTAATGGTCTCTGTCCTTTCACCTTTCTTTGTTTCTCATCTCTCCATCTCGCTGACGTGGGTGCCTGATGTTTCAACCTGATGGCGGTCTAAAGTCCTTGAAGCAAAATGTATTAATCATATACGGTTTTATGAATGATTTTGTAGGCCATTGATCCTACCTGGATATTTCCTTACGGAGCAGAAAACTGGCAACTTTTCTCATGAATCTGTTACCATTTTTCAGCTCTTCCTCTGGTTTTTAGTGTAAGTAAGGTGAGATGGTAACCCACAAGGTCCAACATCCCTAACAGCAAAATATTTACCTTCATAGAACTATTAACTCTAAAGTGAATACATTCATGTACATCAGAATTTATCTAATAATTTTAAATGACCATAAATGATCACTTTATCTTCTGTAAGTTAAAAAGAAACACCGTTGCTCTCATGAAATCTTCCCCTATAGACAATCTTAATCGAATACTAGTTAAAGATTTTCTTCATCAGTTGAGACTGAAATGTTTTCTTGATTTTTGACCCTCTTTTTTTTCAGTTTCCACTGTGAGTCAGCCATCATACTCTGTATGTTGTAACAGTCGTTGGTTCATGAATGTAAGGCTGACCACCACGCCTGATCTTGACCTCTCATCTTCTACACGCTGCACAGTATTTTTTGGGTCTGACCTGTGAGTCTGTGACCTTGGCTGCCAGCTGCATTTGCTAATCAGCACCACTCTCCACGCAAGCCCACAAAACAAGCTGTTTTTCTGCCCCTTAATGACTCGAGTCTGAGGCCGAGCTCATCCAGAGTCCATGGTGTAGCTTTCTTTCCTCATTTTTCAAATCTTATCAAAAACATGCATGAAGAAGATATCTGAGACGAGCAGTGTAGATTTTAAAGGCTTTCAAATGACTTCTGTTTTTTTTAAAAATTCTCTACTTTTAGTCTATTCAGTATATACTGGTGTACTATTGTACATCACTGTATTTGTTTGAAATGTTTTATGGCTCGCAACATTAAATCTATATGCACTTTCTGCAGGCTGATGGCAAACTTTGTGATCCTTTGTCCCTTATTTGATTGTTTATTGTATTGGTTTAACAAAGCTTGAATATTCTACCTAAGCTATTTTGACTTTTGAAAGAAACTTTGAGTGAGGGGCGTGCTGTTGGCTTAAAGATAATCACATCAAGGGCACAGAGCCTGACCTGTTTTTGCATCAGTAACTTTCTGCTCAATGAAAAACCCCCAACCTGCAATTGTTGTCTTGCCTTTTGTGCGAATGTGAATAGCACCTTATTGATCAGGAGCAAAATGTTTTTAATGTTGTAGATGAGATTTCTGGATTGCTAGCTAATGGGAAGATGGAAGCTCCCTGCAATCTATTTTCAAGTCGATATCCAAATTGAAAATCTTTACACGCATAATTAAGGCTTATCTGAAAGGAATGTCAAAACTTTTTTCTTTCTTTTTTTTCCCCACCAACACCCATACAGGCCTGGTTACGTTTAAATACACAAACCCGCTCAGAATTGTGATGCGTCTGAGTAATGAATGTAAGAAGAGAGAGCACTCGGGGCGTTTAATCGAGACTGATGGGAGTGAAACTGGTGCTGCTATGGCTGAGATCACGTTGTACTTTCACATTTTAAGTGACCCATTCATACCAGTTTATTTATAGAGATTAAAAAACATAATAATTAGAAAACTATTGGGGTTGTTTTTAATTACAATATGTGATAAACGATTCAAGTGAAAAATAGGACTTTCTGTGTATTTTTAAATCTCAGACATTAAAGAGTTGATGTGAAGCTTTGCTTTTTGTCCTCTGGTTGGGGTGGAGGGTCAGAGGATTTACTATGTTGGTCAAGGATATGTAGACAAGCGTTCTGTACTGGGTTCCTCCGCATGGGGCATGTCCTGGATTTTTAATAGCCATTACAATTTGATGTTTAAAACATGGCTTAGCTGAAAAGCGAAACCATGTTTGACCTTCTGTTTAAGTAGATTTATAAAGAAGAATCTCAATGATCATTTTAACTGAACATTTTCCTAGTATTGTATATATACAGTTTAATGAATTCATCATCTCTGAGGATTTCTGTGTAACAGTGGACCAGTTGGTGAAGACTGAACACTTAAGATATAAAATTTGTGATTCCTGTTAGAAATGAGTGATATAGTTTGTGTATTGGCTGAGTGGTTGATTGCACATCACAAACTGGTTAAAGTGAGCTTGTGAAGTGGACCCAAAGGAATACATAAAGAAATTTAGGGGCAACATGTTCTTCTGATATGATTTTTGACATGAGTAAATATGAAGCTACCACCTATTTCTAGTTAAATTATCTTACCAA
>JAOWBL010000020.1:6902436-6932887 GCA_028564865.1 Zenarchopterus dispar | reverse complement strand
GTCTTATGGCAAAACACAGTGTAGCTGCACCGGTCCACAGTGTACAATGCTTTAATTTCACTATAAAGCCTCAAAAATTGTACAAGGTTGATATTAATTTACCCAAAGAGAAGCAGCTTATGTGTTGGCATGCAATGACATGGATGTTTAACAATAGCTTAGTAAATGTGCTAAATTGGGACTATTAAGTAGTCTGACAGGAGGATGTGCTTGGCTTTGGGTATTATGTTCGTTTCAAAAGCCAACTGCTGATCTGGCCAATTAAAAGCTTGCACTCATTTGCCATATAGTAAAGAAGACTATCCTGTGGGATGGTGTAACATTGCCAGATTTAGTGCAGTACCTTTGTCGAATTTTAGACTTTATGCCACAGAATATACCAATCTATTTACTATCTGCAATGCCACAGAAGCTGTTGCCATGGTAATAGTTAAAAAAAAATTCTCTCCAAAGTATACTTCAGGCACCACACTGTGATGTTTTCCTTAACCTTGCCAGGCAGCAGTGGACCAAATGGCTGAAAAGATGGAAGTGAAAAAACATGATTGTGTTGATTAAAATGTAGAATCACAGATTTGTTGTTGACAGTTGGGACTGTCACTGTGACCAGCAGATCCTCTTCCAGTGAAAAAAACGACACCTGGCAAGGTGTAGCTGTGCCTTTTTGGTGTATTACAATCTGATACCAAGGACTCCTCAGAAATTAGTAATGACTAAGGAAAAATATGTTTCATACGCACAAAATCAGCATTCAAACATGGAGAATTTCATCTACTGACTATCTGAATACAAATTCCCTCTTATCCAAGACGTATACTTTAATATCTTTTCTCCAAGACCTTTTACAGATGTTCATCTTTATTTGGAAACAGTGAGCTTTGGGCTTGTTATCTCAGCCACAGAAGAAAACCTGGAAAGTTTTAAAAAAATTGATAGTTTGTGCTGTGTTAATGTGGTTTTGGACTAGTGTGAAATATGCATTAAAAAGCGCCTTCTTTTGTATTTTAAAAAGCAAGCGCAATGAATTCAGAGATGGTTTTCTTGTGTGTGTGTGTGCGCGCGTGTGTGTGTGTGTGTAAACCATATATTTACAGTGTTCTGCTATTACGAGCTGCTCTATATTATTGTGGTGGGAAACGTCAATGAAGGTATTGAAGTGTTGCAGAAGAATGCATTCTAACCAGCGTACGTTTTTGTGGTTACAGTTCACGTGAAAGCAGGAACCTGCGAGGTAATTGCTGCGCACCGATGCTGCAACAAGAACAAGATCGAAGAGCGATCCCAAACCGTCAAATGCTCCTGCTTCCCTGGACAGGTGGCGGGAACGACGAGAGCGGCTCCATCTTGTGTAGACGGTACGCCAGGCTTCTCATTACAGTGTTGGTAATGATTTGAGACCAGCTTCAGCATAGAAATGTCTGGCACAGTGCAGAATTGTAACACCTGTCACTGTGTGTCTGGTGTTTGTTTCAACAGTCTTTTGTATGTACGAGTGGCTCATTGCATAAAAGAGAGGGGAAAAAGTGCCTCGATTTTTGTGATTCTGCTGCTTTGTGTGTTCATAACTCTCAAAATTTAATCACCTACCACTTTATTCACTAAGCCTTTTTGCCTATTGTTGAGGTTACATCCGACATGTTCAGCAGGGTAGACAAATGGATCAGACATTTAATATCATGTCAGCAGTGGCCTTTGTTGCAGGTGAATCGATCCCCATCTCCTCTTTTCAGTGTTTTAGCTCTGACAGGGGCTTCTGACAGTTCACTCCTCACTTTGGGAATGTCAGGGGAAGATGTTTCTCCCCTGTAAGCCTCTTCAAAGCAGCATAAGACCTTGACTGTATGCTTCTCTCTCCGCTGCGACATACAAACAACAACCATCCTCACAGTGAATACACATGCTCACAATACTCACCAGCTTGACATTGACCCGCGCCCTGTAATTCAGACCTGAAAACACAGCGGGGCAGGACTGACAGGTCTCCACAGATCCAGAGATCAAGACAATCTCTTCAATCACTGGGATGTGCATAGAAGCCAAATTGGCTTGTTGTTGCCCCAACCCAGGGAGAACTGTGCAACGTTTTCAAACAGTATGCCGTTAATTGTTTCCAGTGCTATATATTTTGTACTCTTTTTTTTTCATCTCTATTTCCCTCACAGCATCAATAGTTGCACAGAAGTGGTGGTGCCAGATGCATCCCTGCATGGATGGAGAGGAGTGTAAAGTGCTGCCAGATCTGAAAGGATGGAGCTGCAGTACAGGGAACAAAGTTAAGACGACTAAGGTGGGTTCAATTAGCAAATGTATATAAAAATGTTTACATATATACATACTTGAAGTCTTAAAACTCAACTCAATAACTACAATTTCAGGGCTAGAACACAAAATGTAACACATGGAGATGGCCTTCAAGAAAAATGGCACAAGAGCTAAAGAGAGTAAAGATTTTCTTCTTTTTTTAAACATCAGATGACTGCAGACCAGAGTATGTAGAAGAAGATGATGTAACGCAGCGGAGAGTCAGTCAATGGTGTCTTTAAGCAAATTTGTGTACAGCACTAGAATTAACTTGATCCTTTCTGCGACAGCCCTGCTGTGTACAGGATGTCTAACATTAGCCACATTGCTTTGTTTTGAGCTTCTGATTTTGTTGAACCTTGTAGATTATGTTAATGAGAGAGCAAGAGAGAGAGATTTTGTAAAATGACTCCCAAACCAAATGCAAGACATCCACCCTAGTGCATTACAATTAAAGCTAAAGCATTCAGGTAACAGCATATGTTGAAGTGTTTTACAAGCACACTTTTAATTCATCAGCATTGTTTAGTCCAAAAATAGCTTAAATTATTATCTGTTTTGGTTCTGGAGTGCCTGCCAAAAAACACCTACAGATGAGGAAATTCAACAGGTTGGAACTGGTCTCTAAAGAATTACCATCTGTCATGCATCAGATTTCAATTTTATAATAACAAGGGCTTTACGGGACTGAAAAAGTTGCAGTGGTTAAAAGTAGTTATGCTCTGTGTCCTTTTGCAGGTTTATAGTTGGAAAAATTAAGATAGTGCATCTTGTTCTCACCAATAGATCTTTTGTCCACCTGAGTGGGTTTTCCACATGAAAAGATTTTAAACAAGAGAAAAATCTAACACGTTAACCAACTCATCTGCTGAATCACACAGTAAATAAATAAAAAAAAACTTTATAACAATATCAAGATATTTCTTTCTTTTAGTTCATTTGGTCTGATGCTAAAGCTGTAACCCAGAAATGCCTGATTCTTAAGATCCACAGTGTAGGGAAACAGTTTTTATACTGATTCTTCAAAGATGCCAGTCACAGCATTTTGGTTGATCTGGATGGTCTCTGTAACCTTCACACCAGACTCTGACGTATGTGCTTATTTGCCATGAACAAACAGGAGAGTTATTGGGGTTTTTCTGACCTCGGACCATCGGCATGGAAGTCAAATAACAGACAACAGCATCCATGATCCCAAAATAAAGAAATACTGATTTGTCTGACACAATGTGATGATCATCTGTGAGTCCAGAGACATCCACACCGCCTTTGGTCAACAATGAAACAAAAATTTAATGTGTTTGGGAGTGTATCTTCATATTTTAGTGCTTGACAAGGAGCTCTCAACTTTATTTCCTGCTCATGTGGTTATATCAGCAATTGATAAATGATGACTGAGATGATAACAGGTCACCGGTGACACCTTTGTCCTTCACACTGAAATCTTCCAAATTCTTTTGTTTGCCAATAAGCACCATTGAGAGAGAGGAATGTTTCTAATTAATTCCAATATTTCTTGGAGGAACCCATCTTTCAATATTTTCATGATTTTCTCGCATTTTTGTTAAGATGGAGATGTTTTTCCCATCATTACTATTTAAAAAGTGCTTGTGAAAAGGTGTGCTATGAAGACCTGTGAGACAGTGAGTGAACAATCTTGGCTTCAGTCTGCAAGTAAATAAAAGTGAAAGCAAAGGTATAAATCATTCTTTCTTTTTTTAAATTTTTCAAACTGCCTCAATATTTTATGATTCAGGATTGTAATTTAGTAATGCACCAAGTGAAAATGGTCCAAATACACAAGAAAAATACCTGCTGAAAAAAAAAAAAACATATATATTTGTGGGTGGGGGAAAAATTTTTTTTTAAACTGTCATAATTTGTCATTTTTCATACCACAGAATCAGATCTGATTTAAAGTCATTATCTGGCTGATTCTTTTTTTTTTTTTTAAATATTATTAAGTAAATAAATAAATAGTTTTCACAAGCTGACATGCGAGCTACTTTTAGGACAGAAATGACTGAATACAGAAAGAAAATTATAACAAAACTCTTCATTTTTGGTTTAAGTGGGAATTGGGTTGTGAAAGCATACAGCACACAACCACTAAACAATTATCACCTCTGTGATTGTACACCAGTGAGTCTTCGTCACCATGGTTCCAGCTTTAAGAGTGATTACGCTTTTGTACCAGCTCACGTCACTTCAAACGCTCTTAAAGACAAACTCCACCAAATGTTTGCAGAAGCCAAAATTACTGAGCTCAACACGGTGATGCAGAGCAGGACGACTCGAGCTCTCACGCTTCCAGAGATTAATAGAGGTTGGCTGGATACATGTTTTGCGTGCCAGGGTGTGGCAGACCTGTAGTGGATGGTAGGTGAGGAGGGGGAGACACAGCAGATCCTCTGCCATCCATCACGGTCCACTGTTTGACTCACCAAACGCCTGTAGTTGAGCTACCTATTCCATTATTCATGCATACAGGAGGCCTGGATGAAGCAGAGCTTTTTATTTTAGCCAGGTTAATAATTCATGCCCTCTCGCACAACCACGGGAAAGCAGAAACAGAGGCACAGATGAGCAGGGGTCCAGGTGGCTAGAACCCTTCAGAACCTCAACTTTTTTTTTTTAATTAGAGAGTCAGTGTGGGTCACTTCATGCTCGTGGCCTTGCTGCCTCCAGCAGAGAGCCAGCAAGGGACAGCTTGTGTTTGCTAGAGGGCTCTGTACCTAAACTTCCTGCACACTTCATTTTATTCTGAGAAATGACCAGAAAGACTGTCTGAGGATGGAGCTCAGGGCTTTGAGGTCTGGTGCTGATCTGTTTCTGTGGTCTTTTTTAATATAAATTTGCAATAAATTACATTTTAAAATAAAGAGATATAGGTTGGAGGAAGAAATGTATTGCAATAGGCAGGCATACGTAATGAAGACTTTTTAAAAAAATAAAAACTGTAATTAGAATATGATGAGAAACAATCACATATGAGGGAAGGAGACCAGTGACATGTGGTAGAAAGCTAGAGTTCAGACAGCTGTGTCTGTGGTTGGGGCGATGGCTGAGGCAGTTGTGACGACCTCGAGAACGTGGATGGGGAACTTTGTTTCCAATGTGGTCTGAAAGTCATTACAATGACATATTGAGGGCCGTGGGCTCACTGGCAAAAACAAAGTCATTCACGTAAACATATCCATAGTTAAATTACAAAGAGTAGATGAAAAAAGGATCTGCATAATTATTACAAAAAAACAACTCAAGTCAGTTGTGAAAATTTTGTTCAGTGGTGGCTCTGTAGTTAAATGTGAAGGTTTGAGCCTGTATTTGTTCTGTAGCAGCTGCCAGACAGTAGCAGAGAGAAAAGGTGGTGACAGGAGTGTGTGACATCTTTAGGGTGTTGGTGGCTGGAGGTAGTGATGAGGAGATGAGATCTGCAGAAGCAGGCTGCGTTCACCTTAGAAGAACGGATATATAATGAGCGAGAACAAGCCTTACTCTTGAACTTGCACTTAAGTTTTATTTCAGCATCTCATTTGAAATATGTCCCAGCATTACATCTGGACATGTGCACAGACAGAATCCAGGCTCTTTCCTTCCTCTGACTGCATAAGTCCCTGTGTTGTGGGATATTTTTTAAATGTATGCTTTAAGTTCTAAAAAGAAACATTACTTTACTTTTTAGGACATAATTTGAATGGAAAGCTAGGTTACAACAGCTGTGTTTGGGTTTTAATTATGTGACACTTCATAAGCCTGGGGCCTCAAAATTTGCAGGACACAAACAGCATAACTTTGTCCTCGGTCAGTTGTCCAACAGGAAATAACAAAAAACAAGAGAACCTGTCTACCTCTACACAGGCTCCAAACCCACCACCAAACATTTGTGTTTAGATCTTTCCATCAGTAAACTTTGTGGTGGCATTGAGATGGACTAGTTAAGTGTCTGGCAGAAGAATCTGCAGAGAAGAGGACAAACCCGCCACAAGTGGTCCAACAAGAGCTTAGAGGGAGTTCATTCAACCTACAACCTCTGGCATAGGTCGGTTTCATAAAATCTGAAAGTCTGTGTGATTAACTTGGACATTTAAAAAATGTTATTGTAAAAAGATTCATATCTTATCATATCATAACATTAACATAAGTTTGCAATTCATTTACCTGCACAAGCTTTAAAGTCACAGGAATAAACGTGCAACAGTTGAATGCTAATATCTTGTCAGAGTAATGGATGTACTGACATTACTGATGGTGAGCCTACACTGCAGTAGCCTGCAGCAGCCCACACCAAGCATTAACCTTAGTTATGTGGCTATTAGAATAAATTTATAAAATATCTCCAAATGACTATTAGTCCGTTGAACTTTATAAGCAGGAAATACGGCAAGCTTTTCTTTAGGTAATTAAACATGAGCCACAAAGAGTTCTAGTACATTTACTTCTGCATTGCAGCAGACATGTCACCAATCATTTTTGTAAACATTACATAAAAAAGTGGGTTCACTTTGGGGAGGACAACACCAGCGATCATACACAGCACTGATTTCTGTTCTGAGACCAATCGCAGCAAAATGTCGAAGGAAACACTAAACGGACAAAAGGAGAACGAGCTGCTGAAGGTAGCGGCTCTCTTCTGTCCTGGTTCAAGTCATCCACTACACAGGATGAGAGAGATGCGGTACCTTTTCATACCCCCCCAAAAGCTTTTGTATTATGGCATTTTTGTTGAGTGTACTTGTGTTTATATGCTGACTTTGTCAATACTCCAAAAGCACACAGAAAGCAAAATTAATCTGGCCCAGAGCTGGCCCACCAAATCCCGGGCCAGGGTTGTAAATGTATCAGAACTCTAAAACAGATAATGCAGTTATGTGCTTATTTTATTTATTTATTTGGCTTGAGCATGGCTGCATGGGCACAATGCAATTAAAAAGTAGTCAAAGCACATTTAAATGAGGCCAGTTTTCATAAAAAAGAAGTTGGTTCCAAGTCTGTGACCTTAATAAGTGATCCAGGATCTGCAAAGCTTTACAGAACAGATGCCATTTCCTCTCAAATCTCAAGATCTTATCTTTTGTTTAGTTTTATAATATATAAAGTAATCAACAGTTTTTATTATAAAACACATGACTGCATAAAAATAATACTGAAATACAAGTCTGCAGGGTATTTTAGTGTTGTTCCACTATTTGGTTTTTGTGGGTTTATCTAATAAAACTATTTATCTACCAAACTGTTCAAGCAAACTCAACCATATTATTCTTTCCTAGTGGGCAGAGCAGCTTTAATACACTGCTATAAATCCTGTCTTTGATGTTCAGTGGTACCATTGTTTATATTAAAGTTGATGTTTCCACCTCATGATGATGTTGCATCAATAAATCAGATGTCTACACCCTCTAGCTCCTCCTCGGACAACTCTGTTTGTTGTTTCTTCTCCTGCATGTTCTAGGAGCAGCTAGTTTGATAGTCCTGCTAGTAAATATCAAGATTTATTAAAATGACAGCTCTTGCCTTTAACTTTCTATCAATCAGAAGAGAGAGGGCAAAACAACCAGTGAGCACTTCCACTGACGGGTGCCTCGAAACTTGGAGAGAAGATATTGAAGATTGTTGATAGATAGCTGTCTTTGTGAAATATGTTTTGAAACATAATGGTTAAAAAAAGTACCACAACCATATGAAAGGTATTATGTTCTGCCTTTAAAGGTAGTCTGGATTTTCCAGTAGCACTTTTTAGTTCTTTTCTTCATCCTTTTTCAGCTCCTCCTATTTCTTCATGGTGTTGCTGTAACTTTTGCTTGCTGTGGGGTGTTTGTTGTAGACCACTGCATCCAGTCGATTAACCATCACCACTGTAATTCTCTGCCATATTTTGGAGGAATCTCCTCCCATCTTCCACACATCTTCCCATACGTTATTGGAGTTAATTTGTTAGCATCTTTGCATCGCCCACACCCAGGGTCTAGTTTGGTGTCCGCTTCTATTACTCTTGAGTTCTAGCTGTGCACTTGTGGTGCTGTGATTGGTGTCCCAGTGCTGTCAACTGTAGGACTTCCTGATATCAGCGTGTCCTTCATTCTGCATATCGTCCGAGGTCGGCTTCTTCCGTGATATTTTTCTTCAGTTTCCTTTTCCTCATTGACTTTTTACTGCCAGAGACATTCAGTTAGAAGTTCATTGCTGGGGGCCATCCACCTAATGTATTTGTTTCTTAGCAGATGATGTCTTTAACACTTAAAAAAAATTGTAGAGATCCTAACAATAATGTTTCAAATATCACATAGGTATAATAACTCACATGTACACTCACTGGGTACTTCATTAGATACACATGGTATATCTTACAAAGTGCTGAGTGTAAACACTTTCTATATTCCTGTCCAAAGTAACCAGTAACCACCGCTGTACCTCACCGACTTACAACTAACAGACTCGACTAACTATATTTGTGTTCAACCAAGTCACAACTCATGTTTTCTCTGGTCCTGTGTTTGCATGTTCAGCTCCTTCCACCACACAGACCAAGCAGGGAAAACACCTATTTTTCTTGTTTTGCCAAGAGAGCAATGCAGTGTCATGTATGACAGCCTTCTTTCAGGGTTTCAGGAGGCTAATGAATAAATAAAGGGGAGAAAACTAATTAGAGCTTTACTACAGCGGTGTTAAATTGGTTTCTCCCGGCATTAATCCCTGAATCACAACCCACTGAGTGGAAACCTCAAACTACCACAGTGGTCCAAAAGATTGTGCTGCTGTTGACTGACTTTTAAAATGCCTTTTAAAATCACCAGTATGAGAGAGTTTATTTAGCAATTGATTAGCAGCTTGCCAATATGAAAATGCCTTTTGAGATATTTAATTATGTGAAGGTGCATCGTACAATGAAGTCTGCACTCCTGATTTTAATTAGATGGTTTAATATTTGGATTTCATAAAATGTTAACGTGTTGAATTGATTTGTGAAATTAAAACATGTGAATACTTTCCTCAGAAATGAAGCTGTTGTTTGAAGTTGAATGGCAGGAAACTGTTACATTTTTAATCAATAGATTGTTTTGTAAATACAATGATTTTCACCCTTTTCAATTAATTTGCAGATTTTTGTTTTCTTTTTACACCACTAAAATGGTGCTGCAGGATGTGATTCAATGCTGAAAATGAAAAGTCGGACCAAGCTATGAATATTCTCAGATAATTAGTCTCTTGTGAATCTTTATACACACTGTTATGAGTGCTTAGTTTGATGGTCAGTGGGGCTTTGAACCTGCAGCTGACAAGTCGTGTGGTTTTTCATCTTGAAGCAGCTCACACATCAAACCTGAGCTGCTGTCTTGTGGTTTGATTCACCTTTGCGTTTAATCACTAATAACCTTTTGGATGCACACCCCAAATATCCCAGAAAGTTAAGTGCTCTTATAAGATTTCTGTTGCTTCCTATTTGTTTGTGTTTTTTAAAAATAGTTTTTCTTTTAGTCTGTTTCTGCAGCTTTTTCCATTTTCATTTTTCTCTGTAAAGCACTACTTATTAAAGGTGCTGAGGTTTTTTTTTTTTTATTCTGCTCATGTCTCTGCTCTGTTTTATTTCTTTACAAAGGTAAAGCTCTCGTGTGTGAAAGCTGCAGATGTCTTTTGAAACAAACCAGGATTGTAAGGTCTCTGACAAGCAACAATTATATCAGTGTTTGAAATAGCCAAAAGTGTATGATGTTTCCAACATAAGTTTAAAAAAAAAAGTGTGTGCATCAAAATAAATCTATTCTCAATATTGAGCACGATGAATTTTAAATAATTCAGAAGCCATAACATCCAGGTGAAGCAACAGTAGCAAGATGGAATCATTTCCATATCCCCCTCCATGTCATGATTCCTGGGGAATGTCACATGGAAGTGAAAATTAAATTGTGGGTCCCCAAACAGCGAACACAGTGTCATCAGTTGCCACTACAACAGAGAATCACACTTGTGCAGGATTGTAGAGCTGCATAGCGCAAAACCCTGAATGTGTGGGACTATACCATGCTGATTCAACTGGTGAGACCCCACCAACGGCTCTCTGAATGACAGTAACGTGCAAAAGTTCAGGCAGGAACACCTGTTTGTATTTATTATTGGGTCTGTGTGTGTGTGTGTTTGTGTGTGTGTGTCTGTGTGTGCTTTTAACTCCTTCCAATATCACAGAGGAACAGAAGTCTGCTTGTCCAAAGGACACAAACAAAAACAAAAACAAAAAACAATGACCTTCCAACTATTTTAATGTTGTTCTGAAAATACATACATGTATACAAAATGCATCTTTTAGGGTTTTAGAAATTTGGTCTGAGGTTCTTGGTACATGCCATTATCAGTAATCTTAATCTTGTTTGGATGCAAATCATGGGGATGATGATGTACATTCGATGAACTGTAATGCCAGATTTCATTTTATTTTTTATTTTTTTAAGAGAGGAAAAACTGTACATTTGATTATGTATATTATCATTATTATTATTGTCTTTTTCCAACATTTTTTAATTAAGTCCTTTAAAAATAATTTTAAAAATCAGCATTTCTTGCATTTTTCCCTAACTTATATTTCTCTCCTTTTTTACTTCTAGGTCACCCGATAGTTGTGTGTTTCAAGGACAAACATATTTGGAACCAGACATCGTTTCTTTGACCAACACAGTAGGACATTTGGACACCATGTGATTTAAGGATTGGTGGAAACTAGGGACCAAAAAGGACAGTAATCACGGACATTCCAGTGAACGGGAGAAAGAAAAGTACCAGGGTGCTCCATCTGAAATTCAACAGCCAAACAGATTACTGGCCTTTGATTTTAGCATCAACAGTAGCTATCTCTGCTGCCCACCAGATCTCTCTTTGTATTATAGCTCTATTCCTCTGGACTACAAGACTTAACCATGAAGTTATCTATTGACTTAAAGACTGCAGAGTACCCTGGAAAAACAAAATCACCCTGAAAACAAAATCATGTGATGTGAAACTTCTGTGCCACTTCTTGCCACTCAGAGCCCTCGGACTCCTGGCACATATCTGTGTGGATGATCTTGTGAGATAATAAGCATTTCCATTCTTTTTAGCCTTATGGAGCAGACAGATATCTCATCTGTTTCTTTGTGTTGGTTTAAGGGAGTCTGGCTTTTTTTATTTTTTAGTTTATTAGTATGTCAACTCCTCTTTTCGGAAAAAAAAAAGAATAATGCCACAGCATTAAACCCAGGATGAAAAAAAAAAATATATATATAAAATGATATTTGCAATGTCACTAACATAGCTAATTTCTGCCAAAATGTTTTAATTGTATCTGTTGTTTTCAAGGCCTGGTGACTACTATTCATTACAACTGTCAGTATTATCTGAATAAATCTAACTTAATGAATATTGATGTAAAGAAAAACATGCATTCTTTCACATTTTGTTTTTCCTCATCATATTTGTGTGCTGTTTCAGCAGGAGCTGTGGGGACTCAGAATTAGCTCATCAGGCAAATAATATGACAAAAATAAAAGAAGAAAAAGAAAAGAGGAGGAGAGCTCACGGCTAATGAGGGTTGTTCTCATGGTGGAAGTGAAATGTGTAAATCAACAAATGCAAAAATAGTGTCTTTCCTAAAATATGAAAGGAAAAATCTCACCAGAGTTTTCCTTTAAATACACAGGTGTCACAAAACCTCATCCAAGGAGAAACGGGTAATAAGCTTTCCCCTGAAATCAGCCTCAATCATTTTTGAATCATTTCCCAAACAAGATGTTGTTGTCATCCAAATCTGAGTTTATTGTATCAAGCTGTGTTTTATTATAAACCCAACTGTGCTATGGATTTTTTTCTTTCTCTTTAGCCTCAATGAAATCCCTTTTTAGGTATTAACACTTTGTGCCATTAAAAGACACAGACCTTCTGATAGAGATAAGCTGGGTGGCATTATAGGAGGCTGGAAGATAATGGATGAATGGAAAAGGATTATTTGGTCATAGTGGCCTTGCAAGTCAGCTAAATCAGTGGGATCCAAGGACAAATAAAATGTTCATCCTTTCTGACAAATATAATGTGGCCACTATCATTACTGATATCAACATGGAGCTCTATTTCCTTCTCTGTGGAAGCCAAGCAGGTTAGAGGAAAGCTTCTGATGGGAGGCAGAAAACAGTTGGATGTTTATTTATATTTCACCTGCTTGTGACAAACCATAGGGAAATCACAGTATATAATCCACAGGCCCCTCCTCTGATATGGTAATAAAAGACGTTTTTGAAATGTAAATTTTCTTCTCTAGCTTGTCATTTTTATGGCTAGAAAACAAACAAGATCGTACTATGTAAGAGTGACATACACAGAAACTCGAAAGATTTTTCTTCTTAAAAAGACAGATTATGTAAATCCAGACATTGTAAAGAGGAAAACCTGTCAGTCAACTGTAAAGGCATACATTTCAAACAATCACTTTATGGAAAAAAAAATCATATTTTTTTATACACAGTTGTAGTCCTGAAGGGTGAATGATGATCCTTTCGGAAAGTTGCTGAATTGATCCCCAACTTCAGTAGCATACATCAAAGTGTCCTTGAGAAAGTCCCCACAAAAAAAGTGCTCTTCAATTGTTAGTTATGTCGGATAAAAGCATTTACTAAATGAATGGAATGTAATTTTTAAGTCAATTTCAGCTTGTAATTGAAACGGTGCATTCACCACAGAATGCATCTTATACTAAACACAATTAATTAAGCAAAAATGGAGAAGGCTTGCTCCCAAAGATCAGACCCGTGGGACTGATGCTGAAGGGAAGGGGATGAGGAGGGTTGCTATGGTTAGCAGTCTAGGTTGCGTTTTGTTTGGTTAGAAATCATTAAATTACAGTAATGACTAATTTCTCATTCCTACATGCAATCCACCGGAGACCACCGCGGATTTAATAAAGAGCTGGCGATGAATTACAAACAGCAAACGGCTGAGGGAAGACTACGTGATTATACAGAGTAATTCAAAAGTGCATTAATAAAACAATACAGAAACATTGCTAAATCATTTGAGATAAAGGCTATTTGCATAATTCATTAAGATTAATCAGACCAGGCAATCTACCACAGTACTCCGTGGAACACGGCGTGAGGACGTGATTCAGGTCCCCTGGAAAAACCCTTTCTATCTACAAACAATGATACAGATCTACCCTTGGATCAGAGAATTAACCTCATTGCACTTTACAGCCCCTACAGTGTGGAGAAACAATCCTTCAGTCATCCACCTTTTATATGAGCTAATATTCTATTAATAATGAGGAATCTTTTCATACCACACCTCCTCTGGGTTTTGTTGCTCTGCCGTAAAAGACCTTGACAAAAGTTAAATGGATATTGCAGTCTGTTTGGAAATCATAATGTAGATCTGAGGTTTGACGATTTTTGTGTACTGCTTTTGACTTCTGCGTTATTCTCAGTAGTAAAATGAGTCGATGCAGGATGCTCATGGGATAAGTTTGGCAGAAGTCACAGATCATATAACTCTTCTGTTGCTTAGACACAAACCACCTACCTGGTGCCAGGTATGCTCACTGTCAATATTAGCACAAAATTACTTATCTATAGTTTCCCTCACAAGCTCCATTCCTAAAAGTGGATTTTTTTGTTTGTTTGTTTGTTTTTCATAATTTCTGAAAAGTTTACTCTGCCTGGACACAAAAATCACACTGTAAATTGTGGTCCTTCTCTGGAATGGCCCTTTGTTCTTGCCGTGAAAGACTTCTCAGTTGCATATTAAATACAAAACAAAACAAAACAAAAAAAAAAATCTTCCTCTTGGGTATAAATCAATTCTTAAAAAATTAAAAATTTGAGTTTAAATTGTTGCTATATACCAAACCCACATTATTGCTACTTTCTTGGCTTTATTAGGCTTTGGATATGATCCTATGAGTAATGGCAATAAGTTCTAGGTTTAACAATATTTAATGACATCTGAGTTATTTTATTCATAGAAATTGTCCACATTTGAACTTGGAGATAGTCTAGTAGCCTGCAGGCTCCAATCATATTACTCTGTGCGCTGACTCTTGCCTGTAAACAGCTGCACTGCAAAATCAGTAGAACTAAATAAGAAATAGGTCTAATATTCCATAAATCTTTATGAAATTGTCTCATTTTAAGCAAAAATATCTTTAACAATGGGGTAAGAAAATATTTCTTGACTAGAGTTCTTAAAGCTAGTGAAATAGTCTAAAATAGTCCTCTAATTTTCTTGAAAGAAGACTTTTTATTTTCTTAGAAATTAGTTTTTGCCGATATGTTTCTGTTGCAGCTGAACATAATAAAGAGGGTGAAGAAAGTGAATGGATGGATATATTCACGCAAAAAACAGAGGTTTTCCTCCATATTCATTGTTCTTATTGCACTCTTGATTTTGAATAGCCATCACTACGGAGAATTTTTTTTCTTCTTTTCTTTTATTTTCTGGGATGTGGGAATGACTATCATTCATACTATTTCCCCACCAAGGACAAAATGTTGCAGAGTGTTCATCTATTGTAGAAGAGGCTATATTTGTAAAACTGATCAAAAAGAAATTTGTGCTCTCATGTGCAAAATAAAAGTAGTGAAAGCAGGTCATTGATAGTGAAGTTGCACTTAAAAAAAAATAAAATTACAAAATAGTTCAGCCTGAGCAAAGGAAATATTACAGTATTAGTTGTTTTAATGAGCCCGTTTTCCACTTGTCAAATGAGTAACAACATATACAAGATGTGGGATTCAGGTTACTTATCAATGAACTGCAAACAATAACATTTACAGTATTATTAGTGCAACGAAACAGTACAGTTATTCCTCGAGAAGCATTCGGTCTATTTGTGTGTCATTGCTGCAATTAGACTGTTTTGAATTGGACATCTTATGTAAAATAATATAACCAAATAAATATACACATATGGTGCTAATAAAATGAACTGAAAAAAAAAGTTTATTGCTGGTAAGGTGTGGAGTAAACCGAGAAATAATGTGCATACAGTTATACAGATGTGGTCATTTTAATGCTGTTGATGCAGGATTTTTCATCAGTATCCTTCATTTTGTCATCGCATTTCAGATTAGATTCAATGTATAAAACATCAGTAGTGTGTGGCGAGGTACCCACTATTTCATGTCTCATTTACTCCTGGTTTCTGCTTTTGATTCACACTTACAGCATACTCACTCCCTAGTCAAGTCAGTCAAACTAAAATGACTAATTGCAAAACTGCAGTTTAACTGTGACTGATATGAGGTGGGCGTGTTCCAGCTGGCTGTTCTTTCTGCCATTTGCAACATGCCAGCTGCACAGTATGAGGAAGAGGAGGCTTCAAAAGCACTCATCTTCCTTCTTTCTACCTTTAGGTGACTTCACAGGAGGTTCGTCCAGTTCTTCTTGAACAGTCTGTGCTAACTCCCCAGAGTTTCAGAACCACTGCACCAGTTCCTTTTCGTTCAATGACACTGATTATGCAACGGGACCTGTGAACACTTATAATGTGTAAGAACATGCATCGAACACCTTTCAAGCCATCATATCCACATGTGGCTACAATAACATTTCATTTTTATTCCGTATTTAATTTAACTGCTGCAATTTTCCTGTCAATTATTCAATATCATCTCTGTTTTTTTCATCTCATCAGAAAGGGAACTCCTCCAGAAATTGCGTGTATTTCATCCTGCACATTAAACTTCTCCAGTGCATCTCCGGCTAATAGAATTCTTTGAGGTGTGTTATAGTATGTACGTTATTAGCGTAAAGCGGGGTTTCATTGCAGTTTTTACAGACTGATGCCTCTGAAGCTGTTGATTAAAATCCTCCCATAACTCCTCCCTGTTATGAATTCCCTGGTGAGCCATTTCAAGCAGAAAATAATATTTGTAAAATGGCATTTTTTAGCTGTGGTCAGGAAGATGCGCACGTCTCAGTGGAAGCGTGACTCACCAATCCTATTTTTAGTGGAAGACCAACGTTAGACCGAAATATCACTTTAACCTTATCTTGAGGATGCAGGTTTCTGCTTGTGACCTTTTTTTTGAGTCATAATTTAAGCTAATAAAATAACTAGACCACAGACATTTAAGGGCGTCACTGACAGCTATTTATTGTTATCATAGACATATCTAAATCAAACAAAGAAATAATCAAATGCTGGTGCAGATTTCTTTCTAAGGCAAAATAAACAGAAAAAGTAAAAACGCAAAAACATACTGCACATTTAGACTTAGATCAAAAAGGGCCTTGAACTATGCAAAACATGCACACTGACAATAAAATGTTCACACAAACACCATCTGTTGGGTTTTTCTTGACATGATGAATTAGTTTGAGAAACTGTCAGATACAGCAAGCAGAATTACATTTTCCCATTTCATAATGAAAGCTGACAGATTGTAATGAAAAACCACTTGATCTCACAAACACCCAGATGAACTGTAAAAGTGTGTTTGTTTGGGGGAAAAAAAAAACTTTCCTGGTTTTTCAAATCTAATTGTGTTATTTTCCCTCTCAATATCTGGGTTATTTTCCTTCTCAAAATTGGGTGTCCTAATTCAGTTTTTGGTTGGAGTTTGATGTTATTTGTGATAGCTGCGTGTCTTATTCCAGCCAACTGTGAGCAGTTTATTTCGAAGGGAGTTGCACCTTTTCGTGCGTGCACTGCTGTGACCTGCGGCATCATGGGATTATCCTTCTTAATGCAAGACGCAGATGCCTTGAATTCTCATATCAAAGTATTCTGCGCAGTACCTGACACGTCCTCCTCTCTGTTTCCCATGCCTGACCGGAGTGAGAGGTGATTAGCTTATGAATCACAAAAAAATCCCACAAGCTCCTTCAGCAAGTCATTCACACCTTCTGCTAAAGCTTCCTATCCTTTTTTTTTTGTTATTTATAGCAGCACATGTTTCACATGCACAACCACGAGTGCTGCATGAAGCCAGTGCCAATTAATCATACTGTTTTTATCATTTGTTGTCAAAATGCTATAGAGAAGTCTGACTTAACCACTCTACCCTGCAGAGTGAAGCTGTTCAGCATCCTATAGATACAGATTTCAAGTATAACATTGACAAGATGTTAGTGCTGGCCAGTGCATTTGCTTTTGCCTCTCATCAGAGATGCTCTCAGCTCCCACACTGCATTATCACAATGCCCCCGGGTCAGTGAAAAGGGCCTGCTGTAATTTGAAAAGGAAATTATCTTTTGTGAAACTTACTCAGACAGACCAAGGGAAAGAAGGAGACGAGGGAAGCGAGTGAGTGGGTGTCAACAGGGTGGGGGAGTTGATGGAAAGGTGAAAAATTCAGCTTCCTGTCTTGGCAGCCTGTGAACGGGTTAATGGGAATGAGGTTTCCAATGAGCTGATATCTATCTGGATGTGAAGAGAGGGTGAGGCAGACACACAAAATGACATTCTGATGGATTTCTAACTGCCCTTTTTCTCCTTGGCCCCATTTTGCAATACATAACTGTGCATTTATTGATTTACTTTATTTTTTGGCATTTTGATGGTCAGGTCGCTTTGCAGCAAGGACTGGGGAATTCTAACTGCAACATTTTAGGGTATTTAAATGTGACTCTTATGAAATTAATGTATTTATTTACTTATTTTTTCTTAGTGGTTTGTGGTGCAAATTGAAAGCCGTTTTGCTAAACTGAGCCTTGATGGTGTTCAAATGTGCATCTCTGTCATGGGATCCAGCAGAATTGAAAATGTATTGCAATGCTTTAGGTCAGCGTTGGTCACATCGGCCAACCTGATGATCGTATATTGATATCCCTGCCAGTTAATACCAAAAATGGATATGACATTAAGTTATTTATAAGTATTTTCTTAAATTGCAATGCTAGCTGCATGTTAGGTGCACAAATTAATGGTTATCTGTCAAGGCCAAGTCAGATTAAATGGAGTATGGGATGTGTTCAGCATCCCAAATGTGGTCAGGAGCCAAAGTATATTTAATTAAAAAAAAAACACTTTTAATGTATGCTAACAGTTAGCAGCAAGACGAGAACATGTTTACCATGCAGTTATTCTGCACATGTGCTCTATTGTGTAAGGACTCACATGCATACATTAACATGTATGCACCTGAAAGATTTTATAACTCCTTGTGCTCTCTTCATGTGTTTCTCTAACTTCCACACACAGCTTTCAGCAGGAGAAAACATGCGAAGAATGGGACTTTTAAGTCATACTCTGCACTAAAATGGAATTTTTGGGTTAATATGTCCATTAGGAGCTCCTTATCTGTTAAAAGGCATATCATTAGCAAAGTCAGCCATCAGTGGTGCTAATTTCTATTTTGAATCTGCAAAGCATCAACTCCAGCCTCAGAAAGGTGAGGTCAAACATCTCCATATAAAAGGAACCACTTACAACAGGTTGACGCTTTTATTTTTGGACACACTTTGAGAAACTTAAGAAGTGAAAAACTAGCACAAGCGAAGAGGAGACATTAAGCATAAATGAGGTGGCTAATTTAGCAGAACAAAGGTTTATAAGCTATTTACTATCTGCTGAGCTTTGCCCTTGTTGATTGCATGATAATGCAAAAAAATCTTTAAATTTATCCCAAGATTTTCAGACATTTGCTTTTTCAGAAGTTTATTCAGTTTGTTTAGTGACATTGCAGCAACCCATTAAACATACATGGGTTTGCAATCTCCCATGAATGGATTACCAATCAAATCAAAGAGCTCGTGTACATCGTCACTTTATTTAAAGCTGTCTGTATCTGTCTGCAGAAAATGTCTCTTTCAGTGAGCCCTTCAGATCTGGGGAGTCCTATAACATCACTGACTCTGATTAAAGTAGAATTCTCTTCACATGTTCCTCTCCACCTATTTTTCTATCTTCTTTATTTGCTGTCCCTGTGAGGTGGGTAGCACAAAGCTGCAACCCCGATTTCAGCAGAGGCCCACCCTGCAGGATCGTGGTTGAAGTAGTAGCTTTTGTACTGTGTCTCTTGACCAAAGCGTGACTTAGAAATTTTATTAGGACCTCAGGAAATTGGGTCAACTTGTGAAAAAAGGTCATAATATGTCTTCTTTAACAATAATTTGTTCTCTCTCTTCTGGGTACGTTAAAGCATACCCCAATATGAGAACAGGCATTGGCAATGTATAGCAGTGAGTTATGCAGAGGTGGAGGAGGAAGAGCAAATCAGTGCACATGTTGGTAGGTGGAGATGTTTACGGGGCCAGATTAGCATATTTAAAGACTCAATTCACATAATGATCAAAAACAGAGAGTAGACTACGCTGAAGCCTGGAGCCTGGTTAATTTATTAATAAAAGATTCACCTTTAAACTGTATAAGTTGAAAGAAATAATGAAATAAATGAGTTACACTACAAGGATGAGTGACTGGAATAAGTTAGTCTGAAACCTTGGGGACAAATGCCAACACAATGTGTTAAAATCTTGATCTGAAACAGAAAACATAATTGGGTACAGGTTGTGTGAACCCATTTATTACAGCATGTTAGTGTTCTGATGTTAGCATTTAAATGACTGCACAACTACAAGATGCCTTTTGTAGAACTGCTGAGGTTCTTTCTGTTGTCACTTACTTGGTCTCCTATGTGAAAGACCTAAAAGTCTTAACCTGGAACAATTCAAGGGGGAATCTTACACCCAAATAAAGGTAAAGCCCAATTTCCCCCCATGAAATGTAATTTGCACATTTATGCAGAAAATTGATGGGTTTTTCAAATTCTTTAAGCTGAAATGAAAAACTGACAATTTGAAATAAAAGAGATAAGTTCTCAGTCAGTTCAGATTTGTTCAATACTCTTCAGTTGAATTTTACCATAGCCTTGTTTTTCACTACATGGAGGCCAGTAGGCATTCATGTATATTCACCCTGTCACAGCCATATGGACATGTACAGGTGGACCTCTATGATTAAGACAAATGATTTATCAAAGTAAATAGCTTGAGCTGCTCTCTCTCCACCATAAACCAAAGGGTGATTTAAGATCTATGGCCCATGAGGTACAGTGGAACTTCCTCCAACAGATGTTCCTGACTAATTATCTATTGTAGCACAGATCCCACAATCCCTCAGTTCCTTTGTTGTCTTCCAGCGGGAGCCTGGTCATCCTTGTTTCATATTCTTGGTTTGGTCTCCACCTACCTGGGGCGCTCCTCTCCATCTGTGGAGGTTTCCAGAGACTCACCGACTGGCCCACAAGCAACAAAGAACGCTGCACACACACCCTTAGCTGTCATTTTTGAGTGCAAACACCTCTCTATTGCTGCTGTTTTAGCTTAACAGGAGAGACGAGTTATATAAAGTGCAACAGTCCACACCTGCTGTTTTAGCGAAAGACATTGGTTAGGTGGGAGGTGATGAAGCCACACGGCTATTTATAGAAGACAGCCTTTGTACATCTTTGGTTGTTAATCATTTGAAAGCAAAATATCAATATTCTATAATAGAAAAAGAAAATCAGATATTTTACACATATATTCACTGCAAAAACTAATTTCTAAGAAAGTAAAGATTTTTTTCAAGAAAATTTGTCTTCCTTTTGTTAAGTAGCCAAACTATTTTACCAGTTTGGGGTACCATAGTTAAATAAATAAATATTTAGTTCCCCATTGGCAGAAATACCTTTGGTTAATATGAGACAATTTAACTAGATTTAAAAATATTCAGCTTATTTCTAGAGGCGCTGCTTTACAGTGTTCACTTTCTTCGCCCAATGCAGTAAATAGAAGTACCTCTGCATGTATTTAAAGAATATAAAAAGAAACATGAAACAGAGAAAAGCTCAACATCTTTTACTCCTTAAAGGGAACTGAACTTCACCCGATTTTACTTTTAACAGCAGTATGTAGAGTTAATATAGCATGGATCCCTGCTGATAAGAGTTTGGCATCTGATCCAAAAATCTTTTTCTTGGCTCTTAGAATTGTCTTTCACAAGAAACACATTGGCATGTTTATTCCAGATGAATAATTTAGTTCATGAGTATGTACATGAAAAGCAAACTGAAACAGCATGCACAGTTTCACAAATACAGCCTGAATATTTTCAGGAGAAAAGGTCAGGGAAAATTGATGGTTTCAGCCGCATAACATGGAAAGACGGAACAGCTGCACTTCTGTCAGCTGTCTAAATCTCCCTTTAGGTCTAATGGACTAGCTGTTACAGAAAAGCCTTGTTATATGCAGAGAGAACTCCAGCAGCACCTTAGACATCCCAAGCCAAAGGAGAGCAGAGCTAGAATGGATTAAGATATGCCTGACTGCGTTTCGCAGTCCTGCCTATGTGGGCTGGGTGTCTTTGCTGCACACATCAGAGAGACATAGGAAGGTCATCGCCGCTGGGAAAAGGAGGCAGTGAAAATATTGTCCTGACAAGATGTAGAGTGATTCTTGCAACCTGAGGCTTGAGTTTCAGATTAAACCATGTTAGCTGATAGAAGAGGTGAAGTCAGAAGGGGTGTTAAAGATGAATTTGAAGGGTGTTAACGGGGCCACCTTTGAATTAAGAGTTCCCTCCTTCAAATCAGTTTACAAAAGAAATTTTAAAAATACACAATGACAAGACTACTGAAACTCCTGTCAGTCAAACATCTCCCAGATGCTGCATTAAATATTGAAAAGTTGTCTCTTGGGGGGCTTCTATAACTTACATGTGCAGATCTTTGGTCCTGTTGTGATAGGCCTGGTTTTGAGCCCCATCCAAGGGACATTTTAGGCTGCTTGTGTACTCCTCCTATTTTATATTACTGAGCATGGAAGCATTTGTTTCAAGCAAAAATCCTAAGGAATATGTTCTGAATGTCTCTGCATATTCTTATTCTTGAAATATTTAAGAATTTCCTGCAATATCTAGGCATAGTATACAATTTTTAGTTAAAATATTGTTACTAATATATTATCTGATCATATTCAGACACAGCTTATTATAAATGGATACAATCTTCTGAGAGTGTACTTCATCTGTTGTTTTGAAAGGAAAGTGGATTTATCCCAGAGACTGCAGCTCACTCAGTTCATACGTGGCTTGAACACAAGGAGCTGCACTGCATCCCACAGCCCACGTGCTTCTTCAGTACTTCATAAGATGGGACACCGATTGGATTTTTGTAGAGTTCTGCTCCTGAAATGTCCCAGTCCTACCAGTGACTAGGGCCGAGATCTAAACACTGCTGTAATAAATGTAAACATACTTTTGCAATGAGCATTGTTTGTTCTGTCGTGCATTTGTTGTTCAGGGATGTCATCCACCTTTCAGCTTTGGGAATTGCAGTCCCAGTTCCCTGATGAGTGTAGCTGTGGTTCTTCAAACACATAGTCTCTACTGGTAAAATGAGACAACTTCTTTCCCCTTACAATATAGAAAAAAACAAACAAACAAACAAAAACAGGCCTTGCCTTACCCAATATGCCACCCAACACTTCATACAGACTGTAGTTACATTCTGTCTCTATGACTGCAATGCCCTTCAAGCTGGTCTACCAGCTTATGTAGTGAGACCTCTAGCTCTCCAGAACATGGCAGCAGGTCAGGGCACATATCCTATCACTGAACTACACTGGCTGCCTTTGGCTGCCCGAATCAAACACAAGTCGCAGACACCAGCCTACAAACTGACTTCAGGGTCCACACCTGTTTATTTGAAGTCAACTGCAAAAGCATGTTATTATGCTTGCACTCATCAGAAGAACATGGACTGGCCTTGCTCTCCCTTCACACAAGAACATCTCAGTTGAGACTGTTCACCCACTCAGTTCCTTAGTGGTGGAAAAACCTGCCAGTGGGTACGAGAGCTGAGCCGTCTGTCTCTATGTTCATGAACCTCTTGAAAACTCTCCTCTTCCATGAGTATCTCCCGTCATAAATTGGATTCTATTTTTAATTCCTTAACCTACATCTGAATGCCGTTATCGTCTCTCTTCACTTACACTCGGAGTCCTTGTTTTGGGAAGGAAGACGAGGTTGTTGTGCATCATTCCCAATTTCTCTCTGTAAGTATTATTTTAGGGAGGTGATGTAGCCAGAGGCCAGATGCCAAACTGTACATATTCTTAAAATAATGATTATAGAGTTAGTTGACAGACAGAAATGAGGCGACTCCAGAGCTGTTTCTGACAGATGTCAGTCACTTTCTGTGTTCATATACACCCCTCTACTTGATCCATTGTAATTACACCCTTTTGTTCATTTATCTGTTTGCAAACAGTTCCCATCTCTGACAAACCAAAAGATGCGCCACTGCCAAGCTGCTGCTGCTGCTGCTCAAAATCCTACCACCAGCACCACCACCCCAGCATCCACCTGAAAACTAAGCAGCTCTCTCAATGTGCCATGTGGGTATTATCTGTGGGAAATGATGCAGCAAGAGCCCAGACACTAAACTATAACTACTGTAAAGAATAATGACTGGAGTGTGAGCCGTCAATCTCAAAAACATTTCCATGCTTCACTACTTTTCATATATCCTGTACATTACAATATTCACAAAACTGACTGTCAGTTTCACCATCTGCTCCTCAGACTGATGGCATGATACTTTTATTTTTGGAGTTGTAGCATGCATCCTGTCATTTCAGAAATCTTGCACAGGACAGATCCAGGTTAAGAAATCAGGACCTGTGTCCATGGACTGGCATGAATCTATGGAATCAGCAAGGTACATTGACACACGGTGAGTGATATGTTAGAAGAAAAGGTGCAGAGTCAGAGTAATTGTTTTACAGGCTTTTACTTTCTTCTTGTACTCTTTGTAACTTGATTACACAAAAATATATGTTGTTTGAGCCTAATACTTATGTAATTATGAAATCATAATTACATAAGCTTGTGGCTGGACACAAGATGGGAGAAACTCCTGAAAGCTAAGACCAGGGAATTTAAGACCAGTTTGTATTACAGGACTCAAACCGTGGTTAGACTTACACCGCCATTTCATTATGCATGACATGGGAATATGTATTTCCACTATTGCTTCATTTTGACATTTACTGTGTTCTGTAAATCTGGTGTGATGAGTGGGTTCTGGTACTTTTCTATAACGTTATGCATTGGCAGTCTCTTTCAGCAGCCACTTTCCCACTATCGAGCCAAAGCCAAGCCTATCAAAGCTGAGCCAGGCCATTTGCTTCCCCATTGTCACTTCCAGTGGTTAACAGGACGAATTGAAGCCACTCTGGCCTCTAATTTCTGGCCTCATCTTTGTGTGACCAAGCAGAGTTAAACAGGGATGGAGGTGGTGTCAAGGTATAAGGAGAGTTTTACAATTAAGCATTTTTTCTGGTTTATTTTATAGCTCTTTTTATTAACTACATTCAGGCTTGCTTCACTTACCACTCCCATTTACATTTGTCACTGATATGGCAGATTGAGATGAACTCAAGTGACTTTTTTGCATTGTGCTTGCTCCCTTCATGGTGCTTGTGCAAGTGATAGGGACATTCCTGTCAGTGTACTAAATATTTACAATGACCAGATTCCTTCACTCAGTCATTTGGTATTTTATCAGAAGTCTGTATATCACACTCACTGAACTGAAATACACCTGAACGGTTTCAGTTCATGATTTGGGGCTTTTGCCAGTGCTGGTCCTATAACAAACACAGCAGATTCCTCCAAAAAAAGCTTGACACTGTGAAAGTTTCCTTACTGAATATTGTGAAGAAATATTTATATTACAATGACTATAAACCTTTTTAACTGGTCTACAGCTTGGCATGGCTTTTGGACTTGTTGAGCCTGACTTTGGCAGTGTAAGCCACTGATTATCACTCAAGACTCAATTTACCTGTTGACTATCAGGATGTTCAGCTGTATGATATTTTAATGCATTCATTGAATGGAGCACTGATCCTGATGCCGCTGCACCAACGAGACTCTTTGTTTATTTGTATTACAGGCCAGCTTAGCTAGTTAAGTTTATGTTCATTGATAAAATAATGGAGAACTACAAAGTATGTTTTTGGTTTTGACTTTGTAAGTGTAATAATTTTGAATGAGCTCTTGTCCTCCAAGTACACTGACCTCAGAGGACATGAGGATACTGATTCTTTCATATTGTTCATGTTAGTTAATTCTCTAGCTTAACAAGTGCATGGGTTCATTTGCCATGAATTTTTAATGGGAGAAAAAAAAACCAAACACCAAAACTGCAACTTTTATAGGAATTACTAGACTTATGCTGTTCTGCAGTTTCTCATCAAGTGGTGACTTTGGAGACAGTGTCTTCATGCTCGTATCTCAAATGATTCTCTCCTTGGAGGAGATTGTGTGTGGAGAAAAATATTTACAAGAAAACAATAATACACTTCAGATTACACCACCTGTACCGGTGTTATCACTTTCATGAGAATAGATTTTACTGAGTGTTTGTGTGACCATCAAAATATTCATTCACAAGACTTTGATGAGGTGTTGAGGCACGATTAGCAGTGATCCCATTATTCTGGTTGTGCCTAAAAACAGTTGAGAACTTCAGATGTAATGTTTTTCCACATTCACAACTATTAAGTTATTTTAAATAAGGACCCACTGAGTTTCCTGCCATAAAGTACTGAAACATGCAGAAATTAGATATTTTCAGCCTCTGCTATGCAAATAACCACTGAGCTCTTGGCATGCTAATTTGAGTTGTTATGGCGACAAGAGATGACGATGTGAAAACCCACTGGCTCTATGAGAACTTTTTAACTAAACTTTACATGATATCTTACACTAATGGCAAAGATTATGTACAATGTGACTCTCCCCATTACTTTCAAAGGCATGTTGAACAAAGCTGTGTAGAAGATTAGATGAAACATGACCAACATCTCAAAATCTATGCCACTGGAATGAGGGTGGGTGGATGGGTGGGGATGGATGAGTGGGGCGGGGCCTGTTATTGATGAAACAGACTCATGAATCAGATTTCAAAACATCTCAGTCCAAAATGTGATAGCGTGGAGCTCCTATATAGATAAACTATTTCCATTAATAGAAAAATCCTTTTTTTTTTGCTTTGGGAATCTTATTTAATCAAGCGTTTTATGCTGCAAACTGTTCACTCCTGATTTTTTTTTTTTTACAACTTTTTATTGCTCATTAGGCCTCGTAGTTATGAGACCATCAAATTTGTCTTTTTTTTTCACTACATTGGCAGTTGAGGCAAGTTTCTTGTATGGTCCAGAAAGACCTCAGCCGCACTCTCCATTAGTTTGGCAGATTCCAAGTTATTAGGCATTTTTAATTTCCCATTAGACCCACAAAGGCTCTATTCATTTTCTCTCTTAGGTAACTCATTAATTTAGTGTGATGCATGTGAGATGGTGAATCAGGGCCTCTTGCCAAGAGTTGGTTAGCATTTTATGCATAAAAGAAGTACAGAGTGGAGCAGATGGTTACATTAGGGACTGATGATACTAACACAATGCAGCATGTGAATATGTCTTTGTGTTTGTTTGCAGGTGTGAATAAATAACTTCCTATACTCAATTATGATATTAGGGGTTATAATGTGGCTAAACGCCTCTTATTATATCCTTCCTCTTCTGCATGAGATATATGTTGCTTCAATCCATCACTTACTTCTCAAGCTGAGAATTTGCTCAAACGCAGACGATGAAAGTGAAAAAAAAATACTGATCAATGGATATACTTGCTCACGGAAATGGCACTTTTGTTTTGGTCGTAGTGTCTAGACAGGAATCTCAGGTTTCTCCACACTTCAGGACTTCACGTCCATTAAACTCTGTGAGAGTGGAGAGTGTTAGCCACACTTTCATAGATTCAGTTAATTCTGGATCTGTGATCTGGATCTATGAAAGTGTGTATACTGTTGTATACAGATATCTCACCAGCACATGTGATGTGAAATCAGTGGATTTAATTGCAGTGACATAAACATAAACTGTTTATCACATTGACCTAAACCTGCAACTACTGATTTATTTCACCTTTAAGATTGTCATTTCTAAAGTTGCATGTTTAGACATCACATATCTTCCTTCGCAAAGGGTAATAGAGATGTTCAATTTTTTTTAACTACACTAACTGAACAAAGCATGCATTTTTTAAAATATTAATACTCTGTCAAGTAAATGATCAATTAATCAATCATTTACATGAAGAATCATTGTGATTGTCACAAAACTTCGAGGAGTGATAGATTAAAGACAGATCAATAGACAAAGAGAGGAATAAAATAAGTGACTAATGATTTTCCTGACTTTGTTTTGTCTTTCCATTTAGTGACATTTACCAAGATTTATGTGGGTGTGGAAAAGTGTCTGCTCTCAATTTGATAAAAGGATGCAAAAAAGAAGAAAAGAAAAGAAGACCACAATATTGAATAATAGTCTTTCTAATATTGAGAAACATAAAATATCATATTTTAGAATTTAAGGTCAAAGTTTTCTTGTAACACTGAAAGCAAATCATCAAGTCAACATCAGGATAAACATATTTGCTTATTAAAGATATATTAAAAGCACACAGACTTAAAATATAAAAGTCAGTATATTCAAACTATTATATTTCTTTAATTAAAACCATAGATTTACTGACTAATTTTCTTTGTTCTTGCACTTGTGTGCCTCGCATGCTAGAAGATGCCCAAGGTTATCATTAACTGCAAGCATTAAAACATTAGAGTTACTGGAGATTTTCATTATGTGAACACCTTGCTTTTATGTATATTTTTAAGTGAGGTAAACATCATGAGTGTGGTAATGGAAAAAGGGAAAAGGGCCTTCATAGAAGTACCTCTGAGGGGTTGGAGACATTGCAATTTTAGAATCTATTGACTTGTGTTTCCCAAGGTATGATCAATTGCAGTGAAATAATGACATCTCTGTGTTGTTTTGACCCATTCACAGAGAAGGCAATTTATTTTGTGTGACAGGAGGCTTGCAAGGGACAACTCGGCTGATGTGCACAAGAGATCGGGGGGGAAGAGAGTTCTGAGCCGGAAAAACAGAGGAGAGAATCAGAGGAAGGTCATTACTTTGTGCACTGGCCTCTTTAAGGATGAGCACCCACATGTTTTCTTTTTCTAAATAGTCAGCGTCTCTGCTGATCCCAAGCATCGTTGCACTCTGCAACATACACCCAGCAGCTAAAACGTTAAAATCAGTGGCAGTTAAAGTGAAGATCACTGCTTATCTTTCTGCTTGCTTTCCAGCGTTCACATGTTATTATGACACTTGGCATCTAAATTGGTTTTGCAGTCTAATCAGATCTGATGGCATCTGTATAAAGCAGTCCACGATCATCAGTGGACTTAACATTAACTGACTGGTGATAATGGGGTGACATTTCCACTAGCAGGGGTCACAGGTTACCGCAGCCCATGTAAAACTATGGCTGGGGCAACCCCAGGCACACCTGCCACTGGCACATATATTAACCACCAAGAACAGTATGGCAACAGGATCTTTCTGGAAATATCTGGATTTTTCTGAGACAAATCCCTGCTTTAGGTTTGGGTACCTCCCAAAAAAAAAAGAGAAAACAAACAAACAAAAAACTGATGAGCATGGTATGGTGTTGACTCAGTGCAGATTGGGTATGCTGTACACAGAAAACAAGTTACAGCCTGATGTCCCCTTGAGCTTCAGTCTTTTTTTTTTTCATTCACCACCATCATCATGTTGTATGCAAATACAAAAACAAACACAGAAAAGAAGCAACAATCTCAGCTCCTTTCATATTTATTTTGTACCTGTTTGTTTCATAGCCATGTTCTTTTTTATTTTATTGGTGGCTAGCAAATAATAAAATGGGTGCATCACCATCAGGGCTGTCAGTTTGCTGGGTCACTTGATCCTGCCAGGTCCAACACTTTAATGGAGACACGAGAGCTGAAAGGAAAGCAGGCAGTTAAACCTTTTAGGCAGTTAACCAGCTTCCTAGATTTTTCCTCTAGAACCTGCTAATGAAAACCTCCCCTTCTGCTGTTGTTGACTGTTTAAAGTGTCCTAAGTTGATATAGGGGCATACATTTCCATGTCAGTTGCTGCTGACGATATAGAACTTTGAAGTCTTGTGATTTCTTGAGCAATGTTCAGTCCAAAATTACCGATTGAATGAATGAATTAATAAGTTGCATGTTCCACTCCTTGCATCACTGCTTTTACACCACATGTTCAATTTCAGATTGAATTTCAGTTTCCTCCATAAAGTTGAAAATTTTATTCACGGATTACAGAATCTGAGCATCTATTGGCTAGTTTTTTTGTCAGAATGTCACATGTACAAGTCATGCTTAATTTGATGACAAACTATCTATTTGGATTATCATTATGGTTTTCTATGTAATACAGATGTGTCTAATATCCACATTGTATGATAAATTGTCTGATGAAATTTAACTCATTTCAGCTTTATGAAGGGGAGGAGTCAGAAAGTAAGTTGGGCCATGTTTAAGTAAACCTGCTCTTGACCAGGTTTAGTTCAGAGTCAGTTGCCACAGTAACAGACTCCAAGTATGTTACATCAGTTTCTGAAAACGATTCAAATGAATCCTCTTGCTCTGGGTTACGTGACCTCACTTTGTAAAATAGAAATCTCAAAGTTTCCCTGAGTTCGAGTTCAACTTACTCAGAGTTTCAACATCGTCTGCTTTCTGAAACGGACCCCTGATACTCCAGTAAACACCAGACCCAAACAAAACAATCTGTCAAAACAATTTCTCAACAACATATGGAAACCCAATTTCAAGAACCTGTTGCTGGGTTACAACAACCTCTGCAGAATCAGACTGCATCTGCCCCATTTACGTCTCCTTTTCTGATTAAAGTGACTTTTTACATGTGGATACAGTCAGTATATTATGACAATAAAATTGATTATACTTACTGTGAAATACAAGTTAAAAAATCATCAGAGCTTCTCTCCTATCAGAGGATGCATAATCACAATTAAAAAAAAAAAGCAGGAGTGAATGCTAAGTGCACAAGAGTAATTCCTGAAGTGCAGGAATGTGGGCAGAAGTACAGTACTACTTCACAGTAATAATTTAATCCAGCATATGGCTCTTTGTTGTTTTCTTGGTCCTTGATTTTCTAGTTCAACATCTTTCAGAAAAAGTTCCCTATTTCCACCTCATCATACCTTACCTTCTCCACCTTGACAAGTGTGATTTTCAGACTCTGCAAACGGTAACCAGGGTCT
>JAOWBL010000020.1:6885892-6902336 GCA_028564865.1 Zenarchopterus dispar | reverse complement strand
TTTCCACCTCATCATACCTTACCTTCTCCACCTTGACAAGTGTGATTTTCAGACTCTGCAAACGGTAACCAGGGTCTGTACACATTTAACCAGCCACTCCAACAGCAATTTATAACAAATGTGTCTTCTCCTTCTCAATGACTGAGCACTTGGATAGTAATTATATTACAATATATTAACATTATTATTGCTATTTCTCAATTTGAAACAATGTAAAATGTGTAGTTAATGAAGAGATCATTAAAGACATCCTGCTGCCTATGGTGTCAGGACTCAGCTTGTGACCAACCTTGGCAAACATGCTTGCTGTTAGTCACAACGACAAAGCAACATCTTCCCTGTGTTGCCTGTGGTTTTTACCCCCAAACTTTTCACTGGCTGCCAAACGTCCTCTGATAGCACAACATTGTCTTCACATCATTGCAAGCTGTTTATTCAGTAACTTTATTTTTTGTAAGTTTGGTCTAAAATCCAATATCAATTCTTTTTTTAATGATGCTGTTTCTCCTCTTAGTCCTCTTTTGCATTTTCCTTTTAAAGCATCAATTTCATTTTTGATTTGACTTTGTGTACCTGAGATCATTTTAATTTAATTACCGTGGAAATCAATTAATCTAAAGATCACTTTCTTCTTAAATAATATTGTTTGCCACAATAAGGCATTATTCATGCATTTAATTAAAGATACCTGCTACAAGCAGTTTTTTAATTAAGTCAAAAATTGTTTCTTTCTAGCAGTGTTGAAGGGAACGTTTGGTTACAGGCTAATTAACCAGCTACTGCTGTTTTCAGGACCTAACTATTACTATTATATCAGCCATTAAAAACCGACCTGTTATCATTTGTATTCCTCTCAATTTAAGATGACTTTCATGTTGTTAACGTTTGAGTCACCTATCCCTACATAGTAGGGTAACTCCTTTAATACATCAAAATTAATCTAAATGTATTAATCCTAAAACACCATGTGTAGTACCTTAATCTGAGGCAAAGTTTTATTATAAAAGTAGCTTTCCCTTGGACTTGTATGGAAATATCTGGCAAATCGAAGTGGTCATTATGTGCTTTCCAGCAGAATACTTTTCAAAAAGAACTCCTCTTATACACTCACACATCTGTATTTTACTGTGACACTGACAAATGGGGCAATTGGGGAGAGTAGAAAAAGTACTCCAAGTCCGCTCGCCTGTTCCCAGAAAATGATCCATCAGACACAAGCCGACCCCTCTGCCCATGCCTCTGCCTTGTCTGCAATTCGCTTAAATCCCAATCCCAGTTCCACCCACACATCCATCCTCACTTTACTTCTGCACTCTTTCATCAAGGGCACAGCTTGGTCACAAAAACCCAGTAATCCCTCAACAGGGAGACCTTGTAAATATAGCTGCATCTGCCACATGAATCTTTTTTTAGTTTTAGTTATTTGAAATCCAGCAAAATATTCGATTTAAAAAGACTAATCTTGAGTACAAAATAAAAAACAGTTTTATTAAGTCTTTTCTGTTAAGTCAAAATATGAGGTATTTTCTTTCATATTTTGCTGGTTTCTCACAACATCTGACTGCTTACAACAAAATGTCTGCCAATTAATACATTTTTGCTTTTCAGCAACTTTTCTGTTGAGGATTGTAATGTAATAACTATTATAAATGAATGTAAAAGGTGAATAAATCAGCAATTACGACATTCATCCAGGAGACCCAGTTTTTACTCCAGTCTGAGTCCAGTTTTGCTTCACACCTGACTCTTTCAAGCCCTGGTGACACAATTTACTTTCATCTATTGATTTTTTTAATTACTTCAAACTCATTATTCATTTTGGTTAAGGGAACGTTATCCCAATTGGTCACAGTTCTGCCTAAAACATTAAAACAAGTGCTTGATACTTTCGAAGCATCATTATGAAACACAAGTACTTTCTGGGTACAAATAATCTTATTAATATATGATAAATATTACAAACATACTTAGTTTGAAAAAAGTTTTTAATGAGGAAACTTTTACCAAGTACTGTCCGTCCTCTCTTATATGGACATTAATATTAAGTGAGTGCTTAATCTACAACATATCGTTTGTCAACTATGAGAATAACTAAAGTCAAACAAATTCAAACATTAAAACCAACATCTGCTGTCCACACTCGTTTATTCTGAAGAAAACTTCAAATGTACTGGAGTGAAAAAAATGTGCCTCAACTAAAATACCATTACATTTCTCAAGTCATTTTATTTATTTTGCTTTCTAAAGATGAATAAATAAATGAATACTTTCATTGGGAATGTGCAGTCAGTATGAAAGAAAAAGGCTGTGATTCAAAGCTACAAGCAGGCCGGGGTAAGCCAGGAACTTGTTAGGTGAATTCCTTGCACTGTCAGTCTTATTTTCCATGAATATTTTGACAATAATTAAGCATATTACTGGCCCAAGTCAGCTTTTCCTCAACGTACATTAGACGTCGGAGTTAAAATAGCCTGAGGTTAAAGTCACACACTGTGATTTTCACACCCGGTGTACTTGTGAAGTCTGCTTCCAGCCTATTTCTGTGTCTGTGAATCACAAACTGTCATGTGTAATTAAACAAGTATTACATCACCCATCCTCCTTAACAGCATGTATTGCTTTTTCATGAGAGCAGATTAATTCCCATATGCAAACTTGACTTTATTTCACTTGATACAGTGCAGAGGTGATATATCACCCCATACATTACACCTAATACAATTTTGCCTCATCTTCTTATCTTATTATATGTATTATTTCTGCCTGTGAATCGCAGCAGGTGATGATTCAAACTTTTTCACCTTTCCATAACTTTAATATGTGCGAGAGCCCGTGCAAAGGTTTCCATACAGCAAACATCAGCAAGAATGTCTCGTCACAAGTGGAGCGGGGAGAGGAGCCTTGGCAATCACACTCCTGTTTTCTCAGCGATGAAGAACTAAGTGGTGATAAGAAGGAAGCACACATTTTGTGATGCAATTTCTTTAATTAGACACCAGAGTCTCGAGAAAAAAAAAACAAAGAAAAAAAAACACGGGAGAGGAAAAGAGGTAGAGATGGAAGGAGATGAGGTTGTTAATTTCAGTGCTGTCTGCTTGCATTTGAGTACTCATTAATCTGAGATCGGGCACACCCTGTTGTCATGCTGAGCATCTTTTATAAAAACCAGCATTAGCACTTGTGTCGCATTGAGAAATTGTCAGCGATGTTTCTCGGTAAAAATGTGCTGAGAGGGAAGGATGGATGCGGTTAGCATACTGAGCTCGCACCACTCGAGTCCTCGTGGCAAAGTGAATCCATAACACTTTTCACACAGGCAGGAGTTCTTGGACTGTGACCTTCAAAGTTTACCAAGAATACCAATCAAGTGTGGCCACTTCAGTGTTTAATGTATTCATGCTACAGTTAATTGAGCTGTTGATGCAGGGATACAGAATCGAATGTTTTCCATTTGTTTCACTATTAGCGTTGATGTGATATCAGGAATGATTTTGTCTTTTCTTTTTTTTTTTACCCTCTCAATTAGAGGAGTGTAATCTGTGTTTACAGAATACATCTCCACGCACAGAAAATATCAATTTTAATTGGAAACTAGACGATTAATTAAGCCCGCAGTAAGTCAATCGAAATTGAACACAAGGTTATGTTTGTGTCATTAACTCGGTGCAACTGGCAGTTCCTGTGCTCCGTGTTGAGCTTGTGAACATCATCAACGTCTGCATGCATATTTATAGGCCTGAAATTCAATTCATAGAGCAAGAAGTCTGAGCAGAGGTGAACGAGAGGTTAAGCCTTCCAAGCAACCATCATCATGCCTTCTAGACATATTTCGAAATGGTAGTTGTGTTTTTTATATGAATCTGTTTGGAGTGTGTTTGCATATTGTGTCTGAATGAGAGTGCAGAGAGTTTTTCCTCTCCCACTCTGTTCTCCAGTCTACCCGAGGCACTGGCACTACCTCGTCTCCTGGACCCTTGTCAATAACACCCCTGTTACCTCCATTTTGCCCAGAGGAGAGCACCACTCTGCTGGGTCCAAGGTGCAGCCAGAACCCCCACCCCCCACCCCCACCTCTCTCCTACAACCATTAATCCACTCTTTCGACAGACACAATCCATCTCCCCTCGGCACCTGTTTGACAGAGGGTAAAAACAGGGATGAGATAGCGGGGCACGGATCAATCCCTTCGATCCCAGTCTCCATCTCAGCGGCTATTCATCTGCCACTGGTTGTTGTTGTTGATGTAGTTGTTGTTCGGCCTGATGCTGCCTTGTTACTGAATTATGGCCTAGAAAAGGGATATATAAGAGGGTGGCACTATTTCTCAAACAAACAAACAAACAAAACAAATAAATAATTGAATCAACTAATTCATCGAAAAGGTCAGGTAATATTTCAGTATTACATGGTTTAACAAAGCCTCAGACTTAGGGAATCATATGAGGATGGATAGTTATCATCTGCTGTGTGAACAATATCTTGAATTATGCAATAATCAACAGAATAATTTATGACAGGCGAAGGTAGAAACAGTCGGTGAACAGTGTTGTCAAAATTTTACCATACTCCAAGGAAAGACAAGTAGGGCAACTGGAGAGTCAGACATTTGTCCTTTTGTCTTTTTTAAAAAAAATTCTGATAAGGGGTCATGAAAGTAATACAAACAAAAACAAAATACTTAATGAGGCACCATAAAATACAAAGAATAATCAGCATGTGTTGTCTATAGTATGATTGGCTTTCCACTTCAGAACATTTTTTTTCCCCACAAACTGTCTGTCCCCCACTACAATACCCATCCAAACATGAAATAGTCTACATTGGAAAAGCCATCCATGCATCCATTATCTATATCCTCTAATTCCAATTCAGGGTCACAGGGATCTGCTGGAACCTATCCCAGCTCTCTTTGTGTGAAAGCCAAGAGTAGACTCTGGACAGGTCGCCAAGGGACAGGCCACCCCTAAACATAACCCTACATTGGAAAATGATTTGGAAAATAAAGTGTGTCATTTCCCAACCCTAGTTGTAGATGAAATACCACATGCAGTGGGATAGATGGATGGTACCGTGGCCTAGTGATCCCATCGATTTGATTCAGGAACTGGAAATTGATATGCACAAAGTCTTGGGTGAATTGTGCACAATCACCTTCATTCATGTAAAATTACTGTAAGTAACCAAAACATCATTAAATTGATGTAGACTGATTAATTTTTACACCTCTAGTGCACAGACCCATCAGTGCCTGCAAGCCCTGGCTCAAATAAGCAGGGGGCAAATGGTCCCACAACCCAGTGAGCAAGCCATTGCTTTGTGATTATGCAGCCATGGGGGGCTTTGACACATGATTCAGAGTTGGTCCCTTCTCCAAAATCACTTAGTAATGGCCACATAAGTAGGCAAAGCACAAGTGGTACACAGCATGCTACTCTTTGGAGAGATGAAGAGACAGGTGGTGGAGGGAATGCTCGAAGAACAATGGATGAGTGTGATCCCACCACTCCGGGGCAAAAGGCGCCAGTGAATCTATGACATACCCGGGGGGGTAGGGGCAAACGTAGCACAAATGGGATGTGTTGAGTACATGAATATCACTGACATGAATCATGGATGCCAAAGGCAGCAGTAAGAATATCTTCATATACAGTCTCAATTGGAGGACTGAAATGACCTTCCATTATTTTCTTAAGAATATAAAAATATTTGAGCACAAAGAATAGCCAATAACATTTTTTTTTCTTTCAGAAGACAGATGGGTCTGGAAACCTTTCTTCCTGGACAGAAGAGAGAGAACACACCACATTTATAAAAAACACTATTATTTGGGATTATTTGACTCAAGTAAATGCTCACTTACACACTTTAGACAGTTACTTTCATGCAATATAGCAAATCTTGCCACTACGAAACTTAGAAAATAAACAACACAGGAGCCTTTCCTCATGTCACGACCACCATGTCACTACCACTTTCTCACACAGATGCAGTGTTTCTTTGTTTGTGTTACATATTTTCTTCATCAACCAGATTTTAAGTAGGTTTTACACTTTTATAGATCCCACCTAATTGAATCTCATACTGAAGATTGGTTGTGAAAGTGTAACAGAAAACAACTTTTAGGCAAAGCAGATTGAAGTTGTTTAAATTGTTTGTTTTAATTTAAGTTAGAAACAACATGCATGCATTAATATACCTGTATTGTTATGATCCTGGGTTTCTGTTGGGTTTTGGCTTACATTTCCTCTTTTTTTTTTATAACGTATGACTTTCTTTATTGTTTTTGAGGTTATGTTCTGCTGCATTCTCTGGATTTTCTGAGTTTTAATCGTGATTTTTCCAGTAAAGCCTTTGCTCTGTGTTGGTTTAATAACCATCTTTATTCCTGTTTTACTTTGAAAGTATTTTCCCTAGTTTGTGATTTCTTTTTGTTGGCTCTCCCGTGTGTGTCCATATATTGCCTTGTCTTTCCCCGTTTCCCTGCTTGTCCATCGTGCTTCTGTTTGTGTCTCTCATCCCAGAGTTGAGCCCTGTATTTTATCACTTGTTTCCTTGTCTGTTGGTTTCTGGTTTTTTGGATACTCTGACCTGGCAGAATCCTCGGTTTGCAATAAAAGACTTTATTATCGATTGCTCCTGCTTTCCAAGGTATCCTGGATTTGGGTCCAATTCCCCCCCAAAACCTGACAGGCTCGTATTTGTGAAGTATGGGTTTGCAGCCATCTGCATGCCCTAATGTTCTCGTCCCTGTCACTTTACCCACTCAATGACACAGTATCCAGTAGGACACAACCACACAGCTGACATGTCGGGACTTTAGCTTTCATGTTTGTCCTTTGCACTTCCCCAGGAAGACATTGCGGCGTTTAAACAGGGTGGTGAAGGGTGGGACAACAACTCTCTTCTTTGACCTTTCTTGAAGGTGAAAATAAAAGCAACGTCATATACAAAATTGCAATGTATGTGCAATATATATGAAATCAATATTATATTAGTTACAGTACTAGGCCACATATAATGCAGATTTAATGGTAAAAATTAGACGTTTCTTATTTGTTGATGACTTTTTATGAACTCAGCTTTCGGGATCAAATCACTAAACACATCTCTGGATAATTTTTATGATAACTTGGTGCTATTAAATCATTAAATAGTGTTGACTCTACACATAGAATATAATTGTCATGTAAGAAGATTGAAGAGGATGAACACCCTGCAAAGTTAAAGGTTCACATCTTTGTGGTTTCCAAATAATGTTTTAGATAAATCTGAATTATAAGCGAGGAGTCTGAATGCTGTCTCGGTGCTTTCAGGGAAAAGTCATTTACATCTTAAGATGATGGATGACACAAAAACATACCAGGACAAACAAAGACACGACAAACAAAACAAACAGCTGAAAAAGAATTAAGGTTCAGATCTTATAAGCTTTGGGAGGTGACTCTAATGCCTGTTGCACTGCAACACAAGAAATCTGCAGCATCCTAATGATTCCTAAGACCTTTCAGTCACAAACAAAAGCACTCATCCAGCTGCACATCGTTTAAAAGCTAAGAGCCGCATCTAAGGTTCAATGAAGCAGCATCTTGCATAACTACAAAAGGTGCAAACCTTTTATAGAAACTATTGTTTGAGGAATAAATGGGGGAATTTGAAATGTGTAAAAGTAGGAGCCTGCAAATGATTTCTGAAACGTTATTTTGAAAAAAATATAAGAGGATAAAACAATGTTCCCAATATGCTTTTATCATTAATATAGTAAATCATTTTTATATTTGATGATAACTTATATTGTGTGGCTGATGTGTCAATATTTGCTTTGATATAAACATGTATACTACAAAAGTTATCTGAGGTCAATCCACAGAAAAGTCCTGAACAGCTTGATGATTTATCAATGGTTGCATGTTCTTAATTTGAAGGAGCTCATTTGAATCTGATGGCTTTGCAGGGCTACAGACGAACTTTGTCAAGTATTTCTTCTGGTTTTCCTCTCTGATAATTTTGAGCGCACCAAAGCAGAACCTAAGAACTCAGTTAACTAGTTATTCCACCTTAACTGTTTTGGGAATGAACGTTAATAAACCAGGGGAATAAACCCACAAAGTTAAGTGTTCCTTGAAGTTAAAAATAAAAAAGAAACATTTATACTGTATAGGAAGAAAGACCGGCACTCTCAATCATAACATTTAACTGCACTCTCATAAAATGGTTAGGCCCTTTTCATGCTGCTTAAAACACCTGCATAAAAAGCCAGAATTCCTAACAATATTTCAGTTTTTGGTGCAGTGAAAAAATGTCTAACAAGCTTGCTGTGAAGAAGAAAACATTTCTCTGACTTTATTTTTTGTTCACCAATATTTTATGAATTGGAAAGGAATCTATTGATGGTCCTTACACTTGTATCGGGGTACTTGTATTTGAGTATTTTCAGGTTCATATAATCAAATGTAGTTTTTAATCCACTGCATTTATCTGACAGCTTTTGTTTGCTTCTGTTTGCAAACTAAGATTTCACTGTGTAAAATATGCAAAGAGCTGATATAAAGTCATGTCATGTTGTAGCTGAAATTCTC
Source organism: Zenarchopterus dispar (assembly GCA_028564865.1). Classification (NCBI taxonomy): domain Eukaryota; kingdom Metazoa; phylum Chordata; class Actinopteri; order Beloniformes; family Zenarchopteridae; genus Zenarchopterus; species Zenarchopterus dispar. The sequence continues at coordinate 6,893,760 of JAOWBL010000020.1, read as the reverse complement.
GAAAGGAACAAGTCTGACTGTGCTTTCTGTTGTTTTAATAAACTCAGTAGTCTAAAGATTTTCTGAAATTTTGAATTAATTAATATAGACTACACCACATCCAGCCCAATCTCACTCTGTAACATGGTCGCCGTTTGTCGTAATACTTCCAGAACGCCCCGCCTCGGGTGAAAATCCACAATAGTGAGACCATTTAGAAAACATTTTGTTTGATAGTTAACACCAGAAGCGCCAAGGTGGTCTCACTGACATTTCAGGGTTTTATTATGTGAAGAACTTTCTCTAAAAAAAATCTATTGGTCTGTCATTCCCTGGCTTTTCCTAAATATGTGCATTTTATAATCTCTGAAGTTTTGAAGATATTAAAATAAATACACACAAGTTCTGAGCACTCATCCCTCGGACCACCACAATGGTCCTGTAGGCTGCCATCATTTACAGAAGAGGTGGTCCAGCTGCAGAGCTACTGTTACATGAGATTGTTTCATTTCATTTTCCTGAGATGTTTCCACAGGTCAGTGCATTCTTCTCCTTATTTCATCCTTATATTACTGCCATATGTCCTGATCTGAAGAGGGAACAAAGACAAGAAGAGAGAGGATCCCCATTTTACTGAGCAAGCAAACACATGCACAAAATCAAATGTGGGATAGAGGGAAAACAAAAAGACTGCACGCTGTAGAAGAAACGTTGCAACTTTTGCAAGAAATGAGCGGGGCAGTGATGAAAACCATGAAAGGTGAACCACGATTTGTAACAGTGTTTTTGTCTCCAGTGTGAAAACATGGCATTGGCAGAGTAAAGGCTCTGAAGTTGTGAGATGGTAACATTATATTTGCATGTGGTCATATTCACAGGACATACGTGAAGTTAATCGATCACAGAGGACAGAAACACTGGAAGGCATTAGAAAATGTTTGGTTGAGTGACTGAATTCAGTGTACTAAAAGTATTTTTGTTTAAGGCACATTTTCACATCATGCCAAGAGATTTATTTTGATAGCCCTCCACTTTAACCTCAAAGCCATAAATGCATGGTTACATAAAGACATGATTGTTAACTAATACAATTAAAAATGGTCGGCGTTGAGAATTGTAAAGGATAAGAATTACATTAATCCACATTAAATGAATCTTTTTCATTTTTTGGGTTAATACAAATGCCTAAGTATTATCTGGGTACCATGTTGCCTTCTAAAATAAGATCACTAAAAAAAGTGGAACAATGTTTTTTTTTTCTCTCTCTTTCTTGCTCTGTCTCTCTCTCTTTGGTGGGTGTTGGTGGGATCCATTTTATGCATGCTAAGCCAGTGGTGTCTGAGATGCCCTTGTGTGACTGAGTGGGCCATCATCACACCCCGGTGTGACGTGCAGGCTTTCACAGCGTGCTGTGGATAAGGTGAGAAAACTGGGAAGCGCTGTTATGATACTATATCAAGAGTGAGTTCAGGAGGCTGCTTTGGGCCATGAAATGAGAACGATGACAGAAGCAATGAAAGTGTTTTACTGCATTAAAATTAAAGTTCTGAATAAAATAGATAGTTTTTAAATGTGCCGAAGGAATTCTGGGGGGTTTAAATGACTATTTCTACATCCTGTTTATGTGAAGACCAGTGGATCCAATAATAATAATAATAATAATAATAATAATAATAATAATAATAATAATAATAATACAGAGTGGGATGTCAAAAAACCAGAAAAAAATTCTGTGGTATATTTTATACCAGATACTAAAATTTATAGTTAAAGAGCATCTTATCCCTCAGTAGTAGCCATGGGGATTTATGTAGGATGAGCCAAGAGTCTGACTCTGCTCTTCAGTAACCCCTGCTGTGTTTTTTTCACTATCCTCTAAAAGCAGATCATTATTTTATGGAGGAGCATAAAAGGACTACGTTACTAAGTTTTTAATGACTTGAGCTGTCTTGTTTCATATGTGACAGACTTGTTGATGTCAGTTAAATTAAAGTAAAAAAAAAGGTGTGATTGCTTTAATAAATAAAGACCCCTAAAATCCTGAGGAATGGACTTAAATAATTACACCAATAACTTTTGTTGAAGTTTCCCCTCACTCCTCGTACCATTTATATGCTAACTGTGTCCCTAGAGGTCCGTTCCTTTCTGTTTAATTTAAGCTATCCCTTTTTAATTGGTTTTCTTTTATCTTACAGATGTTTGACTGCCGATACATCCTTTTTATCTTAATATTAATTTTTTTGAGAAAAAAGATCAACAGAACAAGTTCGCTTTATTAAACCGTCCCTGAGACAATTATGGTCTTTGTAGAGTAAGTAAACATGATGCTTGGAAGGTTTATTGACTCATAAGGTCAAAGTCAAGAGAAGTAGTCTATCCTAGCAGAGACGTGTGAGAGACAGATGGAGGGGGACACGGCTGGGCATGCAGCTGGGAATGGAAAATGAAAATAGGAACAGCAAGAAAGCAGAGCGAGAGAGGACATGCTTGAGATGAATTCATCTGTAGTCACAAGTCGCAGGGCAACATAAAGCAACATCAGACCTTGCTGATTTGATTTCTGGTAGCTGTGGTGACGGAGTATTTACTGATAGAAGATGTGCAAAGTAAACAACAAAAATCGGTCATGATCTTTCTGGTGCATATATGGAGCATAAATATGCTCATTTGAGTGTGTTGTGTATTGTACAATGCCATAAGAAAATCCCAGGCATCTTGTAAGGTTAGGTCCAGTTCATGTGAATGGGGTGGATCCACTCACAGGTCGCTCCATAGTGGGTTTAGGAACCAAACACCCACACTTCTTTCCAGTAATCAGCTCTGTCTCATTTGACCCATTTAGTCTTGCATTATGCTTACACAGCTGCTGTGATTTCAGCCTTCTTTGCCCTTCGCTGCTATTTTCTCCAAAGCAAACTACCCTGATGAGAAATCCAAGGTACTGATGAACAGTTAGACTGGAAAAAAAAAAAAAAAAACTATTTTACATTAAGCCTTCAGAACATTATACCTCTCCTCGACCTCACTGCTATTCTCCCAGTGAAGGCGCCAGAGCCTTGGTTTGCGATGCAGCAGCTGCAGCAGCAGGCTGCATCTGATCTGCGTGACCTCCAGAGAGGGGTCCAGAGACCTGGCTGCCTGTGGAGAATACAGATCATCCTCCTACATGTCCTGAACCCTGAACTTTCCACTCATTACTGCTCACATTCACTTTCCAGGTGCAGGTGGTGATGCTGGATGAACCCCCTCTTCAACATAACCTGGTGAGAACATCGATGGTTGATGTACACGGAGGGAACTATTCTTTTGCAGTCAACGCATTTGGCTGCTCAATAATGAGCTGTCTTTGGGGTTACATTTAGCTCTTGAAGTGGTGTATACAATTACCAGTTTGACAGCTGGACATGCATTTTCTTCTTAAGGAAACATAATGCATTAAAGTGACTAGATGATTCAACCCCCCTGACGAAAAACAACATAAATCTGACAAATGTGCTAAAAAGTCTATGTCATGTTAATTTAAAGCGACAAAGTTAACTTATTTGGGCAGAAAGATGGAATTGTAAAGTGAAACAGAAGAAAAGAAACCTCTCAAACACATCAGTTTTTCAACTTTTCTGCATCCACATGCACATAAGTACATATTTGTGTTTTCAATATTCTTGCATAAAAACTTCTTCAGACTTGCCATGTTAATCACTGGGGACCTAAGTGGATGTAGTGAGGAGTTTGAAATAGTTTCTGTGAGCTTATTTCTGTTGTTTCAAACATTTTCAGTGCCTGGTGGTAGTCTAAAAAGTTGGGACTGTGAATGGTTCTGGTGGTAAACAGCAGTGATTGGTTATGAGTTTGGTGCCAATGTCACTGTGGGGCATTTACATCACTTTAATAACAATATACAAAAAGAACGTATACCCTCATAGGTGCTATCCTTTTAGCTAAACAGTAATGGTGATGTATGTTTTGCCCTTCTGACTCAGGCACAATTTCCACCTGGAATTGGCTGGTACTTGTTTGTTGAGTGAAAATAATACTGTACAGGAGTCGCTCTTGGCCAGAACCCAAACAGAGCTGCTCTGCTTCTTCATTCTCCCAGTTGTACTATCTTAGACCATCATCTCATTCAGTGTGTATTCAGTAAATAGTAATATATCCTCTCAGCTTTTCTGTCTCTCCCTTTATCCTTTTCTTCCAAACAGACAAGTATACGCTATCAACCATAGGCGTTTATGTTTCTAAAGAGCACTAGTATATTAAAATAACAGTTGTCAGTTTCCATTTAGACATCTATCCACAGGTTTGCTGGAGAACAGGCTGGTGCAGGAGACATGTTCTGCTCATAGTCATAACTTTCTGAAATAATTCTTGAAAAGGTTTTAAAATACTGACATTTGAACAACTGCAAAACATAATTTCAATTGACTAATGTATTACTAAATAGAAATTTTGAACATTTATGTGACTTAAGTATTGATTGATTGGCCTATTTTTTTTTAGGAATTCAATGATAAAACACACCAAAAGCAAACTTGTATGATCAAATCTGAATGATGCTGTAATTAAAAATGGAAAACAAATAGAATAGAAAATAGAATAGAAGAACAGCAGAGTGAAGACTAACCATTCATACGGAGATATAAACAGACTTTTACTTGTAGTAGTAGTATCTTGATCTATAAATGTTGTTTTCTTATTTATTTACTTGTTTTGATTTTTAAATGTTACATTTCCTTTTTCATAGCTTTATATACTGTTTACCTGTGAAACTATCAATCCTTGTGTGTTCAGTCTAGTTTTGCTTTCTTTTCTTTTTTTTTTTTATACCAGGTTTCAGCTTGTAATTACCACATACCTGCATTAGTCGTGACTTTGCACAGTGTATATTTCAGGTTTCCTTTGTTCAATGTCAACCCCTTGTTGTCATCAAACTCTTTGCCATCTCTGTTTTGTGGTACCATATCCTGTTTATTACAAAGTTTCTTAGACAAAAACTTGCCTCCTTCTGAGTTTACATCTGGGTTATGCCCCCTCATACGCCCACCTGGCAATTAGTGGCACTGGATGTAAGGCAGATAGGCAACTCACAACTTTGCATTCTTCCTGGCAACACTAAAATAATTGACACTGCCCTTAGCTTACCTGTTACAAATTTCAACAGACATGCTGATTTATCTTTCACATGTGAGCTTCCACTCCTGTCACATGATAGGCTTTTTCAGGTTTTGTCAAGCGAAAAATCCATCATATCTCACCCATTTCCAAAACATAAAGTTGCAGAAAACTGCCCCCCAAGACACTAAAGACCTTGAGTTTGATTGGTATTGATCAGGGTACTAAAAGTATCCTTGCAGGTCCAAATGAGACAAAAAAAAGTTTCTAAACTGCAGCAGGCTTACACCTGCTGCGGTGGATTTATTCTGCATTCAGATCATCCAGCTGTGCAAACTCAAACAAAGCCCACTTCATCATAATGGAGCTCCATCACATTGGATTGAAGGCCCTTGTAATGAATAATTATGGCATAGAGAAAGAACATGGCAGAATACAAAGCAAAGAGTGAGTGTGGAAGAGGGGGCAGCTATCGAGCAGACAGGTGTGTGCCATGAATTATACATACACAGAAATGCCAGCGTACTTTAGATGGATTTGTTTTAAGTTGTCTTGTACTGACTCATGTTTGCAGTTAAATGTTATTTTATATTCAGCTTTAATACAAAACAAGTGAATGGGAAAGGAGGGCAAAAAGATACAACACAGTGTTTGTTTTCTAGGAACATGACATGCTTTTATGTTTTAGCTAGTGATGCAATCTACCTTCAAGGTATTTTGTTAATTATGCTACAAAGACCCTAATTAGAGAGGACACATGAGCCACATGCGCACTGGGGCTGGGCTGTGCAAAAGCAGTGCCTGTTAATTACACACAAACACTATCTAGAAGCACACCCACACACACACTGCTCTCTCTCTAGTGTCCTTGCTCGAAGTCATGCGCCTGTGCAGTTGCTCACAGAGGTGGGAGCAACAAGCCGTGAAGCAGGGACTTCCAGCTCAATAGTTCTCCTGGCCCCTGACATCCGCCGCTGGCCCTGATAGCAGCCCAGCTACGCCTGTACTGGAGGGCACTCGAGCCTACTAATAAAAATAATCACTTACAGACACGTGCGTCCTATAGTTATAAGGATGGTTATAGGGAAATTTTAACCAAAGTAAAAAAAAAAAAAAAAAATCCTTATAAACATCCATTGCATGTCCATTTAGGCTTTTTTTTTTTTTTTTTTTTTAACAGCATCTGTGATATAGGCAGATATGTTACATTATAATATGAATAAATAAAAAATTAATTGAATTTATTAAGAGTGTATTCCAGATATCCTGCTCTGTTCTTCTGTGGTTAATGTATTTTGTTTGGAAAGAAGCATCACCAAATACTCCCAGTAGACAGTGACTTTCGCATCTGTCTCTTAGTGTTGTCCAAACCACTCAGCATTGCTCTTACTCCAATTTGTTGTCAACACTAAATACACTCTGAAAACTGAGCGGCCAACATACTTACTGAGACACACCTGTCGAATCTGATGAATCTGGATCACATTCCCAGCCACTTTCAAATGCAACATTACATTTCACACATTTATTTTCTTTCCTTGCAGTCTAAAACAATTTTTGGTGTATTTACTTTGGGGTAAATACACATTGTTTGAACAATGTTTTGGTGTCAAAGACGGCCTCACATTAGCCTCTATAATACTCTGACACACGGAGGATTTCATGGTGCACTTATTGACTGTAAGGTCAAATCATCACCCTTCCACTTCTGTGCTTGACTGTGGGTATGAGGTATGAAGTATTTCTCCCAAAATGCTGTTTGGTTTTTGCCCAACATGGCATTAGGCATCAAGTCTAAACAACTCTACGCTGTTCTCATCTTTCCAAAGTGCATTAGTCTTGGAGTCTTGTGGTTTCTTCTGTTGCAGTTTTCTGAACCTCAGTGGTGTTTCTATGTTCTGTTTAGACAGAAGAGGATTTCTGCTTCACTCTCCATACAAATTATACGTAATATACAGCAACATTTGCTTTGTTTAGACTATCACTTATGTCTTTCTCTCTTGTCATTGTTAACACACACATTTTTCTCACTTCTAAGATCAGCTCATCAAGGAGTGACTTTTAACACTGCGACTTCAAAGCAACATGATTTTTTCTTTTCTTTTCCTTTTGGATTATTTTTGTTAAATTATGGCAAAGTGGAAAAAAGTAAACATAGTACAAAAAGCAAGGAAGTTTGTGTTTGGTAGATTATTTCTTTGTTGTAATAATGCTTCTTGGCAAGAAGTCTTATACAGTCGGAAAGCCTCTTTAATTCACATTTAAATGGTGCCACATTTGTAAGGAACATGCATTTGTAGAATGAGCAGCAGAGTTGAGTATGGGGGTTTTCACTCCATGAAAAATGTGCCAAATCTCTTCTGCCAATTTTGGCATTGACCCTTGTTTATTGGATTGGATGATTGAAGTCTGAAGAAACAACACATATTGGCAATTTAATAATTTATCAATTTTTCAAACAGGAAGAACTATACACACAGCCACAACAGCCTGGCACCTCCTCCTCATGCTGGTCACCAGCCTGGTCACACATTGCTGTGGGATGGCATCCCATCCTTCAACCAGCATTTGTTGCAAGTCAGCCAATGTGGCTGTGTTGGTCACTCTGGCATGAACAGATACCACAAGTGTTTGGTGGGGTTGAGATCAGGACTGCTGGCAGGCGAGTCCACCCTCTCCACTCCCAAATTCTGGAGGTAGTCTCTGATAAACCCAGCTCTGTGAGGGTGAGCGTTGCCATTTTGGAGGATAGAGTTCGGTCCCAGACTGCGGAGATATGG
>JAOWBL010000020.1:6867814-6885792 GCA_028564865.1 Zenarchopterus dispar | reverse complement strand
CTGATAAACCCAGCTCTGTGAGGGTGAGCGTTGCCATTTTGGAGGATAGAGTTCGGTCCCAGACTGCGGAGATATGGATTGATATCTCTCTGCACTGAGATTATCTCCAACGATGACCAGCCTTGTTTTTCCAGTGAGGGAGATGCACTAACACACCGTCACACTGCCTCTACCAAAAGATGTTACTCTAATAGTCCAGCAATCAGCATAGCATCCTCCTTGTCTTCTCCACACTTTGACTCTGCGATCCAACGGCCGTAACCAGAATCTGGCCTGTTTACAAGAGTAGTCTGGGACAACTTTTGTACAAAATATACTCCATACAACACGGATGAGTCTTTGTTTTGCTTATGACTATAGATGTTTTATTATTTAGAACAAATATAAATGATTTACTTGAATGAATAACTAGTTTTCCTGACTCACAAGCATGTTGCCCATCTTGTAGCAAACTGACTGGCTTGTATGTTAATTACTGCGGCTCGTCAGGTCAGTTCCCTTTTTTTCAGTTCTTTATGTTTTTGTACTAATGGACAAGATATCTACTTAAAATTTATTGTATTTATAAAACAGTAGTTGGATTGAGCATAAAAAATTTTTATAAAAGTTTAGCCCATTGTCCCAGATTAAAAAATTTCAAACAAACGTACACACCCTTTGTTTGTTAAAGATTGTTTATTTAAATGCACCCTGGATATTGAACATATGCTTGCAGAGGACACACAGACCTACATGTTATTCCTCTAATGTCATGTTAATATTGTTAATACCTTTCTCTTGACATAAAACTATGCTCTTATTTTAAAAAAAAGACCTTTCATCTTATCATTACAAAGTGCACAAAAACGATCTCGCTTTTAGATGATTGCAGCAGCACATGAAATATATGATAATCAGTGGTTTTATTAGAAGATAACAGAAATGCAAGGTCACAACAATAAAATGTGATAAGCAGATGTGTCTGCTTTAGGCAGACACATGTTCACCAATGTGTCATGCAGGTGTGAATTTCCTCATATGTCTGCTTTTAGGGAAACTTGCAGTGTCAACATTGCCAGTAGCCTTTTGAACATTTTATGCAGCTTGTTAAATGTGATCATTCATTCACAGTAAAAACTGAAATCACCCTTCATGTAATGGAATAAGGTATGCAGGAACTACGCCTTCAACCTCTTCTGCTATGCAGGACTGGCACAGCTTAAAATATGCGTTTGTGTGTTTATTGACACACATGCGCCTACAAGGGGACATTACGTTGTCTCACGCTGTTTCACCTTTATACTTGCACCACCCCCTGTCTGTCCTTGGCAGATCACATAGATATTGGCTGCCTGCTTAAGAAATAACACCTCCCATCAAGTTGATGGAGGAGCTGTGAGTAGCCCGTGTCTTTTCCTCTCTCTCTCTCTGGGATGTTTACATCCAATCCCCCAGGTCGCTGTCTTAGCAATGATCATGTATTCAGTGGGGATTTGTGTATATGTGTGTGTGTGTGTTAAAGGTGTGTGTGTGTGTGTAAGTGCTCCTATGGGAAATAAGGGTCACCTCTTTAATCTCAGATAGAGGGGATCTCTCCAGCTCTCTGTGTATGGGTTTTGTGTTGTTATTCTGCACAAGCCTGTGCCCCAGCCGTTAACAATATACATTACCTGTGTGTTGTTGGTCGTCTTAGTCTTGGTATCTGCTCTGCTGTTGATGGAATAAATAATAACGGGATATCACAGAATCTTCATGTAATTCAGGCTTCGTTGATCATCCTGTTAATTGCTGGACTCATTATGCAGCTCATGATGAAGGAAACTTCCTACAGACATCCAATTAGAATGAATTTATATTCCCCAAGAAAGTAGTTGGCAACATCCACAATCCAGCCAACTACTAAGAGCAAAAGTACTGATGAACATCCATGAACAGTTTTGATGGATAAGATGCCCCACAATGTAAACACCAAAGGCAATTGATTCCAATTTCAGGAAAGTTGTTTACAGGTGGGAGAAGCTGATTGAGCTTTCCAAAGCCGAAGTAATGCCTGAAATACGACCACAAATCCACACAAGCTGAAGAGGAGATGTCGAGGATCTGAGGTAAGATCAAATCACAGAGAAAAGAGGAGGATGTTTAAACTATTTCTTCTCTGATCATCGTGGAGAATGTGATAACTAAGAAAAAAAATACTGTGGATGTGGATCTCTGGAGATTTCAACCACATCTCACTGTGCTGTAGTTCCAACTTTTCAAAAGTTGTTCAATTTAAGCATGTTTCATTAGTAATTGAGACCACAACAATATGTTTTCTCTTTGAGGAAAAAAATATTACAATGACATTTTATTGTAAAAATGGGATTGTAATTTTGCCATATGGTAAACAATGATTTTGGAAGTCTAATTTAACTTTCACAAAACTTAGATGAAGATGTATTGGAATTAACAGATGGGTTTCATTTTTATTTAACATTTAACCTACCTATGTTACTTCCAATACTTGCACCCTAACATCTAAATATTTAAATAAAAATTAAACCCTGAAGGATAAAAAATATGAATAGCAGACTGTATCAAACCAGCTCACTATCTATTTGTGGGGTAGAAGCGTAGAGAGGCCGCTAATATATGTTACAAAGTCCAAAAATGACTAATAACTCTCTCAGTAAAGCAGCTGGTTTCTCATAGAGTTTGCATTTTTTATCATAGCTTTACAGCCATATTGAGCACCACATTTTGAGCTGGTGTGTAGTGGTGTCGGCCAGGAAAAATAATATTTACCAGAATTGGCAGAAAAAAGGGTGAATATTGCATAAACACTCAAATTTAGATGAAAACAGTTTCCCGCAACAACAAGGTGAGCATGAAATCCCTTTGCTGTTGCTAAATGTACCAACATAAGCAGTTATGGCATCAGTGTCACTGTGCTAGCTGAAAGTGAGAAATAAAAACAAGTACTGTCTAATGCTTCTGTTTCTGACAAAATTTCAAAAAAAAAAAAAAAAATAACGTATCAATGGCAATAACAGGGGTAGGTTTCATTTTAAATGGCACCAGAGTGTTGTGGTAAACTGAAACTGAAAAAAAAAATCAGATCAGAGATAAAACATGGTTAGCTATTTTCACTGCCACTAAGTGAATGGGTATGTTGATAAGCAATTGTAAAAGGAATATTATGTCTTCAGCTGACTTCACATGCTTGGTGGATCTATTATACATGACTGTAATTCCACTGAACAAGGATGTCTCACTTACTGAAAGTTTGCCTGGTTATTTCTGACTTCACTCCCTGAGCTGCTTTGGCAGCTTTAGTGTGAAATCCTCTGGGAGTTCTTTCTACAAGAGTCACCAGCTTTTTAGGGTCGAAGCTCTTAATTATGCTGGGTGTAAATGAGAGGACTGAGGAGAGAGCTGGTGTGGACCGCCAGAGGCCCCTTGTGGGGGTGACAAGGCTTATACTGTGACGGCACAGTGGCTCTCTCAGCCTTAGGCTCTGCACAGATGAAAGGAGGATGGAGAAAAAGACAGAACATAAGGCATGTATGCTAATGTGTCAACTCAGTAAGCTGGCAGGAGGATGAATAAAGCTGCTTCATCTCTCGTTGCGTGGAGCAAAGCTGATACAGTGAAGCACATTTTACTAATTACAGTCTACATGTATCTTTTTAGATTTATGCGTTGTCCCTGATTTCACAAGATCGCGTACGGGAAACCTATAGTTTATGAATAATACAATTAAAAAGAAAAACTGAGATGAAGTTTTTAGGGCAAGGCATCCTACTACTCGTGTCTGTTGAGAATAATCCAGCTTTTAAAAAAAGTATCGTCATTTCTCTTTGTACCAGCTGAAAGCGCGAGATGTAAACCTGCAGCAAAAAACAATGTGGCGTTGTTGAACACAGATGCAGTAAGGCATATGGAAAATTTACAGAAGCATAATAAAAGGGCATCAGTTCCATGAATAAATGTATCGTTAAAGACCTAATTATATGTAATATCAGCCACAAAGAATGATAAAGGTCCCATGGCATCCCATCTGTGTTCTTCCACAGGCGTTTGGGTAATAATTAGCAGTTATTCTCCTGGATGGTGTTTCTGGTTCATGTTGCCATTACGCTAATTACACTAGACTTAATCTAAAAATCTTTACCCCCAGTGGGTATAAAAATCTCATTCGATGAACCTCACACCTTGTACTATTTATAATTAATATAAAAAAAGAGTTACAGATAGTGGAAGAGTGATAACCTCTGTGGGTTTTGGTTTTTGATATCTCATCTCTCAGGTTTATTTTGAAGATGTGAAAAACTCAGGTGTGATTCAGACCAACAAACACATAGTTTGTGGCTTCAAAATTGTTCCTGGCACAGTGGTTCTTGGAAGTGGGAACACCCTTTTCCTTTATTACTGCTTGTTTGTAAACTAAAATAGACTAAGATTTTCTTCTTTTTCCTAACAGCCCAAGGACACTTCAACATGTGGACCTGAGAAGTCAGAGATTGAGCCACCAACTTTCCAATCAGTAGACAAGCACTCCACAACTCCAGAGACAAATTTTCTTGACAGCTTTCCTTAGAATTAAGTGCCACAATTCAGAATTGATTTTTCCACCCATAACTACAAATAAAAATGCCCAGATTTACTGTTCACTACTATGTGTCACAGGTGGGTTAGAGGCCTAGTGCTTGAATTCAACCTTTACCTCTTTTCAAGAACAATACTTCCACTTTAAACCAGAACATTCTGTTTGGGTCTCACCAGCAATATTCTTTTCCCAATACCTTCTAACATGTCTATATGATCTTTAGAAAACAGTATGGCATGCTCCTTCTGGAGGGCTGTGACTCTCTTTGAACCCTTAACATTCAGACCATTTTGTTCGTGTTCAACTGTTGATTTTGGTGAGAACTTCACTTATATTGCAGTTACCCTTTGTAGCTTTGCAGAGGAGTACACACTCAAGTATATTGATTTGATATGTTAGGATGCCGACTACTCCTGAGGAAGGTTTTACATTTCTATGTAAAAGCAACATGTGAACAGTCAGACAGATTAGGAAATGAATGTTGAAGAAGTGTTAAAGAAAACCTTGTAGCCCAACATGAGCAATTAAACCAGTCACTAAGTGTGTACAAAATAATCAGTGCTCTCTGTGTGAGAAACTGAGGTCATGTCTGCTGAGAACCCTGATTTAAAAATTAGAGCTGAGTGAAATGAAATGATGGTGAACTTGACAGATTTACAGCTCTGTGCATTTCGTACATCCTGTATGCTGTATTTTCTTCTTTGGTTACTGCCACATCAGAACCTGGTTGAGTATGTGTTGAGCACAGATGTCAATTTCAGTCCATTTTCTCCTTTATATACAGGGATTAGAACTGGGATGACTTAAACCACATAGTCTGTGTGTGTTAGCCTATGAGAAGTTTGGTTTAACCCCATTTTAGCCAGACTACGATGTTCACAAACTACAGTTTCAGTTGGTCTACTGCAATAATGAGTTTTCCTCCCAGCGTCTTATAAACCATGGGTAAGCTTGTCAAAACACAAGGTAACAAAATTAGCCTGGTGACTGAATTTGCTGGCCCTAAACCATATATTATGCATAAACATTATAATCATTCATATTCCTCTTTCTACACACAGAGTGGTATTTCTAAAGCATAAACATGCAATCAAAATGTGCATACAACTTTCAAATCCCACAGACATTTTTTTTAAACTCAAATTAAGTTAAAGGCAAAGAAATATAATATAACATGACAAATTTCCAGTATAAAACAGTTTTTTTCTCATTAGTTTATAAAACATGCTCTTATTTGATTACAGTTGTCATAAAGAATTGCAGCTGTGTATAATATTGTAAATATATCATGTGAAAGGACTGGCTCTCTCCTAGACAATTAAAATACAACTGTAGTAGAGAATAAATAATTAGGTCTCTTTATTATACTTTAATATTTACTTTATTATTTATATAGTGTTTCTGCTTTAGGCCTCTTTGACCTAAGAACAGCCAGTAAAACATGTTTTATATGCATCTACATGTTGGACTCCTCCATAACTCAGCATGTGAACTTTGCTTTCATCCATTGCAGATATAAAGGAGAGCTTCTAGTTCTTCTACTCAGCTTTGATAGATTTTTTTTTAGTCTTATTTGTAGTCTAAGCATGTCTTTTCTTTCTTCTTTTCTCAAAGAAAAAAGACTGCCACCCTTGAGACAGGTAACAGTTTGAAATGAGTTAAATTGTGTTTTCTAAGTGCCTTGAGGTGACATTTGTTGTGATTTGGCACTATATAAATAAAGCAGAATTGAACAGATAATTAAGTCTGTTTTGACAGATATTTTAAAAAAATCTGAATTTATAAAGTTAATGATTTCTCTTATTTTTTCTGCCTTCCACTTAGTGGTCACCACTTATAGACAAACAAGCACACACACTTGCATACTCACTCCTATAGGAAATTTATAATCACCAGTTAGCCATATATACACGTTTTCAGATTGTGGAAGGAAGCCGGAGTACCTGGAGAAAACCCACACAAGCTTAGGGAGAACATGCAGTCTCCACACAGAAAGACTTCTACTGAGATTTAAACTAGGAACCTTCTCCCTGTGAGGCAACAGTGCTAATCACTAAACCACCATGCTTGCCCCTCAATATTCCCTGACAGTGATTAAATTTAATGGTCAAATACAAGAAATTATACCAGCTAGGGAAGATGATTTTTTTTTGTTATAAAAGTAGAATTGTTCAGCAGCAAGTTGTCAGATGTAGGAATAAATAAGAACACTTGTAAAGGGTTCAGAAACTCTCAAACATGACTCAATGCTAATTTCAAAAGCTATGTTTCCTTAGTTTGTGTATCTAATGTTGAAATTAGTCAGAGAGTGGGTGAAAAGAAATGAAAGAAAATGCAATGAGGAGACAGAAAGAAGGGGAGAGAAAGATGGATATAGAGATGCAAGTGAGACAGCAAGAAAGAAACTGAGAAGTTGAGAGAAAATGTGATTTGGTCTGGGTGTTTTGGGCTGCATGCTCCATTTGCCCTCCTGACAGAGAGGCAGAGTGACGGGCATTGGCAGGAATTGAATCAGTAGATTAAACACCCCCGCCTCCTCCTCTTCTCTTTCCCCGTCTCCTCTCCTCTCCCCTCTCTCTACTCGCCTCCTCTCTTTTCTCTTCTTCACCTATTCTCCTGTTCCATTGACAAGGGAAATGTGGTGGAGATTGCAGGCAGAGATGTTCTTGCCAAGTGTGGCTAAGGATCCTTTGTCACAGGTAAGATTTATTGGGTGATTAAATATCCAGCAGAAGAGTATTAGTAGCCATTCTTGACCATTAGTGCCAGGCAGTCACAAAGACACATTAAGAACCTGTCGGTGGCAAAGGCAGAACCTCTCCTGCAAGTTATCAAATCCTTCACTCTATGATGGAATTCACTTCTGTGTAGCAGCAAAATCGAAGAGTCAAGATAATAAAAGCAAAGTCTTCACACCAAGGCTGTATGAGAAAAAACAAAAACAAAAAAACTGATTACCCTCCATATAAACACAGTAGCTGTGTGGAAAAAGTGTACAATGAAAGCACAGATATTTATGCATAGCCAACAAATGTGCGTCGAATCAGTCAAGATGAAAGAACTCCAAGTAGATCTGTACCCCCATTTTTATTTGTTTATTTATTTATTTATTTTTCACAGTAGATGTAGATCTTAGATTTTGTACAGGTTTGACAACTCTACTGAGACCTTCAGCTAAAAAAAGTGTATTGTCTAAGTTTAAGTTCAAGATTCCTGTTGACATCACAGTAAAAAAAAAACAAAAACAAAAACAAAAAAAAAGATAAAAAGTAATGATCTGTGGCTACATCAGTCCAGTAATAATCGAGAGCTCTACTGCCTCTTGATTCCAACAATAAATAAATGCTGTTAGTTGACCATTGATATAATCAGTTTTTAATGAGAAACATCATACTAACAACTAAAACCAATTTTAGTCAAAATAATCTGAATGTAGATTTCAGTTTTTCTTTAATGGAAACAGTAATTTCAACATCTCACAATGTCAGTTTATTTTTGTCCAAAATCACCAAACTTTTATATATATATACATCTGTGCACCACGAAGATCACAATACAATCCACTTCTTAGATTTTTTTGTGAGCTGAATTTCCATTTCTATTTCTTTTGTCTTAAGGCTGGGGCTCTTAATTTCTTCACTAATAGCCTACTGTGATTTGACAATGTAAATAAAATGCTTTATAAAAGGATTTTCTTTTTAACCCCCCTGGCTGTTCTTAAAATAGGCTTTATCTATTTATGCTTTGGTCAGCTGGCTTGAATATGACAGAAAATGATTATATATTTTCTTATATGCCAGTAGAACGCTGACTAATTCTCACAAACAGCCAAGTGGAGAAATAGATGTGAAATTCGTTTTCAGCTCTGGTTTTAACATGTGGTTGATGTTGAGTTATGACTGCAAACAGATGCCAGTGTGCATCTTTAATAACCTCTTAGTTTGAAAAGACTGTGTTCGTCATGTCATGGATATAAATGACAGACATTCATAATAAAGAGAAAATAAACAGCATTTATTATTTGCAGCCTTTTGTACTGTATCGTAGCAACTGTGTACATCAACTGTATATGTATATTAAAACATAATTGTGCTAAATTTTTGAAATCATCTTAGCCTTTAACTGCACAGTTCTGATCTAATTTCAGAGTTAGCAGAAGCAATAGTAGATAAAAATCAACAGTCCCTGGCCTGTGTTTTCTTCTCCGTGCCCTTTGATACCACTGCTTTGATCTCTATTTCTGAGGTAGAGTTAGAGATATACAACTATCGATGGAGCTCAGTGTTGGCAGGTTTGACACAAAGAATCACTGCCTTCTGTTCTTTTATTTCCATCGTTAAGTCTTACTTCAGAAACATCTGCATTTATATGAACTGAAACTGCTGTGTGGAGACAATGTCAATTAAGACAGCGGTGGTCTTTATTAGTTTTAAACAGGTTTTGTGGAGAATCTTAAAAACATTCTTATTCAAACGGTGAACAATAATGTTCGATAATTGTTTTTAATGATCTAATTTACATGTTAATATTATTGAACAACTAATAAATTAGATCTGATCTTGGCTCAACTTGGAAAACCTTTTGAATTAGAACCATGAAGGTTAGCGTTTGAACAAAAATATCGTTTTCCCACATTGCATAGACTCTGTTATTCTTCCTCGATGGAAGATGTCAATAACTGGAGTGTTTGTTAAAAATCCAAACAAAGAACTTCATATTAAGCGGTACTCCTAAATCATTACTTTTAAGTTCAACCCACCCAGTACTTCTTGTGTTGATCGACTTATTACAAGTAACAAAGAGCTTTTCTTCGGCAGTCTGCACAGTATCTATCAGCACAATCTGAATTGAGGGCGACATCCTCTGAAGCAGCACTTTTCTTTGATTAAAAGCACTTTTTCCTGCAGTCAGCCAAGGTACTCCTACCACTGACTTAAGTGGGCTTAAGCCGCAGTGAAGTAATATGTCATTTGCCAGGTAGATAAACCTCTTCGCCATGCACTGTCTTCCAAGTGAGAGCGGACCCCGGATCCTTTGTGCTGACCTTTTGCTTTAAGGTGGATACACTGACCTGGAAATCCCACAGTGCTGATTGGTTTAGGAGCTGGAGATGCAATCTGGTGATGAATACTGAAAAGGTCAAGGCAGCCTCCCTGAAACGAAGCCGTTTCGTTGGGTTACATGCTGTCTAAAACGCTCTGATAATGCCCCTTCTTCTGCCTGTGTTTCTCTCTCTCGTTCATTTCTTTTTGTCGAACACAGTTTGAGCTGCAGCTTGTCCATATCTTTCCTCTAGTGACTGCTCATTAGCCTCTGAAATGATATTCAGGAACCAGAATGAACTATGACCCCTCAGTGTTTGGTAACTCCGTTGACATCTAGCAGCTTTTAATGCAAACTGAGAAACAAATTTTGAGCTTAAATGTAAACCACCTACATACATGTCTGAACATATGCACATACAGTTTCAGTTCTCCAATTTACTGTAGTTCTGGCAGAAAAAAGCATTATGAGAAGAAAAAATATAACTCCACATACTTTTTATTAGCAAGAAAATGGAAAAAGTATAATGTCAAAGTGATTGCATTTTCTTTAACACTTTTCAACTCTTTCTTCAACTATTTCCCTTCTAAATAATCTATAAAAAGACAACTTGTGAGGCTAAAGTTATTCTTCTTGACTTTTGTAATCAATAAAGCAGAAAAAATTGCTTATACACAAATGTTTTTTCTTTTCTTTTGTAACTTCCAGTGTGTCTGCCAGAAGCAGTGTGAACATGGGCTGAATGGATGGGAATATGTGCTTTGTTATAGTTTTATTAGTAATGCTAAGTTAGCTCAGAGCAAATGTAACTGAGATAAATATTGGATGCAAAATGCTAGGCAAGCCTCACGTTCATCTTTTACAACACAAACCAGAATCGAAAGGCCCCTAAACCAGCTAGTTTCACTTAAGCACAATACACGTTTGAAGATTTGTCCATATCGGTGTCACGTGTTATTACATCTGAGCCTGAAATTTTCCCCACTCAGGGAATGCAGATCTAATTCACCCTCACTCATGTTTTATACTCTCTTAGTCTTCACGTGGTAACTTGTGGGAGAATCCAGAAAAAAAAGGTTTCACTTGAGAACTTTGGTTTTGAATTTCCACTCATGTGACACCAACCTTGGTTTAATATCATTTCCATGAAGGCAGAATAGATATCGGACCCCATTTGCAGCGTGTAATGTTGATACAGTATATCTCACTCAGGGCCTAAATGTCACTCTTGGAAAGGCAAGGCCTTTTGGTAATGGCATGTGGTTGCAAATGTCAGGAAAAGTGCATTGCTGATGAGTGGCTGTTGTCTGGCAACCTATGTAGCTCTGGTGCAGACACACAGCATATCTTTGATACAAGAACAAAAAAAGATTCATATCTGAAGTGTATGCCTATCAACATCAAAGCTGGGCAGAAACTGATATATGCACCCTATCCTATATTTTGGCAAGTGTTTCACAAGTGTGCTCTTTCTGTTTCTGCAACGTCAATGCTGTGATGAAAAAATGGACTGACTGTGCTCTTTATGTTATTTTGAAATAGTCTGAGATATAATTAAATAATAGGTGTACTTCTTTTGATTTTATGAGAAATTTACAAATATGCATGTTATATTGGTAGGGTTAATTATTTACTTCTTTGTTCTGTGAAATAGAAAACCATCTGAAATCTACACTTTATTATGCCCAGCATTTGTTTAGCCCCTGAAAGCCCTCAAAATATTTTTATTTTTCATCTGTGCTTAACAAATAACAAAACAACAATTAAAACAACAGTCAAAGTCTAGAAAAAATAAAGTAACACTTCTTTTTGTTACGAGGCTCTACATATAAGCATATAATATAAAAGAAAGGTACTGGCAGTGTGTGAAACCTAAGAACTTCCCATGATTCAGTGGCTTGTAACTTAAGAAAATAATTTGTTTCAGTTCAACAAGGTTTGCAAGCATTCGTTTCTTCACAGGATCTCAAATCCAGACCTCAAATCAGGTTGAGATCTGGACTTAAATTCGGCCGATTCAACACCTGAATTCACTTGTTTTTTGTATGTTTGTTGGTGAGCTTGGGACCGGTGTCTGATTGTCTGAACGTGTGGACACAAAGTTTCACATGCAATCTTTGAATACTATGACAATATGAAGGGAAAGGTCATACACTGACAGAAATATTATCAATTTGTCCTTATAAACCTCCACAATGGATGAGAAATAAAACATTGAAGGTCTGAACAGAGTGTAGACTTCCAGCTTTAATTGATAAGGTTTTACAAAAATATGGCATTCGTCATTTAGGAATTGCAGCTATTTTAAGAAATGTACGCCAATTTTCAAGGGGTCAGCGGTACCAGCATCTGGACAACGTAACATTATTGTGGATATAGCCATCATTTTTATTGCTTAAATGAAAATCCTTTGCACTCAACAACTGCCTGAAGTCTGGGTGCCATGAACACCGCCAGATTCAGACATCCGGTCCTGGAAAGGACTTTCCAGACCTTCCACCTTCTGTTGCTGCTTGTTTTTTGGATTTTCTGCCTTCAGTTTTGTTTTTAGGAACTAAAATGGATCTTCTTTTGGGTCGGGATCAGGTAAAGGACTTGGCCATGAAAGAATATTCCATTGCTTTACCTTCAATAAGTCTGGAGTTGAAAGGTGCAAAACTGAAAAAAACAAACAAACATGAACTTCTGCAGTCAATATGAAAAAATAATTTAATATGAAGACAAATATGGAAATATCTAAGTAGAGAGATAAAAAGATGCAGGAACTTTTTTTGTGCTAATAAATAGCTTGGTCATTTGTGGCCAAATTACAAATCAATTTTGTCACTACACACTTTTTTGTATCTACGTCCTCTTTTATAGTCTATACCCTTCATTACTTTTTTTTTTTTAATATTCTAGTCCTGATAAATGCCCGACACAGAAAATATCTCATTGGGTAATAGAAGTGTAGAAGGGCAACTTGCACCTCGTATTTCTCAGTGTTGTCCTGATCTTATCAGAAAAAAGCAGCTTTGCTGTCTATGCAGGTTATCAATATTCAGTAGGTAGCTTCTTGACATTCTCTTCATTTTCTTCCTTCTTTTTTTGTTTATTCCCTGCTGTTTCTTTTTTTCACCCTTTTACAAGTACAGCTGAAAATATAATCAGGTAGAAAGCTTTCTTTTTAGTTGGGTAAGTTTCATCGCTAATAGAACCCCAGCTTTAGACAATTTAATTATTACCTTACACAATTTAATTGACCAATCAGTTCCTGTCACTCAGATGTCTCTTTTATTGCACACTTTATACTTTGACACGGCAGGTTGGTAAAACTAAACACAGGCAATGTGCGACAGCAGTTTTTCTTTTTTCTTTTTTAAAATTTTTCTTTCTTCCTTTGTCACCTAGCCGTGTCCTGTCAGAATTACCTGCTTTTTACCCAACTCAGTGACTGGGTTCAGGCAAATGTTGCCCAAACCTTTAAGAAGTGTGTTGTGATATTTTTCCAAACAGACTTTATTTTCTTCAACAACTGAGAAGGAGCAGGCAGTAAAAATCCTTAAAAATCTCAAAAAACTCAAAATTTAACACAAGTTGTTGAGTTCATGATGGATTGTGGAATAAATAATGAAATAAAAACTGTAAATATGTTTTGCGTGTCTTTATAGTGAGACCTAAAGGCTGTAAAGTTATGGGCTGCAAACTAAAACATTAGCCATCTTTGTAAAGCTGTTTCATAGGTTGAACTTTTCATTAGTTGTACCTATTCTGCAGAAACCTTTGTGAAGATTTAAGTCCTACTACCTTGACTCAGAACCAGACAGAAGCTGTAATGCAGCCCAATCCCCCGTCACACATACTGAGTCACATCTGCCCTCTTTTTTGTGCACTTCGAGCCTCAGCCTTTTTTTCTTGCTGCTGAGTGAAATTCCATAGTAGCCAAGATTATTATCTATAGAAGAGGAATGCTTTTTCTCTTCTATTCTGCCTCATCTTCTATCTCTCCTCCATACTGAACTTGCTCTCCAATGCCTGAGAAGGATTCTGACTTCAGAAGAATATCTCCCCTTCACATCCGTGGTTTGCACCCTGCCAATGCAGAGTTAGCCTTTCCTTTCATGGAGTGCCCCTGGGATTATCATATCAATCTGCGTGACCTGATTACTAGACTGTGGTTGGCTGCCAGAGGACTGGATCAAGTACTGGATCAAGCGATCGCTCTATTGCCGCTGTCTAATTAACTCTAACTCGTCATTGCTGCAACCCCGTCGCTAAATTCTCCTCAAAATGTAGTTAGGCAGCTATTTGCACCACATCCCGGATGATCTGATGGGTCATTGATCACACTCTCCTTATTGTAGATTTGATATCGCTTTTGTTGTATAATAGAGCTGACATGATTTTGTGATCAAACTGTCAAGGAAATTGACCAATTAGCCATGGGGTTGTACTGCTTTTCTTCATCGTTGATGGAAGATTTGACAAAATAATATTTGAAGTATTCCCTTGCCCTCCATAGTGTTACTGTTTTTTTTAAACT
Organism: Zenarchopterus dispar; assembly: GCA_028564865.1. Taxonomy (NCBI): domain Eukaryota; kingdom Metazoa; phylum Chordata; class Actinopteri; order Beloniformes; family Zenarchopteridae; genus Zenarchopterus; species Zenarchopterus dispar. Next base: position 6,871,660 of record JAOWBL010000020.1, on the reverse strand, counting down.
GTTGTATTATTTTATTGGTGAATGCTTCATTATTGCTTTATGAAAATTTTCTGTGTTTTGTCTTAATTATAAGTGCAATCCTCTTCTTTGCATTATTTTTACTAGTGCCAGCCTCCAGGACTGAGAAATGAAGACAATCGTCAGACGTTAAAAAAAAACTGTTTGTATATCACTCATAGACCACATCACAAAACCATCTGTCACATGAATAAGCATTGTGTCTCTAAGTTTGCACACCAACGCTTGCATACTACTTTTGGTTCAAAGAACAAAGATAGGTGCTGGTTTTCTTGTCTTTCTTTCTGTGAAGGTCCTGTTGTATGTTTTGCTATTTTACCAGCTTTTTTTTCTGTAAGTATTAATCTGACCTTCCCTCCTTGTCTCCACCTTTACTATCTTTCCTGATTGTCAACACCTGTTTCTCAGCAGCCCTTGTCTTTTCACTTTTTACCAATACATGAAACAACTAAAAAGGATTTAACCCTAACAAACAGAAATTTCCCCCCATCCTTTTCTAATGTATTGTAATTAATACTTTAATTGACAGTGCTGTTCATTTTTTCATCTACAACCATATTTTGGAGGTCTTTAGCCAAAGGCATATGCTTGCCTATTTCATCTGAGGGTTTGAGTCCCCACTGGAGTCTCCATGCTGAAAATAGATGCATACATGTTATGGTGGCACTTCAGATAAAAGCATCTGCAAAAATGACTTATGCTGTGATAGTTACCGTGATCACAGGCACTTTGGCATGTGTTTTGATTATAAGAACCAGCAACTGCCACAACATCATGTGATCAGATGCCACATCCAGATGGATATTAGAGGGAGCCGTTCCAGTGGCCTGTCTTTAACAGGTGTATAATTAATTCCCTATGATGAGCCAGTGTGACATTAATGTGGGCTGACTGTGTGGTGGTCCGCTCTGTGGGACTTAAATGACGACGGGCAGCCATGCACGTCCTTGTCATCCTTGTGTCTGTGTGGCCTCATTACTTTGGCCAGCGACACTTCTCCTCCTCCTGGCTCCCCTTTCCTGAGCACACTGTACCACTCTCATGGCTGTCTTGCTTTGTGCTATTCAATAGGGTTTTTATTTGTGGTGTTGTCAGCTGTAGCAGGATGTAGTTTAGTACAGACGGTTCAGCCTTTTTATTGGTATCAGACAGGATAAAGGAGAATCGCTGTCCTGATGAGAAGGGTCTGTCTGTTTGTGAAAAGAGGACATCAAAATTCACCTCATTAGGCCACGTAGGTTATGCATTGTACAAAGGACAAAGTAATTTGTGACGTCTACCCACTCGCAATAAATATTTGAATTATTCATAACAAATGGAGAAATTCATAATGTCCCCGATTAGCATTTTAGCATAATTGATTCTCCAGAAAAGATGGAATAATAAATCAATGCCGGCCTCCTTTTACATGAAAGATCCCCGTACATTATCCACCCGACCCCTCTCTTCTCTCAGCAATGCTTTTTTTTTTTTTTTTTAATCTATCATTTGTATGCTTTTCATTACCTATCTTCTCCCTCATGACACACCAGTAATAGCCTTGGAGGCATGCTAGTAAACAGTTTTGACAAATTAAAATCACCCAACTCGAGTGAAGAGAGTAAAGCTCTAAACCAGGAGAAGGAGGAGGGCGCTAGCTGTGCTTTCCAATGACGGGCCGGCTCAAGTACGCACCGTGCACCGGCCGAGTGTGCTCACAGCTTTGCTTGGTGAGCTCCGGCAATACAATGAATCATTTCCACGGTGCAAACCTGAAACAGTCGCACACTCAACTCTGTCATCCGTGAAGATGTTGAGATAATGCAGCAGTGTCAAAAATATGAAATAGCTTGAATAAATCCTCTTCTGTTTGCTGCAGCTTCTTCAGAAATCCTTTCGATGATGATCAACACCTCCAGGCTCTTGGGTTTTTATGATGGCTGAAAACGTGTGTGACGATGACAAGCTTGTTACACAGATGCTGGACTAATCTATTAGTGATGGAAAAACATAATTAAGGTAGTCAATATAAATGTTTTTGTTTGTGACAGGCATGCTGGACATGCAGCAGCCTCATTAGACCACCGGTCCTCATTTTCTTTTCAGATCTGACTCAGGTTGTGTAAAGAGTATTTTATCCCCATGTCCAACATGTTGTTCAGTCAGCTAGTCCTAAAATGTCCAAATAGTCCTATATGTAGTACAAGTACATGTAGTTTGGCATCCATGGGCTCTAGTTTCTGATCTTATATCACACTCCACAGATATCTACACTGAGATATGAGAAAGTGATGAACAACAACGTGAGCTCATGTTCTGATTCTTAGATCCTACAGATGGATGCTGGGTTGATGGTGGGATTTTTGTGCAATAGCAAGCTAATCAATAACAGTTTCTCAGGACTCTTCAGTATAGACGTCATCAGCACCCATTCTCAAGAGATGAAATGATATGAATACATGTACAAATAAAAGTAAACATGACTAAATAACAGACATAGGTTAGAAGTTTCTAGATTTTGGCGGTTACCTGTATGGTGGCAGAGAATGGCACCGCTTGCTGCTTTTAAGACACCAATGAGTCATGGACTGTATCTGAATGAACTCTTGCTTGAGTTGTTAAGTTTTGAAATTGTGACATGGAAACATTTTACTTTGATATTTATTTTAGGACAGTTTTAAAGTGGCATGATGCCAAACTTTGACCATATATTTATTAACTTGTCTTGAATAAGTGCTAAAGAGATCCAGAGGCAGATGACGCTGAAATCATTCAAGGCATTTTTAATCATACAAAGCGTGATGCATAAACATGCAACACAACAAACAAATTAGGGGAAAGGGCAACTTTATGCCAATGAAGACCATTGCTACCTAAACAAAACACAGTTCCAACAATCAACACATTGTAAAAAGCATGACAAGCACACTACGTCTAAAGCTAGTGACCAGATGCTACATGCAGCAAACACAAACTTGTTACCACATTAAAGCTAAGACTCTAGAGATTGTAATAATAAAATGAAAGAAGCACTAGGCTGTGACAAAAATCACTGAGCCACCCGCTGAAAAACAACAAGAAAAAGTCCTTTTAAGCAACTCTGAATTCAGTCTCACCTTTGGTGTCTCACTGTCACAAGTCATATTCCCATGCTAAATTCCACTCGCTTCATGTAATCCAAAGTCCCTGTGAGAAATCATAATCATTGGGGAGCTGTATAGCTCAACTGGTTGAGTAAGCATCCTTCATACTGAGGCTTATGTCCTTTTTGCTGCTGACCCTAGTCTGAGTCTGTGACTTTTGCTGTGTGTCATCTCTTCCTCTCTGTCTTTCTCTATTCCTGTGTTCCTGTCTCCACACTGTCTAGTAAACACCACTATATTGCCCAAAGAGTCTGAAAAAAAGAAGTAATATTTGCTTTCCCAGGGTATTTATGTTGCCAGTTAAATCTTACACAAGATGATGTACTGAGCTGGCTTTTTGGGAAACCTACAATGTTTTCTGTCATTTTGAGTGGATAATGCCTGAAACGGCATGGATATGTGAAGTCCTCAGTGGTGGGGAAGATCTCATCGAGGTGTCAAACATCCAAATTGATCAAGAGGTTCCCAGGATATTGCCTTAGAGAAACACCCACAGCTCAACAACAGTTCCTCAGGGCTCGTCAGTATGGGTGCTGATGGCACCCATAGAAAACGATGAAATGATATGAGTACAGGTACAAATACAAGTAAACATGACTAAATACAAGACACAAGTTAGAAGTTTCTACATTTTCATTGCTATGAGCAAAATTTACTCCTGCCTGTGACCACGTGGGGTTTCAGTAAATATGGAGGACTCTCTCTC
>JAOWBL010000020.1:6822704-6849107 GCA_028564865.1 Zenarchopterus dispar | reverse complement strand
AGCCACAAAAATCATCTTTAATATTTGTCTTTCTTTGGCTAAGCTCTGACTGCACACACACACACACACACACACATATAGGGCCTATCTTCTTACATCAACTGATGAAGAGTGTCAGAGACTGAAGTCTTCAAAGTCCAAGTACAAAAGAATGTCCATAATTGCTGGAACATGTCCAAGTTGTACTCTACTCACCACCTCACTTTATCTCCCTCCACAAGTCTCCTTTCCTCGGCACATCATATACACTTCCCCTTTTTCTACACAGACACAAACAAGCACACACTTACTGAATTATGGATGAACCCAGTGACATTGTGGAGGTACATTTTGTCACATCTACACAAAGTCATCCATTAAAGTGTTGTCCCTCCTTATGCAGCCCAGAGTTCACATTTTGTCATTTGACATTTACAGAGAGGCTTATGACGGCCCTAAGCACTGTCTCACAACTGCTGACACTCAATTCACATGGTGTAGACAGAGACATGGACAGCACCTGAGGCGCAAGCACAATGCCAACTCCATGTTTGGGCTCTGATTAAAGGTACAAGTGAGCAATTCCTCAGTGAAGAAGAAATTCATTGTCTTTTAACACCCAATTTAGTTAGTTCTTTAACATTTCCATCAAAACAGCAAATGAGATTATTAATTAATAATCAAATCTTGGGCCTAATTATGGCTTGGCAGCTGTATGTAACTGGCATTGAGGAACTGAAAGTCATTATAGGCCCTTTTTTTTCTAAATTAGAGCCTATTTCCTGAATTCTTAATAAATATATGTGGTATGCTTTGTTTAAAATACCACACAGATAAAGTGGGTTTTTAACCACAGACTGTGAAAAACAACAGGTGAAGCATTAAGTCATGTGACGTGGTTTATGAAGAGTGGTTTTGAAGCCCATTTTTTCTTCGTAAGGGGCAGAGCCATGTTGGACAGGAAGCTGACAGGAACATGTTCACTGCATGTCAATCAACGTTAGCTTTGACTACCACCTCCTTCAGCAATTCCCCACCGAAATATCTGCAGAGGTGTACCATTTCATGTGTTGACTGTTTGGCATGGTCCCAAAAAATTATCCCCCTCAGATTTGTCATGGGTTTGAAATCCAAGGACAGAGACCAAAAACAGTTTTTTGAACCAGGCTGTAAATATGTTTATTTCTGCTCTAATGTTGGACATTTTAACATGGGAGTTAATAGAGATTGACTCACCTCCAGAGGCCGGTTGAGGAACTACAATGAATCTAAATTCTGCATGAGCCTCAATCCCAAATGTATTTACAGCTCTCTCCATAGTCACCAGTTAGAGGGGCGGAGTCAGCCACTTGCCCCCACCTCTCTCCTCTGCAGGATGTGCATCTTTTGAAATTGGCTTTACAGGTTTGTGCCATCCACTTCAGAGAAACAGCTTATATTGCATGATGTGAGGTTGGGCAGAGACAGAGAGAGAGAGAGAGAGAAGAGGATGCTGGATAATTTGTTTCACAGGTGGGTTTGTGATGTCAAAGAACCTTGCAAATCTGAACATCATTATATGACTTAGGCTGCCAAAAAATAAGTGATAAGGTTATTTTATATTGACATTTCTGATTGGACAGCTATGTCAGACACCCAAATATATGCTTTACTGTATAATTTTATTTTCATATCTTCTTTTTAAAACTTACCTGAAGGCATACTTACACAGTATAAATGTGTTTTAAACTGCATGGATTTTGTAAATCACCATTTTTAAACAGCTGAGGCTAAAATGTCATTATAGCATGGTAAAGCAGACAGGTACAATCAACCAGGTTAGGTCCATTCGTGCAAGTACAGAAACTTGTTTTACCTCCTCATATTTTAGCACAATAGTTCATGTTTCAGGAGTAGAAGGAAAAATGACTGAAATAAAGGGGATTAACTCTCACTTTCTTCTCGAAATTTAAATCAAATAAACAATAACTTAAAGAATAGTTGCATTTAAGAGTTCAGACAAACAGAAATTAAAATTAATTCTACTGAAATAAAAATGCATATACCAAATGATCTGCACAAAAAACAACAACAAAAAACCCAAAATAAACACAATACTTTGCATTTTTCAAAAAATGAAAAATACACAATTTGCAGAGATGTGTCAAAAATAAATTGATTTACTGCATATAAACAAAAAGGTAGAATTTCAAAAAGGTAAAAAGGGACAAAAATAAGTGAGGTGAATATTAAGTTGTTGTAACTATATGTTGCTGAATTTTATAGCTTTCTTTTCAGTGCAGAAAGAGCACATATTTTCACACTTAACCTTGATGTTTTTTTTATTTATTTATTCACTTTTGTAAATGTTGTCAGTTGGGGAAACAAGCCAGAGTTAAAGAATTGGATGACTTGTGCACAGCGGAGCTATGACAGGACCCAAAATAACAGTAAAAGCTGAAGTAAAACTCAGAGAATAGTGACTGATAATATAAGGTGAGTAGGAGAACTGGGGGCAGAGAGGGATGGAGCAGCTGTCTCCATGACAGAGTGGTTAAATTTAAAGTAATCACATTTTCAAACATCCATCCTTTTTAGCTTGGGCCGGCATTGAGTATAAGTCACTGTGTGGGTTTGTCTGGCACATAAATTTTACTTGCCACACATGTTCTTTCCAGGGCAAAGCTGCAAAAAGTCTTCAGCTCCTGTCTGTAGCATCAGAAGCTCGATTTGTGTTTATCATAAATAATAGACTTGAGTCTAACTAGAAAAATCTATGACGAGACTCCTAGAATTTCCCCTCAGACACTAGTACGGTTATGAATTTTCCAGTAATTAAAAAGAACTTGAAACATTAACATTTATCTTGTGCTGAACTATGATATCTTTAAAAGGTCTCCTGTACTAGTGGTTGAACAATCTCAGAAATAAGTGGAATGCTTATACTTTTTGTCTGTGTCCAGAATTAAATTGAACTGAATCAAATTGAATTGACTTTACTTTGATGGACTGGTGATTTGTCCATGGTGCAGTGGCACTGATTGACTCCAGCTGGGATGGACTCCAGCAGAACCCTGAGAGCCTGTACTGGAAGAAATGGTGATAGATGGAAGAACTGATGGATGAACTGAACAGGCAAAATACTGTACATTGCTGCAGTAGAAATTATACAGACCTCCTTGATGCCTTCCTGGCAAGGTGTTTTGAGCATGTCGAACCAGGAAGAGGCCCTGAGGCAGACCCAGTATGGCTAGATCCAGTAAGCAATAAGCAGACCCAGGTGGCGTGTGAATCCCCAGCATTCTAGTCAATGAGAGTGGTACCACAGCATGCACCATGGAGAAATTCAAAACCACCTGAGAAGTGACTATCTGTGCTTCCTGCCCAAAATATGCTTCAAGTCTGTTTTGACTCTCAATACCTTCTAGACCGCTTCAATTTGCACAAAACACATCGATCTGCCAGGAAGTCTGTCATGAGAATGCCGTAGATAAGTCGTGAACTTTCAAAATAAAGAAACACCTTGAGCAAACTCCAGTTTGAACACGGTCATTACATTACGCTGTGGAGGCTTTAGGTGAATAATTCAGAGGGTTTAAGAAGTGATTTGAACCACAAATGAGGAGATGTTGAGTTTAGAATTGGAAACGCTCATTTTAGTTGACACCACCCATCCTCTTCACAAAAATTCTTCAATGGAGACGTCATGGTGAGATATACAAGTTTAAATGAGCAGGCTACCACACGATTATCATCTGATGTTGAAGCTTTTTGTGTGAAGTTTCACAATCCAGCCGAGGAGGCAATGCCTGGAAGTGGGCCGCTTTTGAAACACTCCCTGTGGGACTTGAGTTGCCCTGAAGACAAATCAAAGCCGCTGCAACACCAGTCCATTATGCTTTCTGCTCCCGATGTGACCCTGTCTTTTAGGCCCAGTGACATGTACACATAACTGAAAATTAATGGATGGTGATCAGTTATTGCAACCTGTTTTCCATTATTCTTACTGTTCATTTTATAGTCTTTTTTTTACCTTATATCTAAATGTACGTTTTGTATTTTATTTTATTTTTTGGGATTACATGTAACACCTAGTGTTACATATCATACTGTATTCCCAGTATTCCCACATTGTCCTTATCTCTGCACCAAGCTTGACCATTTCATTTACCACTGTTATCCCATTCCTTCTTATTTAAGGGAAGAAGTAATTTAAAGTATTCCTCCTTGCTCTCTGTTTTGCTTCTGGTGTCCTTTCTCATATCTTCTCCTTCACTTGATTATTGTCTAAACTTTAAATTATTCAAAAATTGTGTCTGCAGTCACATGTCGAAACCTTTTGATTCAATACTGGTCTGCTGGTTGCATAATTATATTGTTTCACAGGGTTAATATTTCATAAATTTGTCTCTATAATTTTCACTGTCTGTGCATGTGTGCAACATGTCCTTCTGTGTACCCACTAATGCCCCAGCATAAGCTTTGTGGATGTCAAGAAAGAGAGAGAAACATACATGGGTATGTTTTTTATGCTATAAAACAACAACAAAAACATGGTACGAAATATTTTTATAAACTAAAATTAGCTAGACTGAAATGCTGATAATATTTCAACTGGTCAGAATCTTGTAAAAGCTAAAAGAAACATAGATTACTCCAGTTTCAGTATGAAAACTTGCACAGTAGCCCAAAAACCTGAAAATGCAGCCTGAGACCTATTTTTACATCTTGATGCTTGGCAAATGTTGGCATTAAGAGCGGTTTCTTTCATTTTGCCAAATGGGCCCTGTTTCTGTGTCTCCTGCTTCACAGATGGCCGGTGTGGTACCCGAATGGCTCTGCAAAGGGGCGTTGATTCAAACGAATTTCCATTACAGAAAACTGGCTGGCTCGAATAAATCATAATAAAAATGGAACTTGTGGCCTGTCATCTCTCAAAGATCGGTACCTTGGGACACAGCTGAAACCATCATATGCCCCAGTGAAGCAGAGACGATGCGAAAGAGCATGGAGAGGATTTCTGTGCCAGAGGGAAAGATTTTGAAAGAGATTAAAATACAGTTCACTTTTTTTTAAAAACTTCCTTCTTCATGGAGCCCACTTTACACAGCTGTGAATGCTTCCTGTTTTCCGCAGTTCAGACAAGTATGTATGCAGCTTTATTACTATAACTATCATTTCAGAATTAATCTGATAAATCATCCACATCATAAAAGACCAGCCACATACACTGAAAGGCTCACAGTCTTGTTTCATATTTAGCTACAACCCAGAGACTTATAAGTAATTTTTTTTAAGGAGACAAGCTTGTATACTCCATAAAAATGTTTATAACTTATGGGATGGAGAATGTCAGGCAGGGAGGCTGTTGCCCCCTCAGAGCATTTTTAGGAAGGCTATTTGTCATGTCCAAAGCATGTCAGGATGTCACACTTCAACTTCTTTCAAACTGGTCCAGTGGGAATCAGGTTGTGCCCCCTTTTTGTTCTTTTCTTTTGTCCAAATGTCAAGAAAGAAGCTCGCCAAAGTGCATCAAAAATATCTCTATTTTGGACTATACAGATAACTCTGTGTTTAAGGCACAGAAGAACCATATCTGCACTGCAGTTTTGCACAGATTGATGCTGTTGCACTTCAGTGATAACAGAAACTCAAGTCTGCCCGCAGCTTTACTGCGTAGGTATAATTTCATCCACAGCTCATAGATACAAGTATAATTTCATTTCCACGGCCCCCTTTTCTACTGACGTTGGTTGAAGCACCACATTTGACCATCAAGGTGAAGGTTCAATGATCTTCGTGGCTCCATCCGTTCATAAGTTCTTTTCAGCTTCTCATTTTCTTCAAAGCATGATTAAAAGACAAGCAAGGAATGATGCTGAGCTTTTTTTTCTTTTTTAAAAAAAAAAACTTTCACTTGTTAAATTCTGGAAAAAGATGTTGGCATGGCTACTTATTTATGTTGCATTAAAAACATGTCAAATTCATCCATATAAAATTGTGATGTTATTTGTGAAAATTTTTATCTTGAACAAACACCTGCAGTATATTTTCAGACAACTAGATAAATGTTTGGATTCTGGATTGACTTTGCAGGGCCTTTGTTTGACTGCACCCCTCTATCACACATGCATGCACATACAGGCAAAACACATTACTTCTTTTCCCCAAAATGAGCTCAAAAATGAGAAAAGGCTGGTTTTTAAAAAAGATAAAAGCAATCTGACCTGTGCAGAGTTGCACTTTTTTTATTTAACTGAATTTAAATCCAGAAAGTTTCTACACCACTGAAACAATAGTGCAATATTTTGACTTGTGTCAGCAAGGTGCGCTGCTACATCTAGTTACGTCGCTCGAATGTAAAAGCCAAGAAATAAATAAATAAAAATCACTGACCTTGAGAACTATGTACTGAAACAACATGAGGCCTTTTCTCAAAGAAAAACACCCATCACAGGAGATGAAGGAGCAGGCAGGTCTACATGCTGTTCAGTCCCATGATGCCAAGCTCACACAGCAGTTCATGCTGCAGCAGCAGCTCATGATGGTGCTGTATGAACTGCTGCTGCAGTGCAAGTCATCACTTGCACTGTTTGAAATTACATTTACTACTTCTGCCTGACAAACTGCTGCTGTTGTTGGAAGCTGCTGTGTCCTTAAAGGCACAGAGTACACTATTTTTCTTTGTTAAAAGGCATACTTTATATTATCTGTAAAAAGCAACATTTATGACATAATTTACTTAAAATGCACTTTGAGTCAAAGCTGATTTTTTTTCCCTTGACTTATTTTTTCAATGTGTGTTTGGAGATGTGCAAGGATATTACATTTTTAAGCAGGCAAAAAGTATATAATATTTTTCATTATTATTTCAGAGCAAGAATATAGTACAGTATATAGTGTAAAGACAAATGAAACATTATACAAATAGTCCCAAACTTAACAAGATATATATGACTAAATCCCTGTAAGCCAACATCAGCAAACCAATTTAACACCTTCATAATGATGTTGTTGCTTTTCTTAATCGATATGATGACATCTGACTTGTAGGAAAGAATTTTAATTTTGCTTTATCTTTAGCATAATGTAAATATGAATTTGATGCAAAAACGTAATTTTTATATTTGTTCAAGTATCTGTTTCATTTTGGTATTTGAAAGAGCAAAAGACCAAGGCCACCACTGATCAAATTGGGCCCCTAAGTAATGTTTTGATACGACATACTGGCTCCAACACCATAAATACCATCCCTAACACCCCAGTCCCACCTCCCAGAACAGCATGCCATAACACAACTATTGTGGTTATGAGACCAAACAACACTTTAGACATTTGAAGTCAGTATAAAAATAATAATCTTACATAGTTAAGAAGTTGGAACACAGACTAGCAATTAAAAAAACTGTCAGCAAAACATACTTTCTTTTGACAGTCGAATCTTGAATTAATAGCTGTATACATGTGTTACAATCTTTTTTCTTTTTTTTTTTTTTTTTTGCAAATACTTTTCCCTTACAACTATAAGCTGAAATGATCAACAGCAGCAGCCAAAGTGGTGTTTTTTAATAATGGAGTAAATACAAGCATGACAGAGTGAATCATCAGTGTCACAGGAGCCACCAATATTGGAGAAATCACCAGTGTCCCTGTCGTCTGTCAGGCACATTTACTGAGAGGATGTCAACCAAGAATTCATCTGCTTCAAAAAAAAAAAAAAAAAAAATTCAAGATCAACTAAAATTTGCAAAATGCAATAGGATAAGGGAAAAAATCTGGAAGAAGGATTTATGGTTAGATGGGGCAAAGATTGACGTGTTTGGCCACAGTGACTAAGATAAAATAAGATAAGATATACTTTATTGATCCCCCAGGGGGAAATTCCAGTGTCACAGCAACATACAATGAAAAAAGAACAATAATGCAATAAGTAAGGTACAAAAATACATATACACACATACACACAGCAACAGAGTGGATGGAAAAATAGACAAAGTCCATCCAGAGCAGAGAGAGGTTAAGTCAAGCTGTTATAAAGTCTGATGGCGGTGGGTATGACTAGACTTGTGTTTGGGGAAATAAAAGTGAGGGTTTCAGTGCCAAGAACACTCATTGAACTATTGATCATATTATCACCTTTTAAGGGTTTTTACTTTTAATTGAGTCAGTATTTTGCTCTTAGTGGTTATAAGACTGAACTACTACCTCAAAGTTTCTCAGCATAACCCCAAACCAGCAGTTAAACAGTTCTCTCTTTGACATAACCGGGTGTTCCACATCCAATTGGTTGTGTAATGGATAAAAGAGGCAAACACTGACATTTTGGAATGGCATTTGAAAAGTCCCGAGCTCAGTCCCATCAAATTATGTCAGATGTGCTTAAAGGTCAGGCCAGGAAACTAGAAAAATGTATTGAACAGAAACCAAAAAAAAAATAAAAAAGGATTGCTGCTAACATCAGACTAGAATTCTGTCCAGGCTCTTGAGTTACCAAGAGCATCTTCAGGGCGTCCTGGCTGGAGGTCACATATTTGCTACGCTGTATTTCAACATTGCACTGATGTCAGAAAATCAAGAAAAAGGTTCAAATCTGTGAACCACAGATTTTATTTGCTTCGGTTGTAGAACATACATCTTTAATAAAACCTAAATCTGCCATAAGAAAGAAAAGTAAATAAATAAATAAATAAAAATTCAAACTCACCATGACATCCATGCACGCATACTTTCCTTTAAACTATTTTTTTCATGTTTTCTTTTTTAAACACATGTTTAAGCTGATATGCTACTGGTCCTTTGAAGGGATCCACTATTAAGATTTGAAATCCGTCTAGATTTCAAAAAAAAAAAAAAAAGACAAGGGCATAGCCAGAATTGTGACATCTGCTAAAAGGTGTTTTACTTCTGACATGACATGGAGTTTGTTATTTGTTATTTAACAGTGTGCTGCCCTGCCACAGAGGGTGCAGTGGAGTGCAGCCTGGGCCAGCAGGTAACTGAGGGTTACATAATGTTACTTTTATTCTGTTCGACATCTTAAAAGACCTGTGGGAAACAGAGCGAGTCCTTCTGCTGCAGCAGCAGCAACAATCTTGGATAAGCCCATTTAATACCAGCCCCTTCAAACACCGTGCCAGTATGAGTCAAAGGTTAATGAAAGGGCACCTAGTTGGGAGGATGAAGACATCGCAGCAGTCAGAGCTGGAAGGATTAGCCTTGTTCTCATATCAAAGGGATCCCCAGCCAGTGAGGCTCAATCTGGATTTTGTGTGGAAATCTGTCTCCACTGCAGAGATACTGGGTTCGAAGGCAGATGAGATTGGCTCCTCAACTTCTCTCACACCCTCCCCACTCTTGTATTTGAACCAGTGGTGACTCGTGGTTGAAACAGAGTACGATGCATAAAACTGAGAAACCAAAGAAAGTTAGGGGTTCTGGGGTCGTGGTCCTCAAGAAGAAAGTTTTGAAAAATTAATCTGGTGAAATCTGAAGAAACTAACCGGTAATTGAATGAAATACAATTACTTTCACTTAAATACAACACAGAATTTTAAATTTGGGTATGTGTAGTGAATTGGGTATGTGCTCTGTAACTCAATGCTACTAAATTATTACATTTCAAATTTAAGATCAGCTTAAAAGGGGCATGGAAAAACAATCACTTTATATGTGCTTAAGGGCATATATTTTGGTACATCTGAAGTGACTACTAAAGAAAACCTCCATTATAACCCAACTTTTTAATATTATTTTGAACTTGTCTAGGTCTAAAATTATCTCATTTAGTGATGTGTTCAGATTTGGAGGAACCTGTGACATCACAAACCCTGATCAGAGTAAAATTAATTCATCATTATCTGCAACCAACATCAGATCCTGCAACCTTTATTGTCTCTCAGAAGGTCGCACAAAGTCACCTGGCTTCCTCCGCCATCTAAAACTCACTGTTTTGAACTTGGGGATAAACTGATAGATTAAATGTTGCTTTGTTTGCTAAATTTTACACACCCAAAAGTCAAGCATGCAGCTGAAACTGAAAAAGTACAGCTGGGAAATACTTTGCTATTTTTACATTTTCCTATTCTGCACTTTCAGAAAATGAAAGTACCAGAGACTTTTTAATTGAATGCAGAAGATGTTTACTTTTAAGTAACCGTTTGCACAGTTATTATTAGTACTTTTATCCAAGTTAAGCTGAAGAACAATACTACCACTGCAAATATAAAAAATTTGAATTTACCAGACTTGACTGATGGTCACTTCAGATAAGAACCTGGTCTGACTGCTTTTTTGCTTTATAACAGTGAGAATGTGTCCCTAAAGGTAAACTTGTTTTATATGCATTTATGACTGAAATATTGTGGAAATCTAATGTATATTGTTGCTATCTGATTTAATTCACCAGAGCTTTGTCTGAGCATTATACAGAAACCATTCATGTAAAAGATTGGCAGTTTTTGTATCCTTTTGTTTTTCAAATAAACTGCTTCATGTGCTTAAATAGATGAGGTACCTCTGCTGTTAGCAGTATGACCTATTAGGAAAAAACTGACTCTCCACAGCTGTTTTCCCAGTTTGTACAATACAATATCTCAAAGTTGCACCATACCATGCGAACCCTTGAACTACACAGAAACACAATTTCAAAATGACTGTACCACTGCACAAGCTCTTAGAAAATCATTCTAGGGGAACCAGAATCTGCTCTCGCTGAAGCCGGTTCCAGAAAGAAAATACTGTACCTAATGGCTCGCAGAGTTTCCTGCAGTGCCACAACTAATGATTAATTTTGTTTACTCTTTATCTTGTTCTTTCCACCTCACTGAGAGGATTGGTAAAAATAATGAGAAGTGCCTAATTTTTTCACTTTTTAAAATTTTTTCTCCTCAAAATCAAATATTTGAGGAAAATCTGTCAGACCGCAGGCAGTGCTTCTGTTGGTTTTTGTTGGTCAGTTTTCATAATCAGACTTAATTCTTGGATAGGTTATCAGAGCAGCTGATAAATCTTTTTATAAAAGAAATTGATTAATATGGTTAACATAAAATCTCTGCTTCAGTGAGCCTTGTTAGAAACACTTATTTTGTAGTCAGTGATTGAGGAAATCCATAAACATTAAATGATGTATAAACCCTAGTGATGTCTGTCATTCCTGCACTGCAGTATTCCTCACAATTGCATCGTTTCAGGTGACTATCTTGCATCTCATCTTTGGCAAATAAACACCTGTGGGAGTGAGATCACGTGACTGATACACAGTGAAAGACATTCCTTTAAAGAACCCTCAAAGACTCTGAGTTGGTGTTTTGACATTGCTTTAACCATACGTATCCAGTGTCAAATTTTCTCAAATCAGTGTTTTTACAATAGGATTGATGTCTGTCTGCATTTTCCTGCCCTGCCCTATTGCAGAAAGGGTGATCAAAAGGAAGGAAACAAACAAACAATGTTTGACACATGTTCATCTTTATCACCCCAGGGTCAAGTTCATCTTGTACTCAAAACAACTTGTTCCAAAACTTTCCAACTTTCTTCAGTTTTAATGCTTTGTCTTTTCTGCTCCTGTGGATTGTTATCGGTCTTGTTGGTGTAACTAGCTCAGAACAGCCTTGGGTTTCTCACGAGTGTAGTTTGATGATGGTTCTGCCAAATGTTCATATTTCTGAAGAAGAAATATAATGGAAAAAAAAAACTAGTCAGTCTGAAAACATGTAATTTAGTGAGTTGTGCAGACTTAAAGAGCTGTGACATCACAGATCTTGACCAGAGAAGGATTATTCAGCTCCCAAATCTGTATCACCAGCCAACTTCACATCATGCTGGATTTGCTGCACCTTGGAAGTGGGAAGGTGGGTAGTGCCAAACCGATTTCAAACAAGACACTTCAGGGAGAAGGTTAGAATCAAATGGCTAACTGTACCCTCTAAAACCATCTTATATGAGCAAAACTGTAAAAACATATTGAAAAAGCAGCTCTTTTATTAATAGTGAAATAGTGCCAGCTTTGGGGGGAAAAAAAGCAGAATATGTTTCCTTCAAGTCCTTCTTTAGTCTTGCCTTATTGACACTTCCTAAGCATTTATGTTGACATTCTTAATTAACTCTAAGCCAAGAAATGCCATTTGCTTTGCTTTTCTCTGCATAGTTATCGTGACATGAAACAAGCCCATCCAGAAACCATCCAAGTTGTCAGTCATCCAATTAAAAACAGCTCTACAGTTCAGCATTGTTTACCTGGCATTGATCCAAACGTCCCGGAAACTGAAGCTGAAAATCAGCACTTTAACCTGACATATTTGACTTTGGGTCTGAGGATCTCTGTGCGTGTGTGTGAGGTGGTCTTAAGAAAAGCCTGTGTGTTTCTGTGAAGACTGAGGGGAATTGCTGTGGCAGAGATGGATCGGCTGCTCTAAAGCCATCTTTATAAAATAGATACGGCAGCATAATACGGAGCTACTTAAACACTTCGAAGGGACTCCCTGTGGTCCCACAGTGTGACAGCTTTTCTACAATATGTTCCTTAGAGATAGGCCTTCTGGATTTTCATAAAACAGCCCAGTTGTTATGAAAAGATTTTAATGGATTTACAGGAAGTCATTAACATTAGGCGCCAGTGTTTGTCTAAGGTGCTATTATCATGGGATGCCAATGGAATAAATAATGTCATCCTTATTTATCTCTCTGTTTGTTGCCTTGTGAGATGCTGTGAAACATGCTGAGATGGGTGTTTTAATCTGATGGTTCAGATGCACTGGGTCTTTTTTGACAAGTTAAATAAATCTTATTCATAAAAGGACATTCACAGATTACATGTGCCAGGCTGGACTTTAATCAAAATAAATTCCTCATTAATTTTCAGTAACCTATATTGCTTGAATACTCAGGAGGCAATGGAATGAGCATCAACTCAAATGTGTTTCACAGTTGGTTGAAAAAAAAGAGAAAATCATGACAAAATCTTTTTGAACACAAACAAAGCATATTAGGCACACTGTTGTTTTCTTTTCATCATACATGTACATGTGAAGATTGTATCAATTTAAAGCATTATCTCTTTCTGTTAGCCTTTAAAGATGGATTTCAGGCACATTTAACATAAAATAATGAATTTGACTAATACATAAGTTTAGAGTTAAACTGAAATATCCATTTATGATTTTTAGAAGACCCTATGTGGCTTTTTTTATTGGCCTAACAATTGGGAATAACAGTTTTGGAAAGTAATGGTACTGGCCCCGTTTCCTTCACAAAAGGTGATCCTTTTCAGTTTCTTTGTTTCTGAATTATGGAAAACAGTCACAGCCATACTGACAGGCAGCTGCGAAACAGCTGGAACACAAAAACACAGGCCATTTAACCCCGACAAAGCTGATGCAACATCGCATGTTTAACCCTTAAAACACGTCTTAAAACCCATTTTTATTCTTTGGCTTTCAACCTCAGTAAGATTTGTTTTGGTTTTTTTTTTTGTTTGTTTGTTTGTTTGTTTTTAGGCTTATGTGTTTTAATAGTTTAAAATGGTATCAAATTGTTCTTGTTTTTGTATATGGCTGATGTTTTTATCTGTTTTATGTTTCTTATAGTCTCTTAGTATTCAACTATGTGCAGCACTTTGTTTCAGCTGTGGTTGTTTTTAAAGGGCTTTATTAATGAGGATTTTTTAAAAAAGATTTTTTAAAAGACTCAGAACTTTTTTGTATAATTTAATACTATTAAATATAAGGATGAAGTCAATATTTTACAATAAATCTAGAAAGTTAAATACAAAAGGACTTTGTGGATGACTTTAGGTTTTCCAGAAAACCTTTAAGTTCAAAAATACCTTCTGAAGGATGAATGGATGGAATTAATGGATTTCGATGTGGCTAAAACTATCCTTATTTCTGCAATAGTCATGATAGATTTTAAAGTTGTTGTGTCTGACAAACGTTTGATCAGTATGTTTACAGTTTTACTTTTTCTTCTCCTGCCCTCAGTTGTATCAGACCTTTAAGTGTTTGCTTTATTAGTGATAGAGAGGAAGTTTACTATATGTAATGTTTAAGGGTATGTCATGCCAAAATCATACAGGAGCATTTGTTTTTAAAACAACAACAAAAAACAACAGCAAACAAACAAACCTTCAAATAAGAAAGACCACCTTATCATATTTCAGAGCTGAATATTTGCCTTTTTTCTACAACATGAATTTGAATTTGTATACCATCACAGTGAAACTATGTAAAAGTAGAAGTGTCAGGATTTATAGACAAGGCAAAGACAGCAAGAAAAGTCAGAATAGGAATAGTTTTAGTTGTTAAAATGACTTCGATTGAGCCCACCGCTGTTCCAGTCTTGAAACATTATTTTATTTAGGAAAATACCTTTCAGTGTAGAAATTCCTCTCAATGGCCGACAGAAGTAATTGTGGTAAAAGAGCATCTCCAAACACAAAGGCCAAGCAGGAGCAGTGTAACAAGAAGAATGTTTACATCCATTTGTTGCACAATTCAGACCTCAGTCTACTCAAATTCATTTTGCTGCCATATATGTGTGTGTCTATCTTCAAAGAGATACGAGATATCCTTTAAGTCTTGAAAAATGAGAGATTTTATATCCAAACTGACAGCTGGCTACACAGAAAAGCAGGGGAAAAAAATCTGCCTCCCATTCCCATCCTTGAAAATTTTGATTCTGAGAGTGAAGAGTTCTTGTGGGGTTGAACAGATTTGGTCCCATTTATATGGACATAATTCTGCCAGATGAAGATGACATAAACTTACCTAAGGCAGTAACCCTGAGCTAAATAACATGTTTAGGTGCTAATGATGAGATTTTGTGGCAAGTGGTATCACATGCAGCACAATGGGCAGGACAAGATTCTGGTTGGGATGGGGTCCAACAGACATGTTGGTAGTTTAGAAGCTCTTGGCATTAACTCAAGCAAAACTGAGCAAGTAAATTGGACTTTCACCACTGTCTAAAATCATAGCATCATACATTATTGGTAACAATATTGTATTTTAAAAGTTTACTGGGATAGTGCTATGTTCAACATGACTTTGACTCTTTATGAAATTGGCCACATTCCTCTAATAACAGGTTATACTATATGATTCTGTAGTTACATAATCTAAACTCACAGTTTATATGACATGGCCCATCTTTTCTATTTCATAAGGGTTTGTTTAAAGGTGTGTAACTGGGGATTTTACCAAGGGATTTCATCGCTTTCTACTCAGAACAAAACCAAGCAGTTGTGTGGGAGGATAACTTGGAGAACCTCCATCAACAGTATTTAAAATCAGGGGATGCTGTAAATAAATTTCACAATACTTCTTTTTAATCTGGTCTGTAGCATTAAATAAGAATAATTATCTATGATAAAAGTTACTTCATTGTTTTTTGTGTTAAATGGGATAACTATTCCAATTGGAAGAACAAATATGTTTTTAAATTTGCAGTCTTGTTGAGCTCTGAACTGAGCAATTATAATGCCTAAGAAGATAAGATCACAACTTATATAAGATACATATCAATCCATTTCACACAAAACCAATATCAAAAGCAGTAAATTCAGACTGAAAGTGGAATAAAGCCAAAATGTGACATTTAACCGATGAAACTATCACAACAGAGGTTCATTCGAACCCAGCCAAAATATCTCTAGAACTTCCGTCAGATGTTTACAGCAAAATATACTGTTTAACATGTCGACTTGATGGCAAAATCAAATATAACTTTTGCATTTACCCGAAGCTGGGTTAATACAAAAAGGTGGTTGCTTCGTTAAGCGCAGTAGCATGACAATTCCAGATGAGAAAGTGATAGCTGCTAGCCATTGGCTGAGCCGACTGTCAATCAATCATATTAGAAATAAATGTAGTGCATTATATCAACTCTCCTGGCATGGTACAAAAAAAAAAAAAAAATCACCTCCTTCTGGATTGTCATGGATGTGACAACTCAGAGGGAGTTCAGAAATCAGACGATTGAGACCAAAATGTTTTTTTGAACCAGGCTGTAAATATATTTATTTCTGGTCTAAAGTTGGACATTTTACCATGGGTGTCAATGGTGATTGACTTGTTTTTGCAGCCTCTAGTGGTCAGTCGAGGAACTACAGCTAATCTAAGCTCTCTATGTGCCTCAATGCAGAAGTTAGATGATTAGTGCTTGGTCAAAAACACTGATCAAGCTCTGCTAAGATTATAAGCAGTTCATGAGCTAAGCGCGAGGTTTTAAATATACTAGTGAGTGCATTTTGTATTCATATTTAATGGCATAGTTGGATTTATTAGAATCCTTAAATTTCCCATGACTCCTCTGCCACTGTTATGAGCTGTTTGAAAGTTGATATGGATAGGGATTTAGATTCATCCAAAATGACACATTAATTTGATGTAACCAGGTTTCTGTTAGAAAGAATAAAACCATTTTATGATACGTAATAAGATTTTTTTTTTAAAGTAATGAAAGTATAATAAAAGTAATATCAGTTAGAGGAAAAAGAGATTATATTTAAGAGTCCCGATTTGATTATCTCTGAAATTGGCTGCAAGTGATTTTGGGATTGAATATTTACACTGATGAAATTTTGAGAATATGTACCAAGTTGTGTGTCTGGGTATTTTGTGGGTTGTCCAACAGGGAAAATAAGATGAAGCTAATTGGAAATGATAAAATAATTCAATATAGAAGTCTGATTATGAAAGCTTTCATTATGAAATGAAAGGGGATCAGCTGAACTAAACTGAAGTAGAAGGAGATAATAAAGACGCTGAATGGTGTAAATGAACTCTGAAATATTGAAAACACGGATTGAGTCCAGTAAATCAAGTGCTGTTGTGTAAAGTGGAAATAAAACAATAGGTAAAAGCACCAGGGAATCCTGAATCTTGGATAAATCTGTTTTTAGATGAAGACATGAGTAGTTATCAGGTTTAGTCCTATGAGCAAGTTGTACACTACAAAGTAAGTTTGCAGACAGACTCTGGATTCCAGCTTTATTCATGCAGACCCCAATCTGATTCAAAAAGATGAATCCATCCAAGTAAACGAAAAAATAAATCCTAAAATTGTCATTAAAGCCTGATGAAACACTCTAGTCCCTTGCTTCAGGTTTTCTTTTCAGAAAAAACTGCTTTTGGGTTTTTTTTAATGTAAAATGTAAGACACTGGTCTTTGCAAGACCTGTGTGATTACTTTTGCATGGTGACGTCATCTCAGTTAATCAGGACTGAAAAGATTTTTGTGCTTACGTCACAAATTGTAAAGAGTTCCCCACGGTGTACATGTTTTCGAAGCTGCAGTTCCTTTAAGATTGTGAAGATTGAACAACTCTTATATTCTACCTGAAAAGTCCTTCTCTGAGTGAATAGGTAATGTTGAGTAAAATTTTCTCCATATTTTAAACTAAGTGCCAAACCTTGCTCTAATAGCTGCTTGATGGTTTGAAGAATAGGCAGTTTTTCACTGACCCCCTACAGGACGTACAGGGGTGAATGGAGAACAGGTATTAGCCCCATAGATCATGTAAAATTAGCAGCAGGAACCGCTGTCAGCTCAGACATTGACACTTAATCTTGGGCTTTTGGCAGACTGTTGCCTTAACAGGTCAAATGATATCTATAAATCAAGAATCCCCTGGCAGAGAGTGAGAGGAGAGAGAGGCGAGCTGTGTAGAGCTGGCTCTGAAGCTCAAAGGAATTAAATCCCGGTCATAAAACCTAACCCAAGGAAATAATCCAGTCTATTTCATAAAGGATTAAAACCTTTAAAGGAGATTGATTGCCTCTTTTTCCTCCTCTACTCGATGTAATCCTAGATTATGGAAATGACTTAGCTTTAGATTTTAAAGAAATTTGCAAGGGATTAGGGGCGAAGAGCATAAATTTTAAGATTGCCTGGTTGATTTGTCACGGAAAAAGATGTTTCTTTGGTGGGAAATGAAGAAGCATTTTTTAAAACCTTTTTCTGCTCTCGATTCAATTTGCTTTTGTTGACGGAGAGTGATTTCCTTTAAATAGATAGTCTCATAGATATATACTGTTATATCAAAAGAGACACCTTCAAACAAGAAAAACTAAATGTTACAACTTATCTGAAGTCAGACAGCCAACTATTAAGCAACAAAATAACTTTTAAATCAAGCTGAAACTTAACACTTCCAATAATAATCAAAGAAATGACTTTAAATAGTGCATTCCCCTAAACAGAAAAGAGGAAGAAAAAAGATGGAAGCACAGTGCTCTCTCAGAAAGATCTATTGTTCAAGAGGCACTTGAGGTTTGGCTGCAAAAACACTTATATGTCTTGCTTGGGATTGCAGGTTAATAGAAAGAGAAGTACAGCTGAAGTTGTGCCAATTTGGACATCACCTGAATTAACAAAGTCAGCACTGAGCATTACCGGATCAGTAAATACTGACACAAAATGTTCAACTGGAAGAAAAACTTTCAAAGACTGGAAAAGAATATGTCAAACTGTTGCAACGCTACGATTTAAGCAAGTCCAGTGAGAAGGGTTAAATGAAGAGGATATGGGACTTGTGGATTCCTCTAAATCAGTGTTTCCCCTGGCCACACTGTCCTGCATGTTTTAGATGTTGCTCTGCTAGGCAATTGACCCACTTGTGTGGAGCTTAATGACAAGCTGACAGTAACCTAATCAGGTGTGTTTCAGCAAGGAAACATCTATAACATCACCCAACGAGCCCAGAGGAGCAGGACTAGGACACACTGCTCTAAAACACCGAAAAAAATGTGTGTGTGTGTGTGTGTGTGTGTGTGTGTGTGTGTGTGTGTGTGTGTGTGTGCAGATATGTGTCACCCTTGGATTTGCTGCAGTAATTTATCATGTTTATAATTTAGGACAAACACTATGTGCCAAGGCTGATAAAATACAGACAATTACACAACTAGTCAAAAGTTTGGACACCCTCTCTCATTCATTTATAAGTGTTCAATTATTATTTTTTAACTGGTAGTGTACATTTCTTGTGTCTTTATTGAACTATTGAGCAATTGAACATTGACACTTATTGTGGAAAAGTAAGTGAACCCTTGGAAAGAAACTTACCAGTTTTACTTGAAGTGTAGTTTTTTTGGACCTCTGGATCAGACCTTCAAGAGGATTTTTTTTTTTTTCACCAGTAATCTTAAGAGAGGTGTTTCTGCTCAGACACATTGGTTGGATGTTTGGCTCTCTTGAGTTTATTTCACAGCAGCCACAATGACATTATTTTGGTAAACTTGATCATTTTTTCTGCTGTCGACGAATTCTGCTTTGAGGCACTGAAGCAAGCCCAAATCATTAAGTTCCCTCCATTGTACTTCACTGGGATTATTCTTACTATTCAATGGGTGTGCAATGGCATTTTTGCATTACACATAGTGGTAGGTATTTTCTTTCCAAACAATTCAATTTGGCAAACGTCTAGAGTGAAGCATTGCAGTATGTGGTAGACTCAAGAATAGAGATGTTTGCATGTTTCACAGATGTCTGTTATGTGTGTGTTCTTTTTATCCTCCTATCTGATTCTGTGATTTGCCTTTTGCGTCATTTCAGCTGGTTGTTCACATCTAGGAAGAATACGCGAAGTCCTAAAATGTCTCCATTTATAGACAATCAATCTTAGCTGTGGACCGAGAGAGGCCTAAACACTTTGATCTGCATAAGGATTAAAAGGAATATAAAGTAATCTCAGCTACTATTGATCATATGTCTTCAGAGGTCACCTTTTCCTGGACCATGGTTTACATCAGCAAAAATAAAATATTGGCCTCTTTAGAGTCGAGCCAGCTCAACACTGCACCTCCAAATAACTTTCAGCCTAATTTTATAACTAGATTCTAATTGTACAGACTACTGACTCCAAATAGCAGTCATTAAAGTAGGATATGTATATTTTTCACCCAAGCATTGGAAAATTTTGATAGGTGTGTTCAATAAAGTTACCAGAAATGATATTTGCCTGGGTTTCATTAGCTGAAGTACATTGTGTTTGTCTGTTGTTGTGATTTTTATGACAATCAGATTACCTTTTTTATGGCAATATTAGAGCCTTATGTCTGCCCCTGACTTATGTATTGGGAGTTTTGTATTGATTGTGGCCAATCAGGAAGAAAAATGCTGCTGTGTGGCTCACCGTCCTTGATTGGTTGAGTTCAAGGACATGCTTTTCACTCTGCCTCCATGCTGGGACCTGAAGATGCCACTGGGTTGGGGGCTCTGTCCCATCCACTCAATGCCGCAACCATCTGGACTTCAAACTTTATCAAGCCCATCATAGCCTTCTGTCCAGGCAGCTGAGTCTCTTTCAGCTTGCTAAATTTCTTTGTGGTGCTGTGGTAATGGAGATTGTTGTGCAAAATTGTACCTTCGTGTTTAATGTGCTGTACTTGGTTTTCTCTTCTGTTTAATGTACTGTACTTGTTTAAAGTTAAGAAATGTGTATTATACACTTGTGTCTATGTGCAGTACTGGTTTATTTTTGGACTTTCCTTAGTGCAGCACTTGCTTACAAGGGTTAACAATGTATTTGTAAAGCCTTTTTGTATTTGGACCCAGTTGAGCCCAGATAAATAACCTTAACTGTCTATCTGCTTTGGTTTTTTTGTGCTTGTTATAGAGTATATCAATCAGACTACACTTTTTTTTCTTAACAACTTCTAGATTTTGTTGCCTCTTTTGTAAAGAGCTTGGGTATAACAGGCAAAATAAAATTTTCTAGTACAAAAACAGTAAATTCAAAGGGGTTCACTCTTGCAATGCCTATTAAGAAAAACAACTTTTCACTCGCCCATCGCTGTGGGTGGTCACCGTCTCTGAGCTCATGTCCTCTATCAAAGGCCTAGGAGTTGTTTGGACCTCAACTTTTCCTCTAACTACACCTTTCTTGGTGATGTTTGATGTCATTCCTGCAATCTGCCAGTCACTTTCCCATTTTTTTGGGATCATAATCGTGAGTGCTCCACTCACCACTGACACCACTGTTTCCTTAATTTTGTTTGCATTAACCTTTGATGTTTTGAACTTCTTGTGTTCTTTCTTCCTGATGTGACTGTCACTTGGGATTGCTATCACGAGCACTTTCTGTTTGATGACCACCCCAAAGTCCGGTTGGTTAGCCATCAGTTTATGAATCTAAATTTGGAAATCCCACAGGACTTTTGCTCCCTCATTCTCTACCACACTTGTAGGATTTCCTAAAATCAGTTACTTCTTTTAGTCTGCTGCATATGCCCTGCTTCTCGGATCTTTGTTGTTTCATCTTGGATAGTGATTTTGATGTTCCTTAATCCCTGACCTCCATCCTAACACTTGTACAGTATCAGGGTGCTGAACTTGAGGTGAACTCCTCCATGCATTATGAGGAGTTTTCTTGCCTTGACATCAGTGGCTTCTATCTCCTCTTGTGGGCAGGTTATTCTACCACTAAGGTGGCTCCTCTTTACATACAGCTTGATGTCATCCATGTAGAGGAAGCAGCTGATACTTGCTCAGCTTCTGAAGCAGTATCCATAACCATTGTTTTTGATGAACAGCAAGAACGAGCATCTCCTTGATATAAACCACACTTGTTGGTAATTTGTTCAACTGGCTTTTACATCTTGTAGTTGATCCAGGCATTGTGCAGGTTAGTTGGTTTGATCTTACCAGTCTCAAGTGGCTGCTCAGTAGCTGGTGCAGGCGATGCAGCTTTGTCTTCTTTGTACACAGTGTTGTGAAAACTGAGGTGGTCAAAATGATTAGCTCCAAATTCACTTTTGCCTTCAAGCACATCTCAGGTTTGGGGACTGTTTTGCTGCTTTAGCCAAAGTGAATCTTGTTTGCATGAACCATCGTCTGTAAATATAGAAGGTGAATCATCAAAAAGTTTAAATTTCTCTTCAGTTACTATATGAGCAGATTGTTATTACAAGAACAGATAGTGTAATACAGGAAAAGAAATGCTAATTTTTTTTTCTGAAATTTTTAGATGTATAGACTGTAAATGGTGTGAAACTTTTTAAAACATACAGCTTATCATTATTTACATCTACCTATTTTTTTACACATATTTAATCCTATACAGGGTCATAGAGGTCTACTGGAGTTTATCCTGGTTCATAATAGGCAAAAGGCAGAGGTACACCCCAGACAGGACACCAGCCGATCACAGGTCCACACATTTAAACAATCATACATGCTTACACCCATTCCTGTGGGCCATTTAGAATCATAAATAAACAAAATACACGTTTTTGACTGTGGGAGAAAACCAGAGTACCTGGAGAAAACCCACACAAGCACAAGTCAAACCAGGACACTTCTTGCTGTAAGGCAACTGGTTATTGTTACTTAAAAGAAGTTGATTTAAAATGATCAACTTTTTTATTAGATTTTTTTTTGAACAAAATAACTGAAAATCAGGTGAAATGTCGTAGCAGAACCTATAGAAAGCTGAACATATTTGAGTTGTGACAAACCTCACTGAACAGAAGCAATATGAACAACAGATGTGTTTTATCAGAGAATTTCATATTAATGAATAAAAATATGTAAAGCAAGAGGCTTTACTGAAGTAAATCTAACTTTTAGAGAATTATTTGAAATCAAACAACAGGACCTGAAGTAATAATTGTCACTCAGAATGACAAATTTCATTTTTTTTTATCCTGAATGACCCTGTGTTTATTCTGTAATTGTAAATCTCCTTTCAGTGGAGAAGGTTTCTCAGACAGACGAAGCAATGTGACAGACGGACGAGAATATCGCATAAAGAGGGCCATTAATGATATGTAATCACCAAGTGTGGTTGGCAGTGGCAGCTGAAGGGATGGTGGTGATAGAAAGAGGGGATTTTAGTATGTGTGTGTGTGTCTCTCTGTGTGTATGTGTCTGTTTGTGCAGAGCAGACCTTAAGCGAATTGCTCCACCACCCATGGAACTAATTTAAAGTCTTCGTTTAGAGGCTGTCACGCGAATGGCACTGACGACCAATGATCTCTGCACATTTAACAGCACGGGCAGCTGTCGGAGGATTGACAGACAGGCCCCACCGCTGACTGATTACATACAGGGCCAGAGTGAACTGTGATCCAGTGAACTTTATTTCTCCTGGCAGCTTCAACGTGCAATGAATGCTGCAGTGGCCATTCACAGATCTGCTCCATCTAAGATGGACTCTCCTATCTCCACCATTAACACCACGTGCCCAGACGGTGAGAGGGTATTATTTATTAAGTTTGACGATGGCAATTCTGAAACACCTTTAAAAATGAAAAAATAAACACGTTTGGAAGCTTTTAGCTGTTCTCATGTTCATGTATTAGGATTCTGAGCTTAAACACACACACACACACACACACACACACACACTTATACACCACACTTAACCAGTCTGCATTTTTCCCGAAAAAAAAACAAAAAAACTCTAATGTCTTCACCTGCTGATGTGCTACCTTTCTGATTGAGGTAGATCATAAATATGCAAAGTCTTAAAGATACTCAGGCAGAGCTTTGGAATGAAATACCTCAAATTAATTTCAGTTTTTGTTAGTAATTATCTCAGAACCATTCATTTCTCATGTGGGAGCACTTTCCTTGCTTCACTAAAACCGTTGAACTGATTTAAGAGGCAATCATCTGAATCTGATGTAAAAACGCTTGAAAATAATTAAAAAATAATTATTTAAATGGCTTAATTACTCTACTAGCTTACTTTGTATATCAAGTTTTGGAGACTAGTTTTTTTTTGTTTTGTTTTGTTTTTTTTTACAAAAGACAGAATCATGTGTAGAAAAAAAATCCAGTGTAATTTCTGAGATTTTACACATCCAACACAATAAGACATCATCCAAGTCTGACTAGATCTTAAAAGTATGCACAAGCAGTGAATGTAAAACCAATTATACTTTTACGATTAAAGTTACCAACTAATAAGATTAGAAGGGTGCACAAGTATTGCACTTTGGAAAGGTTGTTAATAAAAACTACCCAATGTCTGGAAAAAAAGTTCTTTGGACAGACAGCACCAAAGTGGGCACAAAAAACACAGAAAACCAAGGACAGAATGTTAACACAAACACCTCATACTAACACTGAAGCACAACGGTGGCCTGGTGATGATTTGAGCTGGTTTTGTGGGCAAGCCAAGTTTATTTATATAGCACAATTCAACAACAAGGGGATTAAAAGTGCTTTACAGAGAAATTTAAAACATCTTCACAAGCCAGAAAACAAAAAGTATGATTTAAATTTTAGACAAATGTAAGGAAAGAAAAAGAAGAATAAAAGCAGTAGTTAAAATGTAACCAAATTTTGAGACTTGAGCCTAAAAATAACAGTGCAGATTTCGAACATTATTGAAATACAACTGAGAGCAGGTGTGTCTTCAATCTGGATTTAAATAAACTGAGTGTTTCAGCTGATCTGAGGCTTTCTGGGAGTTTGTTCCAGACATGTGGAGTATAGAAGCTGAAGGGAGGTTCTCCATGTCTGGTTCTGACTCTAGGAACTGATTAAAAACTGGATCCAGATGACCTGTATGGGCTCAATATAGAGTCATAAAGATTTTACAGCTGTAAATGAATGTTTGAATATAATTTTAAAGTTTGCACCTTTAAATCACATTTTATCATCCTGTAAAAGAAATCTGCTTGAAAATTCAAGTTTGTGAATGTGTAGAAAAGGCTCTCTTGTTGGTTGTCATATAATTAGAGATACATCCTGTACTAATGTTGACTCCAGCTCCTGGAATCCTGCATCATTAAAAGACTATTCCTTAAATGGTGTTAAGGTCTTGCTGAAGGACTTCTGATTATTTTGTGTGTGATTTTCATTTTTTATTTTGCTGTACGATTCCTTGCTTTCATAAGATGATAGTGGGGGCTGCTGTCGTTTCATTCGTAAATTATGCTGGTTTTGGTCTCCTTCTTAGTTCGCATCTTGTGGGCTTTTGTGAGAACTTACTTCACAGCAGCATACCTTCCCTCTCTAGTTTAGCAAGATTCTTTA
This sequence comes from Zenarchopterus dispar, assembly GCA_028564865.1. Classification (NCBI taxonomy): domain Eukaryota; kingdom Metazoa; phylum Chordata; class Actinopteri; order Beloniformes; family Zenarchopteridae; genus Zenarchopterus; species Zenarchopterus dispar. The sequence goes on along the minus strand of JAOWBL010000020.1, from coordinate 6,824,168 downwards.
TTTTACTCCTTTATACTTCTGATATTACATTCATTTCTGCATTGCATGCTCAACAAGATTTTAAGGTCAATACATATTCATAAAGAGTTTGCTTCTATAGTTACAGAAAAAAGTAGGGAATTGTGATGGAAATATTAGCCTTGGCCACTCTTACCTAGGTCATGACTACAGTTTGCACAAATTCATAACTTTGTCCTCGGGCTGTTGTCAGGCAAATCTATATCTTTGTCTGTGGACTGTTGTTTTGCATAGATGCAAGATTGTTATTAAAGTCAGCATAACATGAACATTAATCTAGGATCTTCTGTCACTGTTTCAAATCTCAGTGTGTTCTCTATTACTTTGTCACTTCTGCACTGAAACTTGAGATGTACGTTTTGACCCTTTTGCATGCAAAAGATAATTAAATAATTCACTAATTTGAGCCATATTGCCAAGTCTTTATTTTAGAGAGTTATTATACTATTTCAGTCTTATTCGGGTATTGGAATCACCTAGTGGTTAAGATGGTATTAGATACTTTTTTCCCACAACAATGGTTAAAAAAATGATTTGTATTTGTTAAATTTCCCATTTATCACTGGCAACCCTAAACCATATGAGAATTTTCAGAAAATAAATTCCTCCCTAGGATCACTAAGGTCAACAGAAATCTTCACAGAGCTCAACGCCCCATTTGTTATGCAAATACAGCGATCGTATTATTCCACAGTCCTGCCTCATCAGCTGAAATGCTTTCCCTTTTTTCCTGGTAAAAATATCAGAGCAAACAAAAGCCTTCCAGCTCTCAGGTGAGTGAAAACTGGATAAAGAAACCACTTATGCACTATGTTACAAGTGCATTTGGATGCGGAAGGAGTCGTCCATCTCTACTCTTTTTGTACGTTTTCTATCTTGTGTTTTATTTACACAGTTTTTTTGTACGTTAGATAGTCCATTTCATTTGCACAGTTCACACTTCTGGACTCCTGGTTTGCGCTTTGAATCTTTTTCCTTCAGTGCAGAGTTAAATCTCCACAGACATCAGCCAGATCACCTGTTAGCCGGTTTATTGCAAGTGCTGGTTTCTTGCTGATGATGCTGGACGATATTTTTGTAAAGTACATTTGTGCTGTAAGTCAGACCGTGGCCTCCATCCAGCTGACGGAGCTATTCTGACTAGAGATGCAAGATGGAGGTCAGAGTCAGTGGGTGCGTTCCCATCACCCCTAGATTTTCACAAAACCCAAATATTGACAGAGAAATCCTGTAATGGAAATGGTTATAATTCGAAAACCCTTCCAGGAGGTGGTTTTCAACATGATTTGGTAACCCAGCGTAATGTGAACACTTTTTGTGCATTTGAACATCTTGGACAGCTCTGAATGTGACATAGCCAGTCACTGCTGATTAAACCTTCAGAGATGCTAGTGTTGATGTCACGAGTTTATTGAAATGTTCAGTTGCTTTACTATCGCTGCAGTG
>JAOWBL010000020.1:6768078-6786115 GCA_028564865.1 Zenarchopterus dispar | reverse complement strand
AAAGTGCTCTGTCATTTGTATTGAAAAAAAAACCGCTAACAAATTACATCGAAGTTAATCTTTTTTTTTTTTTTTTTAAACACCTTTGTATTAACTTAACTTTTAGCCACTCAATCTTTGTCAAAAATGTATGAAACTAAGGCATGCCCATATAGGGTGTTCCGGTATGTAGCCTGACACGCCCACTGGTTTTACTACTTTAGACACTGCCCGGTCATTCATACATGAGTCAAAAGCCTCTGAAGCCTGCGGATAAGCTCATTGGACATAAGACTTCTCAGAAACCTTCTCGGGCATTCTTAGTAACACTTGTGGTTTCTCTGTTTAGGGTTATTCTTATTCAAACTTGACTGAAGAACTCTTAAATCTACACTTCTTCAACGATAAATCTTCACTTGCATCAAAGTCATGTCGCAGCAGCAGATCAGGTAAGGAACTGAGATCTTTCTCTTCTTAATAGCACAGTAAACCTTATCATCTTTGGGGTTCTGACTGTTTGTTTCACTTAAGATGTTGTTTTAGCCTTGATGAAATTCTAATGGGGACCAAAGTAGTTGCTGTAGTTTAAATACTCATTTTTTTAAAAATATGGTTAGCTTTTTGTTTTTATTTTTTCTGATCCCTCATCTTTTAAATAAAATCTGAGTAAATGGGTGTTTGAACCAATAGTCCAAAACAACTCAATAAAATGAAGATATGTTGAAGTAATTACAAACTTTAGTCCTCATCTCACAACAATATTTTCAAATTTTTTGTAAAACATATTTGTTCTTTCCTTACAGCCTCCCAGCCAAGCTCATTAATGGTGGCATTGCTGGCATAGTTGGGGTTACTTGTGTGTTCCCCATTGACTTGGCAAAGACTAGGTTGCAAAACCAGAGACAAGGGCAGCAGGTCTACAAGAGCATGTGAGTATTTATGGCTCAAGTTTTCCCATCTCGACACACATGACTAGACATTGCTAACACAATCCCTTGACGTCACACCTACTACGTCCATGTATAATCCGCTGCTGTGCTTACTAAATCCACATAATTGATTCACCTTTTGTGTCTTTGAGTTTACCTGTGACCCACTGTCATAGAGAAACTAATATCACCTGATGTGAATTTCATTAAACATAAATATTTAGTTTATCCTTATTGTATGTTTTTTTTTTTTTTTTTTTTTTTAGGATGGACTGCCTTATCAAGACAGTTCGAACTGAGGGATACTTTGGAATGTACAGAGGTAAGATAACAATATACAACAGAATTTTATGAAATATTAGGCTATGACCTCTAGAAGTTCTACATGAAGATGAAAAAGCATTTTTGTCTTTGCTATTGGGTACATTTTTACTCTCAACAGATCATTTGGACAATTTCTGTTATTAATGCATGAGATGGTTGATGTGTATTTAAAAGATGTAAGTTAAAGTCATAAAGGTAAAAAGAGCGCCTCACATAGTCTCCTTTATACCTTTCTTAGCTGAGTGTAATGACATCAGTCCTGTTGGTAGAGAAAACATGTGCTGTTTCATTGTTGGTAAAGGAAAAGTGAATCTACAGAATAGAGACCGTTAGCCTAGGTCTCTGCTTTTGTAAGGAATGCTGTTGTTTGCATCTGTGTTTTTCATATTACAGACATGGGTCCCCCTGGGATATTGAAGGCTAGCCGATAAGGCGCAGCCACGCTGGAGGCAAATCATTAAATGGTTCTTACAATATTGCTCTATTTAAAACTATAGGCTCAAGTTTTTGTTTTGCCATCTGTTCATTCTGTAATTTGACTTAACGACTTGGTTGTCTCCTTGCTGTCCTGTCAACTTGTCATGACTTGTTGTATTTCCAGACTATGACTTGTGTCCTTGCAGGCCTTGATTTGATCTTGCAAATGAATTTGTGCTGAACTGTTTGTCTTTTGATAAAACTGACACAAAGATGAGTTTGTAAGTTTACTCAAAGCCTGCTCACACAGCACATAGTCGCTCTGTCTTCTCACTAACATGGATTCATTTGTGTATGTTTTCATTAAACTGCTCACTGACATGTAGCCTTTCAGTAAAAACAAAGATTTCTTTTCAGTTTTCTTCATAAAGTGGGCCTTGTTATCAAACACTAACTATACTTCAAAACTTTTAGTGTTTGCATCGCCATTTGGGTAATTTATTACCCATCATTTCTTCTTCTGTCCTGTTTCGCTTGTCTTTTTCTGTTTTTTGTTCTTTTTTTTTTTTTTTTAAAAACTACTCTTCAGTACAATCTCTCTTCTTAATACCCTGCTCATTGTTTCTCAATCTGCTTTAAATTGAGCTTTTGTCTTTTCTGTTAGTAGTTTATCTATGCAGTTGAATATTACATTGTGATGTTGTATTTGTGTTTTTTTTTTTCTTTTGAAGTGGGGTGGGATAGTCTGTTCTGAATTAAATCTAAGGGGGAAAAAATAATTGAGACCCCAATACCAACTGTGTGATGTTTGTTTTCTCAGGTGCGGCAGTAAATTTGACTTTGGTCACCCCTGAGAAGGCCATCAAGCTGGCTGCTAATGACTTCTTCCGTCATCACCTCGCTAAGGACGGGTAAGTTCAGTCTCATGAAATAATCCTTAGAAATGGTATGCACGTCATTTGAAAGTTTACTTAAAACTTCTGATCTGTTAACAGAAAGGGGTTGACAGTGTTCAAAGAGATGCTGGCAGGCTGCGGTGCAGGCATGTGCCAAGTCGTCATCACTACCCCCATGGAAATGCTCAAGATACAGCTACAGGACGCAGGCAGGCTTGGTAAGAAGGCAAAGCTCTTTACAGGGTGCTCCAAGTAATATGGAAAACCGATGAATTTCTGTTTTTACTGTTTTCTAGGTGTGAGGAAATTATTAATGTTAAAAACTGACTTTTTCCAAGACATTTCTTGACTCAATATTTTCAAATATGTGAATTAAAAAACAACAAAAAAAAATAATAGAAAAATACGCAAGTGCTTTGCATGGCATTTGGAAGAGGTTGCCTGAACAGGCAAACCATCAATTTTCAGTAATCTGAGTCGAAACAAGCCTGGTCTTGTCAGAATAAACAATTGTGGTATGCAGCATACTTTTCAGTATGTTCCATGAAATGAACAACGCTGAACAGGGCAATACTTGTTTGTTTTATTTTTAAGCACACTTTATTTTAATAAATATGGGTTGTAAGCAGGGTTGCGATTATGTATTCTCAGACAAAGTGGGTAGTTTGTACAGGTATCTCTGTCCAGTAGCTACTATTTATTCATGAGCCTGTACAAGTTCATCATTGATTAATGTTACTGGAAGCAAAAGAAGGAGGGATCATGGCCTCTTCCCACAGAACTGGATTAATACTTTTATATTTATAACAAGTGTTAGAAGCAAAGGCTGTGATCTCTTCTGTCTTTTGGCAGTAGCACAATCATGGTTTTTGACCTGTACGGACTTGCAAAAAGATGGCTCCCTGTACAATTCTTGTACTGCCTTACTTAAGTTGGATGACTGTTTTGAGTCTTGCTCTGAAATAGCGATATATTGGGATTGCTCTGTCACACCCTGTGCAAACATGATTTGCCGTTTTGCTTCATGCACTTGCAGTTTTAACTCAAAACTGCTTTGATTCATGTAATTTTAGTTCCCTAATGAGCGTTTATACTCCTCACCACCTGATAACAGACCTAGAATGTGTTCTCTTAATACTATGCTTCGTATAATTAACATAAACTGTCTCTCTCTCTCTTTCTCTAAAGCGACTCAGCAGCAAAAACCAGTCATGATGTCTCCCACAAAGCTTGTGGTCGCCAACGCTGTGCTGAGTCGCTCCTACAACTCTGGCACCGCTGTTCCTTCACCGAGAGCTGTTTCAGCCACGCAAATCGCAAAGGAGCTCCTCCTTACTCAGGGCATCCAGGGCCTCTACCGGGGCCTGGGGGCAACACTGATGAGGTAAATCTCTACTCTTCCCCACTCCTAGCAAATGTAGACCAGTCAGCGTTGATGCAACATTCAAATCTGTTGTTGTTGTTTCCTTCCAGGGATGTTCCATTCTCTATTGTTTACTTCCCGTTGTTTGCTAATCTAAACCGCCTGGGTCAGCCCAGCCCAGAGGAGTCATCACCTTTCTACTGGGCGTTCCTCTCGGGCTGTGCCGCAGGATCCACTGCTGCAGTGGCTGTCAACCCCTGCGATGGTAAGTTTTCCAGGCTGTGATTCAAGATATAAAATAAATCTAATATTATCCATATTCTTAAAAGTGTAAAATCTTTAATTCCAGTGGTGAAGACCAGACTACAATCCCTGAACAAAGGAGTCAGTGAAGAGACATACAGTGGAGTTGTGGATTGTGTAAGGTATGGTGGCACATCCTTGGCTGTAATTCTGTGTTGTATACTTTGTCTTTGTGCATATGTATAAATAAACCCACTCCTGTGTCTCAACAGCAAAATAATGCGGAAGGAGGGCCCGTCTGCCTTCTTGAAAGGTGCCGGCTGCCGGGCTCTGGTCATCGCACCTCTGTTCGGAATCGCACAGGTCATGTACTTTGTTGGTGTGGGTGAATATATTCTCAGCAGCTCGCCTCTAAACCTGTCGGTGTGAAGACCACGTGGGCTGAATGACTATCGCTGGACCTCACCGAACAACAGGCAGCTACATACAATCAGTTTACAACAAAAAAGGAAAAGAGGAGTCCTGTCACGGACTTCAGGATGCAAAGACCTAATATCATCTGTGATCTGACAACTGTGAGGCACTTGCACTCTTTTGTGACTTTCTCAGTTGGCTGAAGCGATTGTTTGCACTTGAAGCTATTGGCCTTTCGGTGTTGGGGATTCAGTTGATCTTTTTTTTTACTTCGTCCCCAAACAGTCATTTCTGGTTTCCCTCTGTGAGGGAGGGTAGGTCACTGCATCACAGAGATGTAAGTAAGTAAGTAAGTAAATAAATAAATATGTTCTTGTCTCATGACGCACGACGTTGAACTTGGAACTAATATTTGTCATGGCTAATGCATAGGGAACAGTTTACTATGTATATATATATATTTTTTTTTTTTTTCCGTAAGTAATTTCTTTCAAAAGTAGTTTTTATACACATTTTTAACAGTATCTGCAGATCTGGCTGAACTTGAGCCTTCCTAGCAGCATGGGACCAGGCTTTTTACTTAACCAATTTTTAAAAATGTATAAAAATCTTAGTACACGTTTTATTGTTACTGGTCTAAGTTTCCATCTTGGTCTGGAAAAACTTGACAACATCCATGCACATCATAGCTCTGTACGTTTGTGTAACATTGTGAATTAGCTGCATATGCATACGTACACCTGGAATCGATATCATTTCTGGTTTGTGCTGTAATAGAGCCGATCATGTATTTTGGTTCTTGTGACTTGAAACCAGCATTTTCGCAATGGAACAAAAAGTCTGTTGCGCCACTGTGTTTGTAGTGGAGTTTTGTACATGTCTCGTGTGTGTATATGTGTATATATATATATATATATATAAAAAAAACGCATTAAATTTGTGACTCATTAATTCCTGTTGCACTGTTGTCTTTTACATTGTTTTCATGTTAAGCATTGACTGTTTTTTTTTTTTATTTTATTAAACATAGTTTCTGTTCTTGCTGAGCAGTGAGGGAAATGAGTGCAAACATTAAAGATGCAACTCAATATATTTTCAAAATATTTGAAGTTGTAGCCTAACAGTTGGTCAAACATTTCTCAAGGGTATCATATAATTGCTCTCCCAATCATGACCCTGCTATAAAAACTAATAAGCTGGTTTACGTTTGGGCTCATGTTAAACTATCTGCTAGAAAGACATTGACAGGGAGCGTTGCTATCAGCACATTTACAACTTGCAACCTCAAGTGGAAGGAAAGGAGCCCCCACACCCACACCCCGCAGGGTTCCTTGGAAGTCGGCAGTTGCTAACCCGCCCATTGCCCTCCATTTCTGTCAAATTCTCACTATTGAGAAAAGTAAAATTAACAACTCGAAGGCCATTCAACCATTTTTCATAAAATTTGAGACGTCATCTTGAGAATATGTTCTCATAGTAATATGAGAACTTTTTTTTCAAATTGTTTCAGTGTAACACATTTGTAGGTGGAGCCTAAAGTTTTATTCTGGCCTATAGTGGGTGATTATTCAAACTTGAAACAGCTACTGTTTATGGGTATGACATTTGCATTCAAAACTTTACGATGAGCTATCTAAACTAAAACTCACATGTGAATATTTTAAACTATTTTATTTATATATATATATATATATGTGTGTGTGTGTGTGTGTGTATGTGTGTGTGCGTAGATATATATATTTCCAGAAATTTCGTATACTTATGCAAGGCTTCAATTATAGCCAGTGGTTTAAGTGACTGCTAGCCCTGGGTTGCTGCATGTCTGCTTGAAAAGAATAAGCTTCTCTGAGACTGTTGCTTATGTTTTTTACTCTTTATAACACACATCTAAACCAGCAAACAAACAACAAATGTGCTTTCACAGAAGTCTGCACACCTGCTGATGATCCATTTATTATGAGTTAATGTAAGAAGCAGCTGACCCCAGCTGCCCCGCTGAGATCCAGTAGATGTACTTAGTATTGCCCACATGATTTTTTAAAACTTCTTTTTGGGTTCATTTTTGTTAAACAAGTAATGGGAAGGTAAATTTATCTGGTTATTTGTCTGAATTTGATCAAATTTTTACAAAAAAAAAAAGAAAAAAAAGACAAGGTAAAAAGCCAGGTTATGAGAGAGCAGTTTCTTATCAGTGAACGTGCAGAGCACCGGCATGTTCAGGAAACTCCCCGACCACAACATTTTCATTACTGAACTTTTATGCTTTCTTCCTGTGACACTAAACAGGAAGTCAGCTTGTGATTCAGGTAGAAGACAGACAAAAAAAAGGGCAGAAAATATATGAATAAAAGCACCCAGTAGTTTTATTGTGGTTAACAGTACAACATAAACTATATTATGCTATAATTCACATCTTATTGGCACGCCAACAAAATTTACATCCACGATAACTCACACAAAATGCAAACTAGCTCACTGTTACAGTTCAAAACGTGCTTGAGAAGAGTTCAGTGCAAACTGGTACTCAGTTCATGGACAAATTTTGAAAATGTACAAAAGGGAAGTTTATCATCAGACCCTCCTAACCCTTTGGGTTGATTTCCTATCTACATATCCCCTATTGTGCTTTTACAGTAAAAAATACTCGAGAGCGAAGGCAGAGAGCAAGCACAGTCACAATGTACATACTCAAATGGTGAGTAAGAGAAAAATAATTTAATTGTTGGTGGTTTGACTGTGCAATAAAATCATACTACATCGACACATAGTAGAAATGTATTCTGCAAAGGTAGGCTAGTCCTCAAAACACTTAAACACACAAGGTAGGATGAAGTATGGCATTAGATCTAAAAGAGTGAGAAAATGGATCAAATAATGTTAACCTAAGATGTGAACGGAGCTGTCCATATTTACAGCAATACTCCTTAGTGACAACACTAGGCCTCCAGGACTGAGCTGTGGCTGCAGTACACCCCTGCAGCCTCTGCTGAGCACCAGAGGTCCAACAAAAACATGTTAAAAGCAAGGAATGCCACAGAGTTGGAGAAGGGACAGAGAAATAAATCGGTGTTTCAGTGCTGGTGGAGCCGAGGGGATGGTGCGAGGATAATGATCCAGCGTACTGTGTTGAATTTGATCTGTGTGGTGAAACTCCCCACCACTACAATCTGGACTTTGAGGAATGCTGTTCAAATGTGACTTTGGTGTTCTCCTTCTCATGCGCATACATTGATTATGAAGGGCTGAGTGAGCGCGTTCTGGTCTGGTGGGGATCGGGTCACCATCTATATAACCTCCCTGCTGTTCCTGATGGCGCAACACAGGACCATGCTGAAGATCATTCCAATGATCTGAAAATGGACAGACGTTCAGTGACAGGTTAAATCACACATAAGAGCCACAAGTTGGTGTCTTTAGCAAAATGGGCAAAAAAACCCCCCATCTTACTTAAAGTTTAAGGTCAATATATTGTAACTTCTCACCATTACTCCGGCAATGCCAATCCCTATATATCCAATGATGTGCAGCTTTTCATTGAAGAAGTCTATTATTGCAGTCAGACAGTCCTGAAGGTGCATAAAACAGAGAAAACAACATGACAGCTCCACTAAATGAGTCACAGACTCAGGCAAGCTGCTTCTTGTATATTGGTGCTATGCTGCCGCCATGTGGCCATGAAACGTCACAGCAGGTGGGAAGATTTACCTGGGTGTCTTCTGGAGCGTCTCCACACAGTTCCCGAACCGTCTCCGGTGAGGAACCTCCACAGCAGTTCAGCTGAAATTGATAAAGAAAAAAAAAACAAAAAACAACCTTATGGTGTTAGTGCTACATCTGACAGCCCGGACAAAGAGTCAAGTCGTACTCACAGTCTTGTGGTAAATTAATGCAATTGCGGTTCCATTCGAATTGTCATCAGCAATGGAGCTGCTATAAAACTTTTGGATTTCTTCTGAAATCTGTTTATAAAAGTAAAAGAATAAGAAAAACTTACTGATGATATTTTATTTTAGAAAAACTGACATGAACAGTAAAGAAATGTTTACATTTACCAGTTCCTTGTTCATGAATCCAAACACACCAGCAGTGATCTCTGCTCCAAAGATTATCAGAAGGCAAACAAAGAACTAAAAAATAAGAAAGAAAATTTATTATTTCATTTTAGGATTGGTTTGCTTTGTTTCACAAACTGGCCTTTGTGATAGAAATGTTTTGGGGTCTTTAAGAAATAACTGCTTGATATCAAGTTAAAAAATGTCATTTTTAATCCTTGGAAACAACAGTTTGAAAATGATATTTCGCACTACTGTATTTAATTTTTATGTCCAAGTTTAGGGGAAAAAGATACGTTATTAAATAATAAAAAAAGTGAGTTTTTATATAATGTCCTTTGACCTATACCCTCCTGTTTCCGTTTATAAAATCAAGAGTCTAATTCATTTAACCTGCTCTCTCCTATCTTTACATTCGTAGCACATTGTATTTTAGGAAATTAATTATATACAAATATACAAAATATAGACCTCTTTTCTTCTAATGTCCACATTCACAGTCAGAACATTCAAACAACAGCAATATAATAAAGAACAATGACACAAGTGTGCACTTCTCAGTGTTTGAACCCACCGATGCAAGAAGACACTGAGACTCACGCATGGCACCAAAACAACCGAAGAAGCCAACGACCATCATCAGGGCCCCTGCGCCGAGAAGGATATACACCGCTGAGGGGACACAGAGGCACTTTGATCAGTTTGTGTTACTGTGTTCAAACTGCATTAGGAAACTTACAGTCAAGTTTGTGATTTATGAGTTCAGGAAATCGAATGAGACACAGAACAATGAGGAGGATCATGTGAGTTCACAGCTCCAGTCGAGGGTGGGAGCGTGATCCTGGCACTTTCATGTATTTGGTGAAGCAGAGTTTATAAGAAGAGCGTTGTGCTTGAGTAGCAGCCGGAGCACGTAGGCGTAAACTTCTTTAATAGTCCAAAAGCTCAGAGCTGCCTCCCACAGCTCACAGCCTGATTATAATCCTACTCCTTCATTGTGTGTTTTTCTGGGGAGATAACTGATGGTCTTTGTAGCATGGTTTAGTCTTTAAAAGAAGAAAAAAAAGAAAGTTGGGGCTATTTTAAGATGTGTATGTGTGCGAATCACGTCAGAGCTGCAATGATCACTGTATCTAAATTCCAAATGTGAAAATCCACACACAAAAATGGTTATAATATGCTTCATTTTTCAAGGCAGTTCAATAAATTGATCCACTGAACAAAACACAAGCTGATCTCTTCTCCTTTGGGAACATAGAAATATACTAGAAGTATAACTAGAAGTCCTTTCCATTTGGGGACCTTCTGTCAGATGCAAGACCAGAGTCTGTCATAATCAAATAAGAACCTAAATCGATTGGGCAAGAGAGTCCACTGAGAACCAAGGTTTTGGTTTACTCTTTGATGTATTAGTTTGGTTTCCAGTTACAGATTTTGTTCATTCATGCTCCTGCAGAGTAAAGCAGAAAAATAGATGCCATCTGTGCCATAAAATGGCAAATCAAATTTTAGAGGGTTTGATTGCTGCGAAATGCAACCGTCTCAGCTCCCCTCGAGCCCGGGTGACGTCATCTCCTTGCCTGCTCCCCTGTTCCCAGTCTTCACAACCAAGTCCTCTCCACTGTAACTATACACCAAGCTGGTCCCCGAGGTAGGCTGGGGACCTAATCAGTGACACAGACAGCAACCACTGCAGTAATTTAATTAATCCACACGGGGCCAATGCAAGCTGTTGTTTTCCTGTTGTCGAACAAAGGGGAGGTAAATATGCGGCGGAGAGATGGATGATCTGGAGGGAGCGGGAAGCATGAGATGTACAACTTCAAAGGGTATTATCTGTGTTAGCGATGGAAAGTATAATGAGCCAAGAAACCTTTGACTGTTTTTAAAAGGTGTCAACACGGAGCTGCTGCTTTTTTTTCCATCGCTTCATCACAGACTTTAATATGTGCTCTTTTACCAAAGCGCTTCCTCTTACTGATGACATCTTGCAGACATGCGACAAAGCAACCTCCTGCTTCCCAAAGTGGGTATCATTCAGACACACACTAGCAAATGTAAACATCTGTAACATCTCTTATCCTCTGTCCCCATTTTATATACACATGTAATGGCTGTTTAAACACTGGAGAGCATCGAGGTGACAGAATGGAAAGTGAATCGTCCAGAGGGAATGGTGCCACTTTACCTTATTATGGTATCAGTTGTGTTTAGTCTCTTTGTCAGGGGTGAATTCACACAGCAACACTCCAGTGTTCTGCTCAGGATCTTTCTTTTTTATGACATTTGTTATGTTGTGACAGATACTATACATATAGACTCAACTTACATTAGGCATTATCTTATTTTAAATCTTTTCATAATGTGAGTAGCTTGTGACTGTTTGCAAACTACATTTAATATGAGCTGCATCACAAAAAGACCTCATTAAAGATGGAGAGTTGCCCCCTCAGTTATCCTCCCGCTTATTCACTGAGGTGGCTTGAGGTTTATAGAGTACTGAATATAGGTAACTAGCTGCAGATGGGCTGTAGCTCATATTAAACCTGTTAACGAATAAGTGGAAAGGTTTTATTTTGGCTAATTGATTGAACAAGCATCAAACTACTCTGGATTTTTTTTTAAATTTCTTTTTTAGTAACCCAACTTTTAAATTCAAATGGAATATACTGAGTTTGGCCTGTGCATAAGAAGTGGTTTTAGTATCAAACTTTATAAGCACTTTTATCATTTTTTGGTCTGCTTACACCAATCTATCATATATTACCGCCCCACCTATATCAATTTTCACATTACTACAATGTTTGTATACACATAATGCAGCAACAGTAAACTAATCCTACTAGATTTCCAACTGGAACAGTGTCAGTGTCGGTGTAATGTCATTCCCTGCTCCAAATCCTGACTCTCAGAGCAAATGGGCCTTCTCTTAGGAACCTTGAGTCGCCCCCTGCAGGCCAGCTGGAGTAGAGCTCCAACCCATTACTTTAATCCTTTTTACACAATTTATGGTTCTGATGTGTTTTAATGACTGATCCATCACTTCCTAAACCTCCTAAAACAAAGAAAACTAAAACAAAGCCTATTAAAAACACTTTAAAGGCTCACATAACATAAGCTATGTCATTTTGCTTAAAAGAAATAAATAAAGGTGCTGATGCAGTGAGCAGAAAGTAAGGCACAAGAAAGTAGAAAAAGGGTGTAAAATTGATTCTTATTTACTCATACACAGTATGAGAGACAAATTCCAACATATGTGCATGTCAAATAACTAAACTGAAAAAAAAAAGGATCTGATCATCGCTACTTTGCATAAACGCATCACTGCCACATTTTATCTGGGTGGACTTAAAACTCATCAGCTTTTTTTTTTTTTAATTTGCTGTTATTATTTTGGGTTAAAATCTTTAGTCTCTTTAACAGGATAGTTTTATTTTCAGAGATAACATTTGATAGATTACAAACATCTATAAATATTATAGTTTCTTGAGCTTCTTTGTGGAATGGTTATTTAGAAGCTGTGCTGTATGAGATCATGGCAGTTACAGGAGGCGTCTTCAGAAGAGCCTTCTGCCACCCAACACATCCAACCTGTTACTCATGTCCTGAAAGAGAGCACCAGTTTCATGACAGCACAGCAGGGAGCTGATGAAGTGAAGTCACCATTTTAGGTCATGGTCTAAACGGGAGTTGCAAGAATAGGCTTCTTTCTAATCATCGTCTCCTACACAGAGCAAGAAAGAGAGGGCCTATTGTATTGATTGTTGAACACTGAAGGCTGTTTGTCTTGTGTAGTGTATGTTTTAATAATCTGCTCTGTGTTTTAGTGGGAGTATTGCAAAGAAGCTCCTCATTCAGTATTCTAAAGCCACCTGAGAACGCAATAACGTATATATTTCAGCAGAGAGACAGAGCTTTTATTATCAGTTAGAAGCTGTAATCTGTTTGCTGTCGTTTGTCCATGTCTCTTTGACCAATTCATGTGACTCCATTTGAAAGAATCAAATAAGTGTCTGCCAGTTCAAAGTACACCCAACTATAACCTATAAAGATTCTGCTTACTTTCCACTTGGTGCACACCTACAGGGAATCCCAAGCTGCAACCACAGATTAAAGGTAAAAAGACATTACCGCCATGTCACAAATTGTTTTGATAACTTTGATGGTGGTACTTAATATTAAAATAGACGAGATATGTGTCTTTGAGACCTTATTATCTTTTTCGTCAAAGAGGTCGGCTAACATAGTTAATGTTAATGTTGGTTAATGTTGCTAAGGAGACCATAATGCCATGCAAAAACAATTTTATTGACTTAAAGCAGCACAAAATACTTTTTTTTCATTATAAAGTACTAGTTTCAATTCATGTGAATGAATAATCTGATTACTTTTGGGAAGTGCTGTTTAAGTAAAAGTGACTAAAGTTAATTTTGGACTCCAATGGAGGCCACTCAGAGTCAGGTCGTTAGGACAATGGCTACTTTTTGTACCCAGAGTTAAAAAAAACACGATGACGCAATGTTTTGCATTAAAGCTCCTCACCTGTGGAAGTAACTCCCAAAATGCATCAGGGCTGCTAAAATTTTCAATTACTTTCATTTGTTTTATTCTTTTTAACATATGTCTGTCTTTAATTCTGTTTTTAAACTCTTTTACTTTTTATTGCATTTTTAAAAATGTTTTTATGTAAAGCACTTTGAATTGTCTGGTACATGGCTGAAACAAGTTTCTCCAGACATTATTTGGCATGGGAAAATCCACAAGGTATTTCCCCTTACAACAGAAGTGCTCCGGGTGCTGGCAGCCACTTCTGCAAAGCTGGGGGGATAGATCCAGCTAATCAATACTTTGCTGTACACTCCATAAACATGAAACAATAAATCATAGCCTTGAGCCTTCGGTTACAGTTAGCAGACAGCTAAGCTATAAGCAACATCCAACATTACACTGTGCTGTCACTCAATGCCCACTGTCCTCGTAAATCTACATGTTCAACCTCACAAGACACTGCAACACATTCAGCTTTTTCAGGAAAATTAAGTTATCAGTCCAGGAAAAGAACAAGAGACTGCGAATGAAGCAATTACTGCACATAACTCCAACTCTATTCATTATTTCATACATTTATTTTCATAATTTCCAAATGGAGGAAATGCCTGATGATTATAACAAAACTGATAATGCTTTCTTCTGGAAATAATGACACAGATACTCTACTCAGTTTATTAACATATGCTTCACTAAAAAGCTCTGCAGTAAAAATTACAGGAGGGTTCCCCTGCAGTTAACCAAGGTTTGTAAAATGATCATTATATAGCAGCATAAAAGCCATGAAACTCACATCAGATCATGAAATATAATAAGACATGATGTGTGTCTTATTATGTTTCATCAAGAGAGACACAGCTCTTTGGCTGTATTTCAACAGACAACACCCTTGAGATGCAGAACTGCTTAAGAAGGAATCAATGAGCATCATTACTGTGGAAACAGAATTATTGAAAGATTTTACTGACGAGCACAACAAGCTCTTACTGAAAATAAATCCTGTTTCTTTAGGGTACAGTATGGTGCAGATGTGAGGCTGTAAAAGCTATGACGTACCTATGAAGAAGGTTTCAGGGGCTCCATCACCTGTCAGGAGCTTCACCGTGTCTGGATCGAACCTGAGCCACAATCCCACCGCCAGCACCAACAAGCCTGACAACTGAGGGTTGAGAAATGACAAGTGTTTAAATAACACACATTACTAATATTGATTATTTTCTTTTAAAACAACACCAGATACATTCGTCCAGAAACACATGCACTTCAAGATCGCTAGTGTTTTTTATTCCTTCCTATATTATCAGTTAGTTAAGATTCTGCCGATGGCACTAACTCTTTGTCTTGTCAGTAAAGTAGCTGCTGATGCTTTCAGCTTGTTTTTCTTCCACTTATTCAAAAGAAAAGTCCTGCCAGGAATGTTAATGCTACACCTCTTGAGCAACCACGGTCCTGTCAGAGAAGATTAAATAAAATAAAATTCCAGAATTTCAAGTATCTCATCTCTCTTGAGCAAACGTGACCAGAATCAAACCTAGGGAAAAATCCTTCCTCCCACATGTATTTATATTTCATTAATATTTATTTTACTGTCAACAAAGCCAGGGTGAACAGGTAATGTTGAAATATAGAAGTTAACAAGGACTTCTTCATCTGGATTTTTCAAGGGTATTTTTCTGTTTATTCTGACTTTTTATTTCTTAACAGGGGAAATAAAAAAGGGAGGACCAAGCCACTTTGCAATAGCAGCCTGTGTGTCCACATGGACCATGACATGTGAACATCAGCACTGGGGGTCCATCTCCCACGGTGCGTTTCAGCCACAGGCTGTGCCAGCCTCACATCGTCTGGGTGATGTAACTCACACTGGCATCGGCCGCTTGTTGGCTCAGCACCCCAAAATGACAGAGCACTGTACGCCGCCTCCTTTGGCTCTGTTCACAACAGTTCTGCTTTCAGCCCCAAAACGGCCAGACAAAGAGGCCGCTGTCAGTCACGACACAAGTGATCATCCTGCAGAGCGGGGATCAGTCAATGCAGCCTCTCAAAGCCAAACTTACTGTATCCTTTAACAATTAAACCATAGCTGTAGTCAGTATTTGACAGCTGAACCAGTCCAAGACTGTCAGATTCAGCTGGGACTGATTTGCCTTTTTATTTTGGTATCTTTTTACATCTCACAGAGACCATGAAATAAAGCTCAGTTCTTGTGTTGAATGAACAAGAGTTAAACTGCACTCAGAATATAATGAAATGAAACTGGTACTGATTAAACCCAAGTATTACATTGGAGACTGGGACACAAGAGGTCTTACAATTAAAGAAGGAAATATTCAAAGTTTATTGTACTATTTTCTCTGAACTTGTGGATTACAAGATTGTTGTTGTTATTGTTTTTTTGTTTGTTTTTTTACTTTATCAGAACTATTAAAAATCAAATAATATAAAACACACGTGAAGATAAAATACCTAAACCATGGTTCTGAAACTTATTTTAAAAGTCAAAATATGAATTATGCACATCTTCCCCCATAAGCTCATCATCTCGGTTATCTGGGAAGCAATCACAAGATACCAAAACAAAACCTTGCATGATGTTCCCAAAACAGATTAACCCTGACTGTGAGAAAAAAAGAACATCTAGATAATGTAGACAAAACCAGACCTGCAGCAGGAAAGTCACAACAAAAAGCCAAATCACTGGACTGAACCTTTCTTAGGAAAGTAGCAGCACCCTGCAGATCTGATATGCTGCAGAAGAAAAAAAAAAAAAAGAAACCGGCTGCATTATACCCAAGACAAGTAATGACGGCTCTTAAGACCCTGGCGGCTCTAATAAGATGATGTGAGTTAAAATTAAAAAGATATTTAAAAGGCTGCAACTGCTTTATCGATTTTGAACAAATGAAACGAGAAGAAGATGATCGATCATTCGTTTTGAGAAGCAGAGTGGAGTCAGAGGGAGTCGGTGTGGTCAGAGCAGGTGCGCGGAGGCGATGCGCAGGATCATTGTCACAATTTATCAAACGAATAACCAAGTTAAAAACGATAATAAAGACAAAGGCATCTTAAACTGTAACATAAGACAGCCTACTGTATGCAGTATGGTTAATGTGTAAACCCCACAGGCGGAGGGGCTCACTAACAGGTTTTCTACTTGAAAGCTGAATTCTTTCTCCGATTATAAACAATAATCAAACCCTCTACAGTTCTTTTGGTTGCAAAAGAATCAGGCTACGGATGATTGGGATGCGTAAAAACTGGACTAAGTGTAAATTACATCGTTTCCATACGAGAAGCGGACTCACCCAGAAGATGAAGTTGAAAGCGAACAGAAGGTATTTCACGCATTTCATCGCACCTTGCACTTTGCTCATGATGCCGCCTGATTTGTCGATACGTCCGATCGAAATCCTTCTGATTTTGCAAATCCTCTTTTCTTCCAGTTGGACATCAGCCCATGCAGCGATGAAGATCTGCCCCCGTTACGACGCACACGCATGGAAACATGCGCACCAGCTGCACGCTGCACGGCGACTTGCGCCGCCCATTGGAGCTGGGAAGGTGGGGTCCGGGGTCCGGGGTCCGGGGTCCGGGGTCCAGGGACCAGCTGGGATCCCGGAGGGAGAAATCAAAGCTCTGTGACAGTAGAAGGAAAAGGTTTAACTGCATGATGTCACTGTTTAGTTTCTGACACTAAAAGGGCATGATTTACTCAAAGATGACATTTCCTCGTTTTATTTAATTCCATTTAAAGGAGATTATTTTGGGGTCTGCTTGTATCTGATGAAGAGACATGTTGTGTTTTTTTCCCCCTTATGTGTGTTATGGTTGGGAGTAAGCTGACACAAATTATGACCTTCATTTTGGTTGTTGGACAAGACCTTATCACACATCGCCCTTCAGGAGTGACTGACGTCAGTGTTTATTATGGTAATATAGTCGGAGTGTGAACTTTCAACAAACAGACACAACTATAGTAACACAAACTGCAGACCCACAATTCTTGTGTTCAGAATACATTATGGTTCTGGGTTGATTGCCAAAGTTAAGCTCTTTGCAGGTCTCAAAGAATCCTGTTGCAAGTTTTGACAATTGCAGCTGTAAGAGAAGTACTTCAACACATTTTGGATTGACTACCATGGCCTCAAAAAGAAATGGAGCAACTACTATTGATATGAAAACATGGGTGAAATGCACCCCATTCATCAAGGAAATGTTTGGAATTACCCATTAATCTAATATACTGGGAGAAAGTTGGATCACTGGAAGAAAACTTCAGCTGAAGCAAAAAGAGATCAGTGAGTCTCCACACAGAAACATCTCACAGACTAAGAGCCTTTTTGCTTCGAGGTGACTTCACTGTGCTGGCCCACTATCATCTTCATGGAATTATAGTTGAATTAATTAGATTTTGAAGATCAGAATTACTTTGACTTTCAGCCTATTTTTATGAAGACAATTGACTATCTGGAAAGAGCTTCAACATGTCTGGCTCAAGTGTTCACATGGATCACACAGAAAAAAAAAAGAGAGCGAGAAGCAATAATTCATATGCACCCTTTGTTCATATGTACCCTTTGATGGACATATCCTGTCTTTTCTCTGGTAAAAGCTGGGAAAGGCTTCAGCAGATTTATGACCTAAGCAGGACTGGAAAGGACTGAATATAAAAACTGTCTGAATGGAATTTGTGTTTGAACAAAGTTTCCCATAAATATCTTAAATAAAATGATAAAATGATGTCATTTGATATGTCAAAGGCTCTCTAATCTTTTAATAATCTTCACAGATTAGCCATATATATATACACACACACACACACACACACACACACACACACACACACACACACACACACACACACACACACAC
>JAOWBL010000020.1:6736136-6763544 GCA_028564865.1 Zenarchopterus dispar | reverse complement strand
TTATATATATATATGTTATATATGTTATATATGTATCTATAATTTTTTTTTTCTTGAAGGGTTAAAAAAAAAGATGGTCGTTTTTCCTACTATGTTGCCTAAACCCTGAATGTAACATGACGTGTGCGCAGCTTTTACGCACAGTTAAAACGTTAATTACTGGGAATTTTATTGAAACTTGTAATAACTTGTAATAGCTTTACCGTTTGTGAGTGAAACGATGTTTGCTAATTGTTACCTTTTAGTAATGCCGAAGTCCTCTTTTATTGTGCAGAGTCATAACATCCTTGGACGTTATGAATTTAAAATAAATACACGTTAAATAAATTACATATGGAAAAAATATTTAACTATAAATTATTATTCTGTTTTGTGCTCACAACAGTCTGGTAGTTTTTGGTAATAATTTTTCTAACTTTAGACGAAGCAGGATATACCTCCTTTTGTCCACTAGAGGGCAGTATTGGTTTAACTCTGCAGCAGTGTCGTGGTACTTGAGGAAAAGAAAGTTTAAGTTGTTTAAGATGTAGAACCATCAGAAAACATAGCTTTTTTCAAAAGCTGTACTTTATAGAAATATATCTCAGCAGCTGTTTGTCTCTGTTTCCTCTTTGGCCCGAAGTCCTCTGAGTAACACCAAACATCTTATCAGCTGTGGAGGACCTCTAACACTAAACTCTGAAATAAAGTCACATTGACTGTTTGCCAGCAGCATGATTTGTATTGTGCGGACAGCCAGTGAAATGTTTCTGCCAAGGCAAAGAATATTGTAAGCCATGACATAATTAGCCATATAAAATCGACACATCTTATTTCAATTTAAGTATTTAGCAATTCCTTAGGAAAAAAATATTAAAAAATAAATATTGAGACATCATACACAAAGCAAAATATTACACCAATGGCAATAAGAAGAAAAAAAGTCATGTGTGCTCCCTCTATGCTCCAGTAAAAAATAACCTCATAAAAGACACAATGCATGTTTGTATGTCTTTAATAAATAACAATATTAATAACAACATTTGTACAAAAGTTTTGTGTATATCAGACCTGGGTCAAATTGTATCAGCAAAATTTCAGGGCGGTATTAGTCTTTGAGAGTGTGTGGCATGCTGTTAGGCTGTACAATGTGAGGCAGAAAAATATTACAAGTAACTGTCTGTGTTATCATCCCAAAAATCCTACGGGCTGTTGCTCTGTCACCACCAGTGCAGCTGCTGTTTATTGGTAACAGCACAGGTTTTAGCCTGTGGTGTCTGGAACCGAGTCACATGGGCTCATAAACCGAATTGCTGTGTTTTCGGAAGCTGGAGTTTACGGTGCAGCTGTGGTTTGGTATAAAACCTGTTTCTGTGTCCAGAAAACATCACTAAGTACCTCTAAATTAAACCTGTTGTGGAGACAGTGGAAAATTCTCCATATAATTTAGAGATTATCCCAAATCAGCTCATACTGCATTGTTAAGTTCTGGAAATGTAAATAGTGTAATTGGGTTTGAAGGTATTTAAAAGGTTGCTGGCTGTAAAATAAAGTGTTGATAGCAATTAAATCCAGACATGTTTGAAACTAATGCAGCTGCACAAGTGGAGAGTCTGCAGACTTAAGCCCAATTATAAGGTGGTTCTTTTGAGGTTTAATGAAGAACGTGAGGAATTACATCTGTAACACAATTTATTAAACAAACAAAAAAAAAAGTTTACTTTAAAAAATGGAATTGGACTAAAAGTGATCAAAAATACTGAAAAAATATGTAAATAAATACTGCATATTCAATGGTATATCTAAATCCTTTCCTGAGGAGAGAGGATATAAGAAAAATAGAAGCAGTTACTCCAGTTTACATTTTCTGTCTCAATTACCTGTTTTGTAGATAGTATAAATCCATTACAATTCATTTAACCTGTTAACATTCATTTCAGGCCTGAAACACATTAAAAAAAGCTGTTACAGGAGCAATTTAATGGGTGAGATGAGATGAGGATGAGAGAAAATCATAATGATGCCATTTGAAAATTCTGAACTCTGCTGAAATTAGATGGGCAGAAGATAGAAACTGTTAACACAAGCCAGAAAAAAAATAAAATAAAATTAAAAAATATAGAATAATAGTAATGTTTAATACTAATTAAAACTTTACAATAAAATAAAGATAACTTATGTTAAACCTGCCCAGAGGAGGTATCTCTGGGATGGACCATCACACAATGGAAATGTGTACTGTACCTTAACTCCAGATTCTCCTTTGAAGAGTTGGCACCATGTCCTCCTGACCAAAGTTGAAATGAGTAAAACATGCACTGACAATCCCATATACATCTTAGGACAAATTTGCAGGAAGAATTCAAATATTAGAGCTGAAAAGCTTCATTACTTGACATTCTCAATACCGTGTCTTTTTAGCATCGTGAGAAGGAATGAAAACATAAGAAAATGGCAAAGTTTTACTGTCCCACCTTTTTTTGTGATGTGCTTCAGTCTGAAATTATAAGAAGGAATATGCAATAACATGAGAAATGAAGTCATGAAAGGAAAACCATGAAATAGCTGGGATTCACACCATCTGTAAAGAATCAAACATTTAAAAAAAAAATGTTTTCAACATAGTTCTTCACTGTCAAAACTTACACAGCTACAGCCTCTTACTTCAAATAGGTGAAAACCTTAAGCTGCAAACCACATGCAGATAGTTTTTGACCCAGGTCTGGTGTATATATATATATATATATATATATATATATATATATATATATATATATGCAGTCCTCATACTTTGACATATATCAATAATTTACGTTGTGCAGGGAGTGAGGTCTTTTGGTAGTAACTTGTGTACGTAAAGAAAGGCACGACTGTCTGCATATAAGCTGTATTACTGAGTGTGAGCGTCTGTGTTAGTGTGTTGTGCAGTAAAAGTCTTCATTGTCGCCACGACTTGCGGCTGAGCACACACACGCACGCCACGTTAATGCGTATGAGCCTCCACGCCACCAGGTTCTTGAATGAAGTCAGCGCTCGGACAAAAGTGTGCGAGTTGGTGCAGTAGGAGTTCCAGTGTCTTGCATCGATTCCTAAACAGCCTGAGCCGCCCGATCGAGCGTTGTGACACGTCGTCTCAAAGAAGTACTGCTTCTTGTTGACGTTGTTGATGTTTACATCTGGTAGCACTGTCACTTCATTGCCTGAAATGTCTGTGGCTTTGGTCTTGTTGCCCACCCAGACGCTGATGCTCTCACACACTGAGTACACCCCTCGGTGCTGCGGCTGCCCTGCTCGCCTGCGGGTCCTTCTGCTGGCGCCCTGTGATTCTGATGGCTCTGCATCGGGGGGCTCGGAGCTGAAGAGCACCCTTGGTGAGAGGTAATGGCGCTTGGTGAAGAGTTTGGGGTCCACGACGGGGATGGAGCTGGGGATGGTCTGCTGGGCTCTTGTGGCGCTGCACGAGTCCCCTCTGGTGGTGAACGCGGCCTGGGCGCTGACGAAGAGGAACAGGACCAGCTTGGACGACCACATGGGCACACAACCTGAGATTGTCAAAACAGGAACAAGAATGAACAGACAAACAGCCCATTTACACGGTCACGAGGGCTGGCACTGATAAAATAACAAACCAATCCCTGCAGCTGGGTTGAAAAGTTAGAACTTTTACTGGAGTATATATAAATAACCTGATTGTAGTGGACCTTAGAATCAGTCAAACGCAAACTCGAAGAACAATAGATAACTTTTTTCCACTGTGCTGTTTTTTTAACAAAAAAAAAAGTCAGAAAGGGGAGAAAAATAATCATGTGGAAAATACTAAGTACCCCTTTTATATGATCAGGATCTCAGAGAGTAAGTTTCATTCAGGTACTGCTAATTGCCAGCCCTTGATGAAATGATCTGCAGATGTGCAGACCTCCAACAGTCAATGTTTTCGCAGTAGATGGTCTGGAATATTCAGGTGTGTATTAGCACAATGCCAAGAAGGAAAGTCATGAGTAATGGCCTCAGAGAAACAAATGTTGCAGCACATGAGTCTGGAAGGAGTTATGCATCAGTTTTCATATCTCCACAGGCAGACATGATGGAAGTTTAATGCTCATTTGTAGTTGTGTCCATTCCTTTTTTCCCATCTGTCTGCAGAAAATGCCAAACAGTCACCTATTTTTAGTTGCTAACTTCTTCTTTTCCTGATTGGTAAGCAGCCTAACAACCCTGTGTTGGTTTTCTTGCAGAAAACAATATAACACAATCAACTGTTCTCCAACAAATTGGGTCTGGTTTTGGAAAAGGTTCTGCTCAGGAGTCTTGCAAAGCATTTGGCGACTCTGACAGCTTGCAATAAATCCACCATAGCCGAATTTGTGTCATCATACACAGAAGACATACAGCAAATTTCAGAAGAGCCTGCAGACTTTGGCAACTTTTACAGAGTGCAGCAGTGTGATTTAAATTCTTTGCAAAGATTTATTATCATGGTTTTATACCTGCAAAAACATCTCACATGAGAACCCATTATTTCAGTAAGCTTTCATCCAACTCCTTTTTTTCTAAAGAAGTTGGTGTCTTACAACATAAATGTAATACTTTAATAGCAAGCACACACCAGAGCACTTTCATAATGATATGTGAGTGTTGCCTGTTTTGCAAGGCACATCTGCACCCAATGAGTTCATTTTAAGATCTGAGGTACAAAGAAGTTTTCCTCTTTAATTGTTAAGTAAATTTAATTCAGGTACATCCTGAGCTACTTAGTTGGAACACAGGAAACTACCTTACTTAAACACAAAGGGTTAAGGACTTACTGTTAATAGCTTTCAGCAAAAAGCAAAACTCAGCTTCTGATGTGGTTACGCTTTGACTCTACAAATTCTAATTAAGCAGGAAGGATACTGAAAGGAAGCACTGCTGCTGAAGCTCGGAGGGCAACAACGTCCCTGAACGAAATTATACATGTAAACAGGAAGCGGCTTAATGTTTGATATCTAATTTAAACATAACAGTGAAATTATTGGTATAATTACATCCATGGAGAGTACGGGGAACTCACTTACAGCCCCCGACTGTCTTATGATATTCTCTAGGGTCATGTAGGACGACTCCATGTGGACATTATTTATTGTCCCAACGGACGCAGAAGCAAACTCAAGCCATGCATTACATATACTTGATTATTCTTTCTATCTTTCATGGGGAAACTCTGGTATGTTTATGGTTTTATTAGTTTTCTCATGCAGTTAGCATTGGTTGAAAGGTGAGGGCACCATCATTTTCATGACTTTGTGTGTAAAGTTTTTTTTTTTTTTTTTTTAACAAAGGTTTGCAAAACTCAGATAAATGTAATCTTCTGGCTGTAATCGCACTCAGTATCAAGCAAAACCAAAACTTTAATAAAAATGTTTTCAACTCCATCAGTTGTTTGTGAAACGTCTCATTATGAACATAGTTGCATCTCAGTATGACAGACTCCTCGAGTGATCAATGTAGTTTAGTTTAAAGTGCAAAGGAATGTCTAAAGAAATGTTTTAAATTGGATCAGTGGGATGGATACTTGATTGTGATTAGTTGTTATGTTGTAAGGTAGCAACTACTCCGAATGCCCTTACATTAAACTATTTCACATTTTAATCTAACACTGGGGAATGACTTTTTTAAAAATTATTCTACTTATGCTTAATCTCTAAATTTAACCAAAACCACTTCTTTGTGTGCTAAACCAGCTTAAGTCACGCACACTGAAACCTAAAACGACATGCTCGTATTTCAAACCACTTCTCCCAACTACGCTGCTTTCTATATCACACAGATTTCTCGTAACATCTTTAAAAATTGATGACGAAGGACTTCTATTTTAACACTAATCCTGATACTTGTCTAAACGTATCTGAAAAGGGATGAACGCATCTGAGGTTTCACCTCTAGAAATATTCATGCAGCTCACATATCGGTGGGAAGGAAAAGTCGATATAGTTAACGGGCTGCAGTGTTGGAGGACTGATTCTACGGATGTGTCATGTCTGACATCTGGATTATGTCAAAGGTTTAATCTGGAAAAATAAATACTATGAGAAGTTGTCAGTTTAGGTAGTGGCACATTGCTAAACTCACTGAGTCTATTGTACTGGAATGAGCTTTAAGTTTTTGCTTTAAACCACATACCAAACTTCTAGTAATGCATAGTTGTTTTTACTAAAGCATATTACATGGTAATAAAGACTGCTGAACCAGGATGCAGTATTGTATACCACACAGTATATGTGGTATATGCAGTTTATGCAATTATTGAAAATCTTGTTTCATTTTTGTCAGCGCCTAGTTTAACCAAACATCAATCATCTATTCATCTAATCATTTATGGGAATGGTAGCCTAGTGGTTACAGAGGTGGGCTTGGACAGGGTGGACCCACGTTCAGTTCTCTGGATCAAGAACAAAGGTGAGCCACTGTGAGAGATAAGTGTAATAATTTCTGCAATTTATTCTAAACCACACAAATCTTCAGTTTTCCACTGGATTAGCCTGAAATTACATCTGTCAGACACTAGTTACACTCAGAGACTAAACCACCTACTCATAAATATTTAACATTCAATAAATTAATGATAATAAATACATATGATAATAAATACATGTGACCAAATTTTCAACTCTGCTTCATGAAAAATGAGCAACTCGGTAATTTCTCTCAAAAAGAATTGTATTTCAATAAAAGTTCTTTTTTTTTCCACTTTAATGCTTACGTAACAATCCTTCTGCACTTTTTCTACAAGATTAATTTTTTTTCCTTCCTACCCAATGAGTTCATTTTAAGATCTGAGGTACAACAAAGTTTTCCTCTTTAATTGTTAAGTAAATTTAATTCAGGTACATCCTGAGCTACTTAGCTGGAACACAGGAAACTACCTTACTTAAACACAAAGGGTTAAGGGCTTACTTAACCTGAGTTAAGAAATCTTCCTGTGTGTCCTTCAGTAATACAAATATGATGAAGAAGTACATGTTCTTCCTGGATTTATAATTATACTAATTATTCTTAAATTGAGGGGGGAGTAATTTTTGAGATGATCAATTATTTTATATTTTTTTTAACCACACAGTGGAAACAAAGAGGATGGAGACACGCGGAGAGGCACTAGTCTGACTCTGATAGACCTCACAAGTATTTACAAGTGGATCATGGCTCAAATTATGAACCATCGTACAAGCTATGGTTTTTCCTTTTGACAAGTTGTACCAACAGTTTTAATCTACAGCACTGCCTCCGACACCCGAGGCAAACACAGCGTATAATAAACTCCATGGGCAGAGTCATCACAGGAGTTAACATGCCTAGGTTTCCTGTCGTGCTGCGTTAAATATGGTCTTTGGCTAAGGATTACACATTTGTGAAGAATAGGAAATGAAACTGATTTGAATGTCTATGGAACTGTTTCCCATTTTGGGCCTAAATATTTATTTATCTAAAATGTATTGAATACCGTAAATAAGGTGTGTTTTGAAATCATGTCTGCAATGGAACATTTTTGCAACATTTTGACCAGTATAAGCCTCTCATAAGATTAAAAAGCTTTTGTTTTGTTTCTGCTGTGGCAAAATTGTGCTGCATTCCTAAAATTTGACTAGATACTTGAGCACTGACCTTTGGGACTTATTTTCTGACTTCGGGGAATAGCCCATTGTATACAGTCGTGCGAAAGTAAGTACCTTCTGTCTTAGATTTTTGCCTTTTATGTGTAAGAATATAATATCAACCAACTGATCATAGTGGGTATTTGTGTTGGGGAAATGGAACCTTAAACAGATAACAACATATAACTTTTTTCACTGTCCCATTATCTATCTTACGCAAATGAAAAATGAACAAAAAAGGGGAACAGTGAGTACCCTATTTATCCTCTTTATAGAATTAATTGTGACAGCTCACAAAACATTTCTGAACTATTTAGATTTCAATGTTTACAAGAACATTGAATGCTCTTGTAAAATAAGCGTGTTATGAAGAACTATACGATGACTCAGAAATGGGATTTTTTTCAGTTCCTTAATGTCTCTAAAACAAAAGAGTTAATAGTAGACTTCAGGCAGAACAGAACTGCTGATCTACCATCATACATAACTAATACATTGAAACTGTTGAAAACTATTAATACTTGGGAACTATTTTTGTATAATCTGATAGAAGTTGTTAAGAACAGACTGTAGAAGATTTGTTTATTGCATTAGCTGAGCTCATTCAATGTTAGCAGGAGGGTCCTACAAGTCTTTTATTGCTCATTTATGGAAAGTTTTTTAATCTTTTCTTTGATTTGTTGGTTTAGTGGTCTTTTGGTAAAGGTCAGGAGCAGCTTGAATGGCACTCTGGGAGAGTCAGATTATCAGGAAAGCTAAACAGATAAGTTTGAATCAGAAGCATGTTTTGTCTTCTAATTTTACTCTAATGCCTTCAGGTTGACATTATCAGATGCCTGTAACAAAAATGAATCGATATTCCAAGAAATTCATCCCATTTGCGATCAGACTACTTAACTGTTACCGTAAGTGATTTTAACTGGTTGTTCTTGAGCTTCTATTTTTTGATATGTACTCGTAATTTTATTATTTTTATCGGTATTAACTATCTTGATCTTTTACCCTACTTGTATGCTTTTTTTTCTTGAGTGTTTCTTATACTTTTTTTTGGCTTGCTAATTTTGTACTCAGATGAGATATCTTGCATTTTCTCTGTGGATATGTGTAAACTGAGGTGGTATACCTCAGTATACTTCAGTATATCTGTTGGTTTTGGTGTTTGTTTATGTTTCTGCCCGACCGAGTTGATGCAAAAGAGATTGCCCTTCAAGGGGGCGATTTTTCTTTATTGGTCCCTTTAAGGGGCCAATAAAGCATATTTACACCAGGGTCAGACCATGCAATACTCACCAAAGAGCTATATCTCAGAGCCCACAAGCCTCATTGAGTATGTTAAATATTAAAGTCCCTGAAAAAGAAGATTGCTTTGTTTGGAAGGGTTGCCAGGAGAGAGCCTCTTCTGGAAACAAAACTGCATCTAAACAAACCACAAGATTTCTGGAACAATGTCATCTGGACAGATGGGACAAAAGATAAGTTGTTTGGTCTTTATGCCCAGCAACATGTTTGGCAAATACCAAGCACAGCCTTTCAGCAGAAATATGTCATCTTCACTGTCAAGCATGGTAGTACAGAGGGGATTTAAAGGTTACTTTGCCACCACAAGACTTGGGCACCTTGCCAAGTCCACGATGAACTCCTAGGTATAATAAAGCACTCTTGAAGCAAGTATGGGGGAGTCTGTCTGACAACACAAGACTGAAACTGGGCCATGCAGCAGCTTTCACACAATACAATGAGACCATGTTGTCAATTTCTCATACCTTTTAGTGTCTGCACATGAACTTATCACCGCCAAGGGTCCTAGAGGATGTAACTAGAGCTCAGTGTGTTGTGGGCGCCTCCTGCCATCAGGCCTGGCTGTCGCTCCCATGCAGCACACCTCTGCCCCCCCTCTGCCTCCACTCTTCAGTCCTGATGGGAGACGAGTGCAGAAAGTGTCTCAGTCGGCTCATAAAACCACTGTAAACACATTCTTTGTGAGACAAAGGGAAGACAAAGTTCATGTTTTTCCCGCTCACCACACTGTCACATACTGAGCATAGGGCAATAAACCCGCAGACCTGCATGATGTACATTACCTGCAGCTAATGCTGCGTACTTTAATGTTAACGTAGTAAATTTTGTTTCTGACAAGTTTGTCTTGACTTAAACACTGCTTTACCATATAAGACAAATATATAGCAAAACATTTACACTTTTATATCCTATTAAAGCAGAAACCAGATGATGTTGGAATTTGACATTCTTTTTATACGAGGCAACATATATCTAAAAGACATTTAAGACAGGTATGAGCTCACCATGTAATTGTCTCAAACTGGGATATTGCTGTTTTTACTTGATCTTATCTGTATTATCCATCTTTATAAATAGATAATGTCAGATTTAATTAAATACAGTTGGAGTGCTATGATTAATTCTGAACAGTGATGAAACACATATGAGGTAGATTAGACATCACCCACGACCAGAAAGCTTGTTTCGGCATTTTCTCTTTCCAATAAACACATCATTCACTGTAAGTCAGCTGAAAGTCACCAAAATAGAGATCAAAATATCTGATAGACAAAAAGAAAAAAAAATCCTCAAAAATATTCTGCCTAAGGGCTCAACAGCTTCTTTAAAAGTCAATGGAGGTTTGCAAATGAATGCTTTAAAGCATTGCCAAAGATGTAAGAGTGTATGGCACGCTTGCAAAACAGAAGGAATGCAAACTACACATAAACAGAAGTATATGGGTTGTTAATCTAAATGGGGGGGGGGTGTGCTCCTGTCCAGAACCAACACCAGCACAGGAAGTGTTCAGCAGCTCAGTAATGATGGTCTGAGTACAGTCACAGATTCAAATAGGTGATTATCTCACTGGAGCACTGGCTCTTTAAGAAACAGATTCACTGCATTTAGATCTTCTGGATTTATGTTCGGTGGTGGTACAACAGAACAAAATCAAAATGAAAAAATATATATATCATTCTCATTATAAGTGCAATGTAAGGAATATCATAACACACAACTTCTGTTCTGGCGAAGCTCATTTCTATCAGTGCTCCTTGTTACGACGCTACACTTTGACAGGACTCCAACAGTGTCAAGCTGAATTAATTGGGGATTATTAAGGATGAAACTCAAGAGGGAACAAAACT
Organism: Zenarchopterus dispar; assembly: GCA_028564865.1. NCBI lineage: Eukaryota > Metazoa > Chordata > Actinopteri > Beloniformes > Zenarchopteridae > Zenarchopterus > Zenarchopterus dispar. Next base: position 6,752,791 of record JAOWBL010000020.1, on the reverse strand, counting down.
GCCTACATCATGTCTATGTTTATTTAAGGAAGATGTACGTCAGAGTGAAAACAAAGTTATGAAGTTCAGAGAATTTTTAAAAGACTTGCGACACAGAAAAAAAAAGATTTTTTTAGTAGTTAGAACCATTATCTATAACATGTAAACCTACGAATAATCACTAATGTCTTTCAAGATCTGCAGGGGAGCATCCAGGAAGGCGTAGCTGTTGTACAAGATGGTTTCAGAGGATTAGGTCAATGTATAATGTCACAATAGGTTTGATCAGACTGGAATCTACGGAAAAATATGACTTCTCAGGCCCAGTTCAGTGAAACACCACTGGAGAGAGGCTGAGGGATGTTGAACAGGAAACAGGGGAAGATGAAACAAGACTTTGCAATATACGTACAAAAAAAAAAAGAAAAAAATAATAACAGTTAAAGTCAAGCAAAATAAGCTCTTCATTTACAATATGTTAGTCTGTCTATACATTAAAGGTGTAGTTTACATTGTGTTTAAACATATGCACATATTCAGCGTTGGTTTGCAAGATAATGCACAACATTGTTTGTTTTAGATGGTGTGAAGCTGCTAGGTGTACAGTAAAGAAGTCATGACAGTTCTTCTTTTTACAGTGAGAAACAAAATCAACGAGCCAATCAGTTGTGTAGTCTATTAATTTTAAATGGAGAGGCCACCCATAATGACCAACCTACAACTCATTAGTTGTAATGGAGTCAGTTTAATGACCCCTGTCTGGGTTGACTGATAGGCAGCCTGAGTTGGCACACGATCCCAGTCTGCAGACCAGGGACAGTCCACCTCCTGAAAAAAACCTGCAGCGCCTTCATTCATATGGTAAAAGTCACAGAGTCCCTGTGGTTATCTGATCCACCAGGGTTGGCTCCCATTCAAAGAGGAAGTGAGGTGCAGGTGACTTTATCTGAAATGGGCTTTGAATGACATTCTCCTCATTATGTTGCCGTGGTCATTCAAGCAAAACTGCTCACAAGGTTAAAGCTGTCTTTGTGTTGAATTTAAACCCTCAGACACAGAAATTGTAGGACCAAACCTCAGACACTATTATATGAAATGCTTTAATATTATTGTCATTATTATAATTTGATGATGATGATAGAAATGTGTTGCCTATGAGTCAACCTTGCCTTGCTATTTTTCTTACCTTGATCTCCTGACTGCCAGCAAAAAAAAAAAAAATTGTTCCTTGGTATGCCCATCCATCCATTTTCTAAACCCGTTGTTCCATTTCTGGGTCACGGGGGTCTGCTGGAGCCTATCCCAGCCCGTCTTAGGCGAGAGGCAGGGGTACACCCTGGACAGGTCGCCAGTCCATCGCAGTTCCTTGGTATGTTTAAGAATAAAAAATCTCTCCTTGAACTACTACCATAGAAGATATTCACAACTTACTATTTTAAAATTAACCACTTGCCACGATAGTTTCACTGACTATTCACAACTTTTAGTTTGTTAATATGCTTTTTATTTCAACAAAAGTAAATAAAATACCTCTTAGCCAGCGAAACCACTAATAAATCAGCAAAATACATAGACCTGCATCTAGTGCTGCATCCTGTTCATTCATACTGTGGTCCAAGTTTATTTCATATTAACACTATTTAGCTGGTGAGCTGACATGAGCTAATGAGCTTTCAAGGCTCACAAACACAGTGATTTTTTTTTTCTGCAAACGTGGTGCAATTATCTTTCTAAAGAAATCAATGTTACCTTGATCACAAGTTTATCTAAACTACTGCAACAGTTTGGTTGGAAGTTGATTACAAAGGACTGTTAAAACAAGATACATGAGTGTTTCCAGAAACAATGTCTAGCAAAGTTTGCAAATATGAGCTAGAATAGTAAATGGGCAAAATTATTGACACAAGAATGCAAAAAGTGCCTTAATAAATGTATGTTTCCTTTGTAGTTCAAGCTAATTTTGACTAACCTGTGAAACTATTGTCAGCACTACGCTGTTGATATCGCCAAGTAAGGATCTTTTACACACAGGAATTACCTTAAGAGAAAATAGTCTGAGTACAGGCAACACTGATTTGCTTATTTCTTATTTCAACAAAGACATTACGGCATTTCTCTGTTATCTTCTGAGTTTGTCTGGTTTTTGTGTGTACTGAGTTGTATGTAAACAAAAATACTTAAAAACATGCTATTTTGGTATTTTTTATGATAGCATGCATATTCAGAATTTAACCTACAGTTTAATGGCTGAATTGAACACATTTTGTGACACAATGAACATCTAATGATTCACACTACATCATGAAATATGAAATAAACACCAAACTCAGAAGTCTGGAAAGTTCTGGAAAAGCAGAATTTTAAATACTGAAAAGTTGAATTTGAAACTCCAATTTATTTTGATGCATGTGAAATATTATGTTCAAGATTATTGATAAACTGAGGATTGTTTTTTGCAATATTTCTATGTTGTAAGGGTCAGTCTAAACTACAGATGTAATTAAACTATTGGTGGCTTTATGGGCCCTTAAATATAGCCTTATCTCTTGCCAAAAACACACTATAAGCATCTCAGTCTTTGCATTATTATAATATATATTAATATTTTTTTCTGTTTTTGCAAAATTCGGCTTGTAAGTGATAGAGAACAAGCTCTTAATTGACAGTGTTTGCAGCTCTGTTGTTGTGTTTTCATGGTAACATAAAGAGGCAGAAAGATGTGGCAATGACAGCGTCTAAACATCTCGTAACTTGTGCTGTCAGTCAGAGGTAACAAGGGCATAATTTAGTTGCCATGACAACTGTACAACGCACTCCTTCCTGAAGCAGTTTAGAACATGCCCAAAATAGTAGCTTAGATGCACAGATAGAAATGATATTAAAAGTAAAGCAGATAAAAGGCGTGGAAAAGGGATCACTAGTGCCACTGAGTTACAATCCCAGTTTGTGTTTTCTCTATTATAAAGACGGGATTTAAAACTTACACATCGACTGTTTCTACTTAATTAAAAACAAAACAAAAAAACTCTTGATAATTGTCCTGACCAAAAAAGTGAATAGATTCAGTCTCTGTTGTCTTTGGAGGAATGGTTGTTCTCTCAAAACGCAGATCTTGTGTCAGGCCACCCACTGTTTATTTAAATTGGAGTCCTTTCGACATTGAACGCAGAACTCCCAGGAAGGAACACACAGCAACAGGACCAACAGATGACTGGCGAAGAGTTAAAGATAGCAACGAGCTGGAACAAATTTGTTTTTATAATCTAAGGAGTCCGTCCATCACTGACACATGCATGTCGGTGTTCGTCAGAACCTCATTTAAATCTGGTCAAACTGGAAAGCTCGTACAGGAGGAAACTGCATTACTGAGCTCCACAACAGAGTGCAGTCTTCGATCAGGGCGGTCAAATAACGTCAGCTGAGATCTGCTTTCTCCTGTAAACAATTTGGTCCACAACATTTTGAAGAAGTATTACCTTTACACCACAGCTTCAAACTTGGAGTCAGCTCATGGTTTATTTTAATTAGTCAAAATGACTAAAGAGCTGGCTTCATGATGAAAACAGTAACAGCTTTAAAACACCCTTCCTTAAAGCCTGTATGGATACAATCAAAAAGTTTTTTCTTTATGCAAAATGAATAAATGCTTTGTAACATTAAGATACTCAGATGCATTCAAAACATTTGAGGTCATAGTGGAAATTTTCAACCTTTGCTAACCTGTCCTGGCCTGTCCATACATTTGCAGGGGAATTAGATGTTTTTTGTTTTTTTTTTCGTTCGGCATCTTGTCAAAGGAAATATGTAAGAAGGAAAATAGCAGCAGTTGAAACCCAGAATTCCCAATTTCTCTTAACTGCTGTCCTAAAAAAAAAAAAAAAACCCTCTGCATCTAGTACTTTTCTGTTTTTCTTTATGCAGGAAACTATTTCATACACTGCATGATGTCCACTGGCATTCAGCTGTGATTTAAGGCAGATGTGTGGACGTCTCCTGGCAACAAGACCCATGGTCCCCATCCAGTCCGAATTGGGACCAGACTGAGCAGAGCTGCCTGAGGAGCACATTAGACAGCTCTGCTACAGACTGGATACTAGTTGTTCATCCAAAGCTTTCATCGATGCATAAGAGTCTTTAAACACTCAAAACAGGCAGTCTGATTGTAAAATTTGGATGACAAGAGCACACTATTGCACTCCTTTTGTTTTTGCCCAAAATATAATGCAACTTTGTGACTTGACAAGTCAGAGAATTCCCATCAGAGGTTTTGATTTACTGCTGACCACTCAGATTATAAAGCCTATTTCACATCTGCATACGCAAACAGCAGAATATGTTGAACTTTGTGACATCAAAGCTATTATTAAGCCTCAAATAAAAATTCTTTGAATTTCACAATCTCAAAGACAACAACATAATCAGTGACAACTACATAAACAACCCCGTGATGTTGATAAATGGTACATTTACTGGCAGTAGTGATGTTAGTTTCATTACTCACTGATGGCTGCATTTGGTTTTACTGCTCAAAGAAAGTTGTGTTCAAAAAATACAGCTGCAATAGTGGCTCAGGATGGTCAGGATATGTGCTGTTTTCATTGTCCAGCTGTTTTCATTCATCATCCTCCAGAAAGCCAACATATATTAGGTTTGTTTTGACATCCTGGGAGCCACTGGTCACCTGACATGAACTGTATATTCACCTCATCTGCTTGTGAATTAATTTTAGTTTGTAAAGTCGAAGCTGAAAAAGGCCTGTGTGAACCAGAGTGGTTTTCAGCTCTCCGACTGATAAGGCAGATTTTTTTTTTCTTCAGGACTGCAGCCAATTTTATTGTTGGAGTACAAATGGCAAATTCCAGATCAGATACGGCTTTTAGTTTTTGGACAGAGTGACTGCTTTGATTTCACTGTTTGGGTATGGAAATTGTTTGGCCAGAACTTTACATCCTCTTGTGTCTACATTTGGCTGATGTTGATGTTGAGTCTATCACTGCCATAATAAAAATCAGATCCTTTAAAAAACAGAGTCCAGGCCCACTCAGGATCTTTTTGCTGGAAAATCTCAACGGTATGTTCAGTATTTTCTGATGGAAACAAGAGACTCCTTTGTTGTCCCTTCTCCTGTCTATGTCAGCAGCATTAGTTTCAAAATGTTGAATTTGTTATCAGTAGTTCAAAGGAAGAACCCTGATGCAGGCATACAAATGAGACTGGTAGGTGCAGAAGAAATACAGATGTTATTAACCTAAGAAATTAAGGTGCTGCAAGGCCTCACCTCCAGAAAAATCCAAAACTGATCCAAACCAGAAAAATCCAAGCAAAACTATAACCAATCAGAGACCAGGTGTGAAATAAATGGGGCAGAGCTAAATAAGAATTATTTTAGAATGAAACAGGAGGCAAAGCAAAACACAGAATATAACAACTTTAGACCCTGACAAATTATAAGGCACGAGTTTTTCCCAAATGTAGACTTTATCATTCCACACCTGGTCAGTGTGGGAAGGTACGGAATGGCTGCCGGAGTAAATTTGTCCTCCTATTTTAAATTTTTATCTATTTGAGAAAATGATATAAGTCATTATTGACCACAGTGGTTCCTATACAAAGAATTGTTTGTGGCTGCCTTTCTCTGAATTGTGTGTGTGTTCAGTTGTTGCTAAGCAGATGGACATCATCTGTCCTGTCTTGTGTTTCCGTGCCAACAGACTAGCGTGTTTGCTGCTGTGGCTGTTGAAGAGTGCTTGTCATAAAATATTAATTACTAACATATAGTTAATGAAAACTAACTATACATTAGTTGTCATTAATAATTAGTTCAGGTCAGCTTATCCCATTAATGTTTAATTCTATGTTGTGATATAAGTGTATAGAAAAGCCTAAACAGAAGAATCTGGGTTTATTAACCCCCACTCCCATCCCCTGCTCCCCCCCAAAAAATCAAGTAGCATTTCTTACATTCACTTGCACCTTTGCTTCAGTGCCAATATCATAAACAAATAACATATATTAACTTTTTCAGCTCAACTTAATCATTTGTTAAGGTCAATTTTTGTTTCAGGTCTTCAGTGCATTACAAGTAAAAAAGGTTACAACAGGAATTTAGGACCAGCAATGAGATGATGCCAGTGGATGATGTTGACATCATCTGTTAACAGGATACTACAACCATGATTTGGTCCAAAATCTGGACCAAAAAACCTGTAGAAATAAAAAAAAGGTTGGAAAATAAAGATTGGATGCAACTGTCATATTTCTCCTTTGACAATGCATAGCATCACCAAACAATCAAAGAAATGTGGAGAAATTTCAGTGGATAAAGGAACAAACCAAAGTGAACTCCAATTATTCAGATGACACTACAATGAATAATTATATTTATTAATCACTGACATGATCACAACTCTGAAAGGTTGCTTTGGGAAACCTTTTTTCAGCCACTCCAATAATAAAGTACAGAGGTGCATGATGGATTTAACGACTATTTTTAAATTATATGCCAGATTTAAAGAAAAATAAAGAAAATAAAGCAAAACAAAATACATCCTTTTCTCGTGTATGGTAATGCTGTGGGCCAAAAGTGGATCCATGTTAGGATGTTTTGTCAACCAAATTGAACCAACTGCAATAGATTACATTACTTTTTCTCTTCTGTTTTAAATTTTAAAAAAAAATTAATCTTGAAACAGTTTCATGTACTTAAGAATTCTATTTTTTATTTATTTATTTATTTTCATTGGCAGAGAAGTCATATTCATTGGTTTTAGTTAAGCATTGGTGTTTTCTTTAGGATGGGATAACCACATGGTCATTTCATAAATATGCATTCCAGCTATACAACACTGACAAAAGCTCCACTTTTACTAAGGTTGAATTTTTCTTGAGTCTCATAAAAAAGTACCTCATTTAAAAAAAAAAAAAAGGTCTGGTCTTTTTTTTTTTGGCATCTATGAAGAGTCAATCATTGCTGTTGCGAGACAGGTTACATCCTGGATGGGGCCCCAGTCGATCACATGACCACACGGTCACACTCATTCCTACAGTCAGTTTCACCCTAACATTAATCTTTCTGGAGTGTGGAGGGAAGCTGGAGTAACTGGAAACACGTTACAGCCACACAAAAAGGCCCCGATCCAGATTCAGGTGGGAAATCTTTTCTCGCGACGCAATGATCCCAAACACTGCACCACCATCCTGCCTCTATTCGTTTATAGGCTAACAACTAATTAATGGATATGTTAAATATGTCAATAGAGTAAAATAAGGTGGCAATAGAGTAATAACTTGTGGAGATTCAGATTTGTTAACACAAGATAATTTATCTGTGGTGAAAAACTATGCATTGCTAGTAATTTGAGCGTTGTAATATACACGCTGTTTGGCTACAAATTAACTTCACTTTTGTGAAAGTGAAGTGCAAATCTGATCCCAATTAAAATTGAAAGGTAAAGAATGGACTCCAATTGAAAGAATATTGAATTTAGATGCAACAGCAAACAAAAGGGAAGCACTTTTTTTGTCGCTATTTTCAAGGTCCCATGAACTTAATGCAAATTTTAGACGAATCCTTTCAGGAGAATCCAGGGCACAAATGAGGAGCGTTAAACTGAGCTGGCATCAGATGACAGTCTTTGAAAATTATAGCACAAGAGTATGCATTTGCAGTAAAAATTTACAGTCAAAAAAGAAAACTCTCTGCAGCAAGGCTGCATGAGACAGAATCAGAGTTGGTTTGAACCATCATGATTATTTTACCACCTTGAGGATAGGGGATTTCCTTTTTTGGCTTGTGTTTCCATCTTTGCTTTGACTTTGTGTTGTAAACTCTTTCTAAAGTCTTTGTTTAAAGTCTGGGTTCACTGTGTGTGTTGAACGTCTACACCTTTATGGCCGATCAAACTTCTTCTGACACCTCCGTAGCCCTATTGTGGCAGCTGCTGATTTCAACACTGCAATTTTCTGCATCCCTGAATTATGGTTATAACTCTTCCAAATAAGTTCACTCCTACTACCATCGAGGGTAAATAAAGTACCACCGCAACAGTGGCCATGTGCATGTTAAAATTCATATGTGATACTATGTTTGACATTTGCTTTTTTACGCCAGTTTGACTGTTTATGGACCATCAGCTTCGTGGTTCTTTGTGCTATTGCCTTATTTGCTTTTTTTGAAGTCTAAAAGGCAAAAACAGTCTGAAACATTTACAGTGAAAATGAATTTTCTTTCACTCCTGTTAGTATAAACATGAAAACCAAAAGTAAAAAAGGGAAATGCCAGAAAGAGAGAAGAAATTTGACAAATACTGTATTCAGTTGGCCCTCAGCTAGAGAGATAATAATGAGTAATATGGTATTAGACAGTTTCAAGGAGTAGCAGTTACAGTTGAATCTTTGAGTTGAAGTTGTTTCACAGTGCACACTCCCTCTCCCTCTCTCTCTCTCTCTCTCTCTCTCTCCCTCTCTGTGTGTGTGTGTGTGTGTGGCCTTATTGCAACTTGGACTCTGAGATAATACGACACTCCAGCTTGCAGGAGCACTTCACTGGAGAAATCCAACACTGCTCAATGAGAAGCTTATGTCATTGTAACTCTCTGATAATCACCTTCAAGATATCTGTTTTAAATTTTTTTTTTCATTGTTCAGCTATAAATATGGTACACGAAAAGTATTTTATATATCAATGTACATGTATGTTCAGATGAGAGCTATTTATGAGTTATTACCGAAAACAACTGTCTGCAGTCATGCAGCAGGTTTTAACAGAAACCTACATTTCTCTTTCTGCATTTTTTTTAAGTGGGCACCTGGATCACTGAACTCGGCCTGAGGCTGCAAAAGATGATCAAACATGCCTTCGTGGAAGGATAGGTGCTTATGCGATTATAAGTGAAAGGTGGATAATCAGGTTTGATGTCAGAGAGGGGAGTAGAAACATGGGCCTCTGTAATGGTTGGTAATTACAGTCGAGCTGCTTTTGGGGACAGAAGAAGAGGAGGATTATTGAAATAGGGCTTTGTTTATATGACGCCTCTCCATGGTAACATGAAATCATATAAGTAGCTAACCACATAGTTTGTTGATAGTTTTCATACAGTGGCAGAGTTTGGTTAAGACTTAACATTACAATGTTTTCACTTTCTGCAGTAATTGACTGTAACATTCATATGACAACTGTATAATTTATTCTACATCGCTGACCTGCAGAACTCTGTACAAAACTCTTTCAAGCATGAGTACCTCCTTTTCTCCATAAAAGCTGTAGCTGAAATTTATTGAATGAACAAAACTGCAACTGCATAACTGTAAATCTCAAGAACAAATACCTGATTTCCTTCATTTATCGTTGCCATGAAAGCAAGTTTAAACCTTGGTTCAGATGGTTTTTGAATAAAATGCACAGTTTTGATGCATATTTTCTCTGCTACATCATACTGTAACCCCTGATGTGGAAATTCCAACAAAATTCATGAGGCTTGGAGGAACAATTACTTGGCCTCCAGGCCAAAACCTCGTATCTGACACAGAGTGGAGCTGCCATTTCCAAAGACGAGAGCGATACTGGCCAGCACTGCTCTGCACCTCCAGTTTTCAGCTTAAATGACAGGTTGTCTTCAGTTACTAAAATAACGTGTTTTCACAAGGATTCTGTCATTAAGAAAGGATTATTGTGCATATCTGAGTTTCTTTCATTTATTTACTTCGGATTACAGGTAATATTAGAGAAAAAAGTGATTTTTTTAAGTGAAATGTAATCAGCATTATTTTGTTGTGGAATAATGTGATGCTGTTCTGTTTTTTTGTTGTTGTTTTGTTGTTGTTGTTTTGTTGTTTTTTTTTTTTTGCAAAATTAGGCACCCAAAATGAGAGTAATCCAGAATAAACTACTATGTTTATCACATCCTGTTTCTATAATGGATAAAGTTAAGTCAGGTTTATTTCTATGGCACATTTAAAACAACCTCAGTTGACCAAAGTGCTGTACAGGCTAAAGCCAATTTAAAAATACCCAAATAAAAAATAAAGTAAGCAGATATTTCAAATTCTATCAAATTTACCCCCATATCAAACACACACACAATAAAAATAAAATACAACAGAAGCCAAGTTATTGTGCTCAAGTGGGAGGAGAACCTGGTGCTTTTCATGTCAATGATGGATACCCCCCCCCATGTATTCATCTGTTTCAGGAAAAAAAAAGGATACACTGTCCACTGCAGATGGATGTTTCTTTGCATGAACAGGTTTTTCATTTTGACTTGCTGAAAACTTTACACCCTGGTTCCATTTAGACGGACCACACAGCATCTGCAGGCTGTCTAAAGAGTTTGAGTCTTGTTTATTCACATGACTAGAATATTGTTCACCCAAATAAACTACAGCTGGTGTTCACAGCTTTACAGATGTACATTTTAACACTAGACAATAAGGCATTTTTAAAAAAGACATTAATGGTTAATGGACTTTGTGCTTCTCATCTCAGTTGAGTCTTTTTAAAGACAAATTTTATTGTCTTTTTTGTACCATTCAGAACTATTATTATTCTATTGGGGTCAAATTTGGAGACTTTTGAGAACATCACTATCGAGTTTCTTCAACATTTTTAAAGGCATCCCAAAGGAAAAATGTTTATCATTTCCCACCAGCTTAATATATTGAGGAGGTTTTGACATACATACATTACTCTTGTCATCAAGCGTAGTGTTCACTCATGAAAGGTATTTATATCTGCAAACACATGTGGCTTTAGTGGAGCCATGGTCCATGAATCAAACATGTAGTGAAATACATACAGAGATCAAAAGATAGCTCATGGAATACCTCACAAGGAGATATTATGTTTCTCACCAAGGATGTTATGGCCTTCCTGCAGCAAGCATTGTTGCCTATGGGCATCTTATTTTTTTTTAGGATTTAAATGCAGACAACCAAAAATCTTTGGAAAGCCAGTATGCTTTAATTTTCTCCCAGCTAATACAAGTTCAAAAAATACCACTGCAAGTTATCATTGAAAACAGCAGTGAGCACTGGCTGCCAGAGTAAATGACTTCCAGTTGAGTCCAATTTAAAAAAATCCAATTAGTTAACCTTACTTTTCAATAAGGATCCAAATTGCCTTAGAATAGCAAGTAAAGGGAATTAAGAATTATAGATTTACTAACAGACACTCCTATAGTGTAGTATACTTGCTAACATCTGCACAGTGCTCAATAATTAGGTCAAAAGTACCCCTGACTTAGTATAGATTACTAAAACTTACAAGTTAAATACAATGTGCATTAAAAATGACACACTTAAACACACCCATCACTACAGCTATATAGAATCACCATGCAGCCTAACATGGATATCTTTGTATTGTGGGAGAAAACCAACGCAACCCCGATGGCTACACCTGGCTGAACATCTTCACTGCCACAAACCTTTCACACCAGGCTCATGTTAGATACTCCACATGCTCTCGCCATCTTTATAGCTTCTTGTTCTTCATCCTTTTCCTGGCAGACCAGAGACAGTTGAGCACATTGCTGCTACCGCTTGGAGCAACATTCTCATTGATTCTTTCATTGTTGTGAGGATGTTCTAAGTTACTTCAACTCAAAACAATGAGTAAATAGGTTTATTTACCCCACAATTACTTATTATTTGCCTAAACTTAGTAAAAACACTTATTGATTGCAGAGTAAATGTTAGTATTTTAAAAGCTCTTTTAACTAAAAACTATTAGAATTTTGAATGAGGAGAAAACAAAATTGGTTCTACCTCATAACACCAAATGATGAATCTTGTTTTGATGAATATTTTGAAAATTCATCAAATAGATTTTTTTTAAATCAACCACTATTAAGTAGAATTACTGAAATCTATTATTTTATGTGCTTTACAAGTCATGTAGAACTTAATTCAGCAGTAAAAGCAGCATAGTAATTCTGATGTCTTGCTCCTTTTGTCATTGCCTTTATTATTTGAGAGCTGACAGGACTTCCCTTCACTTTAGTGCACTTTATTTTCCATGGCAGTTGGCGTTTTAGTGCGTAATGGAGTTGCTCCGTTCACAGAGCGTGCATGCAGACTCACTCTTTCATCAAAGTCACTACATACTTACACAACCGCAGGACGAATCTACAAGTTTGAAGGATTTTTCTCAATCCAGTAAATGACTCGGAAGAGAAAAGTGTAAATGAGTTCAGGACCCTGTCCAAGTACCTTCTTGAGTTTAATAACCTGCTTTTATGTTAAGAATGCAGTAATTAGTTGCAACAGTGGGCGCACATGATTTGAGAAGCAGCAAGCAGCAAGATCCTTGTTTACAAGCCAACATACTATGCAAATACACATACTCTGCAGGAATGCTATGAGAACATTAGATAGCCCAAGGAGATGAATGATGGTCTGATCTGTGCTGTTGTAATCTGATGAGGTTAAGCTTCAACAGTTTCTTAGGGGATAGAAGATAAGCTCCCTCTAGGGTCTTATGCACAACCTTAAACAGTTAAAACATCACTTTTTTGATAATCAATTGCAGGTAATTATTGTAACTGACAAGAACTTTTAATCTCAAAGTCTTCCACTTGAAAGCTTAAGTAAGTACTGCAGAAAACATATTTCCTTGTTACATATGGACAGCTTTGTCCTGGTCTGTTTTATAGACTACTAAAATACAGTGGACACATGCACACATGCACTTCACTAACAGATGAAGGTAAAATGGTCCTGTACCTCTAAAAAAGCTCTGTCTTGTTTCACTGATGCAAGTTTCCTGCAGCTTACTGAAATATATTCCAGTTTATGTCCAGTTTCACAACATGCCAAACAGGTGAAGAGCTATTTATTCCAAACAGTCCTCTCTGAGTCTGAGTCTCTCTTGCACTTGTTTGAAAATTGTTCAGTAACTGAGTGAGAAGCTCTCAGGAGCTGCGTGGCTGAAGACAGCTGCAGGTCCTAGTGCCTGCCTGCCGATCTCAAACTACCACTATGACTTGTCATTTTATTGTCACCAGGATGCCTTGGGGTTAAAGGTTTCAGTTTCCCAGTAAAATGTTTTAAACCCTCTAAGACTAAAAGGAACAAATTTTAAGTTTACTTTGACGTATGAATAAATCAGCTGACAAAAATCCACACTCGCTTCTTGCCAAGTTAGATCATATTTGATTTATCTCCAGGATGATCAACAGAAAGAGACTTTGATGGGAGGTTTGATTTCAGGAGGAACAAGTATTATCTTTTGTTTTCTTTTTTCAACATTAAAAAAAATGTATGACGTCTCCAAATTCAACAACAAAGTGTTTTGAATAACTTTCAGTGATGAAGTCAACATAAACTGAATTTCACAAATGATTTAAAGCATGTTTTGATTTGTAACTGCAGAAGACTTTTTTTTCCTGATTATGATGTAATATTTGAAGAGAAAATTCCTCCATCTTCTTCTGATTTCCCGCATGTATTGTTTTAGTCAGTTGCTCGTTTGGGTTTATTCTTGTAAAAAGTAACAACAGATGTTAAACAGAGACAGCAGATGTCATCACTATCTTTCTGCAATCAGTTTTGCAGATTGGAGACTTTCCAAGGGCTTTCCACTAAAATGTGCTAATTTGGCTAATATGTCGCGTTTACTGTTTGAACATCTGAACTCTCATGCTGCAAGAGAGAATTGTTATTATTTGATTTCTGTCATTCTAAGAAATGTAAAACACCTCTCCAATTTTAAGAAGGCTTTACTCATTTAGATTTTTTTCCCTCCCCCTTGTTGTTTGGTTTTTGGTGGTGGGAAGGGCAGTTATAGCTTATGCTTGTATTCCTCGGGGAGTTAAATTATTTGAATTGTTCAACTTTTTTAAGGTGACATAACCTCAAAGAAGGGATACAGTTACAGAATGTATTGTGTTCAAGCACGGAAAGAGTGTGAGACTGAATAGTGCTCGTGGTTTATGGAGAGAATTTAGCTCAGACATGGGACAGCATAAGCTAATCCAGGTGTTCAAAAAAAAAAAAAAAAAAAAGACATGTGGCTCTTTTTTTTCCTTAAACTTGAGTGCTTTCTCATCCTGGTATAGGGGGTTTAACTCAAGGTCATTGGATTTTAGGATTTTTTTTCTTACCCTTGCCCCCAAATTTGATAATGGTTCAGATCTTCTTTTTTAAAAAAAATAAGGGTTTCAGTGTGTTCCCATTTATGTCACTACCAGCTCTGCACATCTGGATTTAAATAAGAACATATGGAAGCAAAACCAGCTTACCATATTACACTAGGATTACGCTCTGGTTTTCATTATTACCCTAAACTTCCCATGGCACGGTAGGTATTTTTAAGAGTGGTCATGGTCATGTTTTGAAAAGTTGCCCTCTGTTTCCTGAATATTTTTTCTGGTGGTACCTCCATATCTTTGCTATCCTACATGACTGATTAGAGCTAATTTGTCATTTGTGGACTTCACGGGTTTTCTGGAGTTTAGAGCATCTGATCGAACAAATACCCTTGAGAAACAGGTTAGATCGGAGTTTCTTCCTGCTTTGATGCTATAGGGCTTTTGGGAGTTGAAACCTGGCCTCTGACTGGTGTGCTGTGAAATTCATCTGCAGGAGCCTATTTAGTAGACCAGGCTCTGCTGCTGTTTATCACAGACTTTGGACATCTCCAGAATTGGCCTGGACATGATGAGAAACAATGAGAAAAAAACAGCCTGGAATAAAAGATATATGGTTAGTTTCATAGTCAGGGAAATGTTTATAGTGATTAAAACTCGTAGCATGCATCTTTTCTGTAATTGCTGCAGTCAGACCCAGAAAAACATAATGCAAGGATAGGAATTTCTTAGTTTCATTAGTGTGGCATCAAGTGGTTTTAAATTTTTAGCTTGGCAGTAGCTTGTGGGAAACTATGTTTTAGCGTTACATTTTTTAGGTATCGGATTTAATTAGCCTTTCTTTTTCCAGTGGCTATGGTGTTGACTGAAGGTCAGACTAGAATATGGCATACTTTAGTGCTTTATCCTGTAATCAATGTAATTTGAGAGTCAAGAAGTGTTCCTATATAATGGGATGCAGACTGCTTATGCAGTAATATGTTTTTTTTTTTGTTTTTTTTTGTGGGGTTAGGATAAACTATTCAGTGTGTGCACACCACATTTAAGGAAAGACAGTGGTCTCAGCCTCACAGTAGCAGGGTTTTAGGCAATAAAGGACATATCCATCTTTTATTTTCTTTTGATTCTATTCTGGTTTTAAACTATAAATCAGCAGGAGTGTAAAAACATATTGTGAAAACAAGGATTAGAGAACTTGATCACCATTTTAGCCCTGTCTCCCATTGTAAAATGAACTTAACAGATGTTGCAACAATGTTTTTTCATCAAAGGCATCTGAGTGACAAGAATGATATTTCATGGAGAGCCATAGATTTGTCTGCCTGTTTGTAAAGCGACACAGTAACTCTCAATTTCTCAGAAAAAGAAAATTTGTGTGCTTTGGCAATCCACATCTGGCCTTCATCAGTAACATCAGCTCAGACCAAGCGTTTGAAAAGACAGCTGACTTCGTGGAACCGAGCAGGAAGTGAGGGCTTATTCTTCATTTTGCGAAACGTTCAGATTTGATTACCACTAAAACCTAGCAGAGCACGATGTAGAGCAGGTCATCTTTTGTGGTCAGCATTAGTTTTCCTGGTCAGCAGCATCCTTGTAGCAGCGACTGTAGTCAAAGAAGAGCCTATTCAGACTTCAACACTGCATGAAGAAAATGAGGAATGGTCACTTTATAGCCAGCAGTTTGTGAACTCTACTCCTAATAGAAAGATGGGGAGAGAAATCTACTGTGGCTACAGCTACAACCAAGTCAATGGGAGGTTAAATCAAAGTTAGGAGTAGTAAACAAAGTAAAAAAAAGTCCTAAAAAAACTGAAAATCTTTGCATGTCATATAAACTTCTTTTGCCTTGTATAGCTCAAACAAATTGAGCACCTGACCTGGGCAGTGGTCTGAAGGATGTGTGTTCAGACCACCAGTCACAACCAAGCTGAGCACATGGCCTATGACCTCCACTAAGCCCAGCCCAGAGTACCCCGGGGCCACCAGGCAGATAGCCTTTCAGGGTAGGCTCCCTAACCTCAGAGGACAATGGCTGTGTTGTCTGTGACAGAGAGGGCCATTTCTGCATTGGATTACATTTCTTATAGAGCAGAGGAATTCAAAAAATTCCATTCTATGTATTTTCATTGTTGTTTAAATCTTAACTGTCTTGCCAACTTAATAGTTGTTGAATCAATTTGTGCAGCTTCAAATGTAATTTAAACGGTTCCTCAGATCCCCTTTATTTAGAAATGCATAGTTTAAGTTTTTTTTCCCCACTAAAAAACATCAGCTGTCCCATGAGTGCATGTTATGTATTTAGGGCCTATTGTACTTCCGATTCAGTCTCGTGTGTTTCTGTGTCGTGACATGATTCTCAGCACATCTGTGTTTACAGCTGTGAGATGATGATCGAGAGGTCTATTCTCCGTTGTTAGTGTTTGTTTAGAAAGAGTTTAGTGTGTGTGTGGTTACTGGGAGGTTGTGTCATTCAGAGATAAATGACCGCTTACAGATGACCACTCGGAAAGATGTTAGACATCTATCTATCTATCTATCTATCTATCTATCTATCTATCTATCTATCTATCTATCTATCTATCTATCTATCTA
>JAOWBL010000020.1:6703886-6736036 GCA_028564865.1 Zenarchopterus dispar | reverse complement strand
GGTGAGCAATCATTATGAGAGCGATTACATAAACTGGAGGTTTTTTTTTTTTTTTTTTTTTTTTTTTAACTAATGGTAGGGATTGGACACCCCAAGAGTAAGCTGGTGCTTTCCAACAGTAATCAAATATTCCTTCAAATCAAATTGAATCAGATGTTTTAACATGGAAAATTCTTTTGGGCTGCTTTAATATCATAACTTGTGGACATGTTGGACTCATTTGAGTAGCCTACTATAAATCAGTGGTGTTACACTGCAAAAACAGTTTCTCTAGAAATAGGCCTAATATCCAATAAATCTAATCAATATTGTCTTATTTTAAGCAAAAAATATATTTGCCAATGGGGTTTTTGACTAATTTTCTTTGACTAAAATTCCCAAAACTAGGAAAATAGTCTTAAATAGTATTTTAATTTTCTTAAAACAAGTCTGTTTTACTTTCTTGGAAATGCATTTTTGCAGTGTATGAGTCAAAAATTTAAGCTGAGCTTTTTGTAAAGTTGTACTTTTATTCAGAATGCCTATAACCTATATTAAATGATGAGAAATGAAGTCATCCTGGCTCCAACTGTCACTGATATTTGTTGAAGTGAACAGGAGGAACATGGGGCATAATAGTCATGTGTTTGGGATCACGCGCACAGTGATGACAGCATGAAAACAGCATGGATGAAAAGAGAGAGCATGCAGAAGGTCCCCTCCTTTCATTGAACCCGCCTTGTGATGCAGTCTCCATGACAACGGTGGTTTCCTGGGTAACCCCCCTGTAATGTTACCATGACATTGTGTTGCTTTTTTTTTTTCTCCAAAGACTTTCCAGATGATGTGAATTCTTGTCTTTGTGAGTTTCCAAAAAGAAAAAAAAAGTTCTGTTAAGAGATTAAAAATGTATATCCATTAGTCAGTGATTTTTATATTTAGGGTAAATTACCCTCTCTGGCAGATATGTGTGTGTTGAATGAAAAGCTGCCAGGATATCGGTTTCTGCTTCCCATCATTGAACCGGCCTCAGCTCTGATCTTCAGATGTGAACTCCATTCTCTGAGTTGGCATGCCAACTAGAAGTGACGTCAGTTATCTTTCATCCCCACCAGCGGACGTGAGCTTTAAAGCTGAGAGAAAAAGTGACACAAACACTTATATCCAAACAACTCTAACGGTGTATTATTTTCTCTGATGTATCATACTGTTTTACAGTTTATATAAGAAAAGAAGAAATGAAAAGCACCATTTATGATTTGAATGCAGGAACTCATACTTCATATTTAACAAAATGATAAATCATTTAATGTGTATCAAAATAGTTATAAATATTGAAAAGATGAATAATTATAGTAATTTTATTCCAAATCATTCAACATAATCATATGTGTTCACTCAACATCATTTAAATTGTTTTTTGTTAGTTTGTTTGTTTTTAGTTCCACTGGGCATCAAAAAAAGTTAAAATCCACCTAAGAAGACAGAACATTCCTCATATATTACTTGTAGCTTCTTTTAGTAGTTAATTTGTTGTTGTTAATGCCTCTAATACTTTTAATACCTGGTCTTAACTGTAGTTTTAGAGTGGCTTGATTAGGATTCTGTTGTTGAACAAAATTTTTCAAAGTGCAGATAAAAAGCTCAGTTCTGCTCTCTAGTGGATAAGATGTATTATTACAACATGGGAGAAGTAAAATGCTGAGCTGCACTGGCGATGCATTTCCTTTCAATAGTTGAATGTCTGAGAAGGAAGTTAGTATATCGATGCTTATAGTTTTCTGTGGCAGTTGTGTACAGTTTCTGATGCAGTTCATGTGTCTACTACATCTACTACAGAAAATTAACTTTGATGTTCAAATAGCATCCAAGGGTCTTTCTGTGTAGAGTTTGCATGTTTCCCCTTGTACCTGCATGAGGTTCTCTGCCTTCTTTACATAGCCCACAAGACATGTTAGGTTAATTCTTGGTTGTCAATTGTTCATTGCTGCAAGTATGGATGGTTGTTGGTCTTTGTGATGGATGACAACAAAGCTTAGAATAATCTATTTACATATTTGCAGCCTGATATATTTCAGTGGAACGGCCTGACTATGAACTCACTAAGCCCTCACTAAGTTCTGAGATGAGAGCTTTTATTTTCATATATTTTCACTCATTAAGTGGTGAGTAACTTTTTAGCAGTCATTTGGGAGTACATATCTCTGAGGCAAAGTCACTAAAACCACCTGTCATTTGCAGCTTGAATGAAGCAATGATTGCAAACAGCTGTACTGGACGGCACCAGGCTCTTCAAGTTTATATAACAGTCATCACTGAGTTGCTTTCTTATAGTGAGGCAATATATCCAAGAACTTATGAGGCCAAGAAAAGGTTTAGCTCTTAAAAATACATATATTCTGTGCACATAATGTATTTTATTAAGGCCAGATAAAAAAGAAAAATGTTAATTCAGCAGTTATTATTGTTATTTTTATATATGCTATGTTCTGTCCTTGAACAACAAATGTGAGAGTCTAGGATTTTCCTGGCAGGTCATATAATTACTGCAAATTGTCCCAAGAAGCTTTTAGAAAGACCCATTATTTTTATTTCCTGTGAGACCATGGGAATTGTAGTACACAGTTTGAGAGCCAAAGCTGTGGATAAAAAAACAAAACAAAACAAAAAACAGTTCACTTACACTTTACACGACTTTGAATGAGCACAAAGTGGACAAAATTTTCTTTGCAGAATGTTAGGTTGTTACCAAAGAAAATACCCTAATAAGAATGCTGAGCGCAGAATAAATGCCCCAGGAGACAGCATTTCCCTTTATAAGCTATAACCCATATCTGTGTTCATATTTACAATGTGCTTTATACTGCCGCTGAGTAACTGGACAGCTGAGACTACAGAAATGGAAGTTTGATTTTATTCAAAGACAGTGAACACCCCAAAATAGTACCCCAGAGAAGTAATCACCCGCCCCCCCTCATTTCACTTATGGCGCTGACACAAATAAAATGCAAGCTTATAAGTTAACTGAAAACTACTAAGAAAAAGGACCAAATAATGAAAGAACACAGTAAAACCACCCCTAATCCTGCAGTCAGACCAGGAAAAGCCCTGGGAAATGGCATCCCACAAGTCATCGTGCTGCCACGCCTGGCAGCAATTATGTCATCCCCTTAGCCTTCACTACAACATGACTGTAGACTGTAGGTTGAATGTATTTAGCAGGGCCTGTTTTCTCATGGTACCTTGTACTTTCCCGTGATCAGAGCTGGAATAGGCTGAAGCAGACCCCTGAACTGGAAGAACTGAGTATATAATGAATGGATGTTCCCTCATGGTGAACTTGGTCTTGATGGCCATCAAGAAAATATCAAAAAGCATCTCAAAATGTACAGATTTAGTAACAAGTGCTCAACATTTGAGTAAAATAAACTCCACAATGTGGAAAGGCAGCTGCCCAGAATTAGCTTATTGGACAAGCATGTCATAGCTGACATCATTGAATAATTTTACAGTGATGCAAGGTAAGTTTCACAGATTTTAATAGACTTTGCTGAATCTCCTGTTTTTACATGCAGCGCTAAAAAGACCTCAGTCTCAGTAGAGAGTGTCCACAGCTGCAGGTAATCTGTCTCAGAACTGCTGAGTGGTCCAGTCCCCTCAGTGTCCTCTGTTGGAGTTAAAACTCCTCTACAATGTATTTTTAACCGGGAAAGATGAAAAGGTGCCCGTAAATTACCCAGAGTCGTTAATCATCCACTGTACGGCTCAAACGACAGAGTTAACCCGGGACACCTGCGGTTCAGTTTGTCTTCATCTGTTTTGGTCGGTGGAGGAGTGAGGATTATGTTAGCAGTAAATTTAGGCTGCGCTATAATAATTCCACATCATCAAATTAATGTTTTTTCTCTCAGTTTATAGACATGAACAAAAATGATTGATGAAACAACTCAGTCATCAGTTATGTCTGCATTTACATCTGTCAGTTATAAAAAAAATTGAAAAAAAGCAGTCCATTGCATATGAATATGAACTTATTTTTTTCATTAAAATAGAAAGGCTTTGTTTGAAAACAAAATCCTGAAAAGAAATTTTCCTTGTAAGTGTAAAAGCTTTTTTGTCATCATTTTCACACTTCTTTTGCTACATAAAAAAGCTCTTTTTTCCCCACTCTTTTCCTGTAGCTGAATTTCAAAGAGACTTGTTTTAGTATCCGCACTGAAACATGATCGCTTTTAAAAAGTACTATACCCTGGTTACATAATAATAAGACTCACTTGTCACTGTAGAAGTTTTTTTTTTTTTAAATAAATAAATAAACACACCAAATGCAGGGTAAAGACAGAGTATGTCTGCTAGTTTTAAAATATGGCAACAACTATGTCATTGTTCCTTTGTGAGAGTCAGAATGTGTGTGTGTGTGTGTGTGAGCAAATAAATGAGCATACTCAGGTCCTGCACAGCTGTTAGACACTCACAGCTTTGAGGCCTCGGTGTACTCGGCTGGGGGATCCTGGTTGTTACAAAACAGAAAGTACTAGAAAGGTTACACACACACACACACACACACACATACACACACACACAAGCTCACGTGTAGAGTGCAGAACAACACACTCAGACAAAGACAACCACTGTCAGTCAACTCCACAGCTGGTCCTTCCTGGCACTGCTGCTGCTGGCAGATGTGAAAATTAAAATCCAGGACTGGGTGGGTGTGTGGAAGTGGAGGACACCCCAGGCTTCCCCTCTCCACTCATCCCCTTTTTTTCTCCTCATCACGCTAACATGCACCACATGAGAGGAGTCATGCCTTGCAGAACTGAGCTCCCTCTGATGATTCCCAGCATGCCAGAGTGGGGAGTGTCTGCCAGAAGATGTGCCTCTTGTCATTCTTGAACTTTACTGATGCATGCCGATTACAAATCAGCGAAGGAGAGGATGAACACCAGTGGCTGGATTTGTTGTAGTTATTTACAGGCCTGGACATTTTCTCTCCTAATCTGATGATGTTTCGAATGGTACAGTATTTGCCCTAAAACTGTAACTCATTCTTGCCAAAAATAGAAACTATGAAACATATTGCCATTATTTCTCTGGCTGCCATTCATCCATCTGCTCTTTGCAGAACATGTAATGGCACTCTGGGGGCTATTCATAAAGTTCACTCTTCTGGATCATGTCTCTTTGTTTTGGGCTTTCAGAGAGACAAAGGAAAGCCTTTCTAGTAGAAAGCATGTCTGAGAAAGCACATATATCCCTTTGTCCCCCCCACAGGTCAGGCAGAAAGAGTCTCATACAGGAAGATGTTTCATAGGCTGAAAAATATGTCAAGGTGTGAAAAAAGAAAATCCACGTGTTGTACACTTTTGTGAACATAAATCATCTACAAATGCAGCTGACTTCATTGAAATAAAAAGTGCTTTGTCAACATTCTGTAACAATACCTGTACCATCACTGATTACAAAAATGATGTCCCTGGTCAGTCTCCTCCTACACCTGCCCGCAGATGCGATCTCCATAGCAACGTCAAAGGAGTCCACCACCACTGATAGCAATGCTTAGACTGATTTATTTTGGCTTCTCTGGCTCTTTTAGGCCCTTTGTTTATCTTAACCTTTAACCTGATGTGTGACTTTACAACTGTAAAACCCTGTGACATTGGGAAACGTTGAGCTCTTGCTTATTTCTCAGGTGTCCTGTGAGGCAGAGGGGGTGCTACGAGACCCAGCAGCTGCACCTGAGTCGAATTAAGATCTGGCCGCTGCTTATGAGGCATATACTTTAATTCCTTGAGTCCCTTTCAAACAAAAATCAGAGGGTTGCATCATCTGACTGATACAAGCCTCATAATGTCCATCTGTTCTGCACCCTTCTTTTTCTCAAAAAGTATAAAACAGGTTTGAAATAGTGCATTCCAAATACTTTTATGACATAATATTTCATGCAACATTTTACAAGAAACAGGTTTGTCAGGGTGTCAGTGGTGTTTGCAAAGCCCGAACTGACTGTCCTTACAGAGCCCTGCTGCTTATATAAAAAGGTTGGTGTAATCGAAACACCGTTTGATTTTATTCTCTGCCCTTTGTACAAAATATCTTATGTCTTGTATGACCTTGGTGTAGTATAACAGTGTTCCTGAAGTAAGCACTTAGTTGTTCTTGAATTTCAGTCACCCATACAGACACTGTATAAAGCAGTATAGGAGCATTCCTGCAACAGTGACACTGACTCACTCACTGACTCATAGTCCTTCCCTTCAGCGTGAGGATAGCTGACTGAAATGAATGTAGCAAGGACTTTTTTGCGTTTGTCATTTTGCTGCTGTCGGTACAGATGACAAATGAAGATGCTGTCGAATATGAGAGTATTTGTTTCAGTCAGTTGTTGAAAGAAACACTGATGTTATGTGGTAACAGTCTACAGGTAGTTTCCTATCAAGCTTTAAGTTTGGAGAGTGAATGTGAGCAATTGTTGTTTTATTTATTCTTATTTATTAAAGGTGGTTATTTGGATAGATGACCTGCAGCTTGGCTGTGTGCTGCAGTGGACCGGTGTCCTTGCACCTCTCCCGGTGTCTGGCTCTCTTCCAGCACCTGGCCTCGTCATGCTGAGCCTCGATGGAGCGGGCAGAGCTCTCTCTTTTCCATCCCTTTTTCTTTTCTTCCCTCTCTCTGTACGGTGCCTTCTCCTCCCTGTCTGCGCCTTTATTATCTACATTTCTTTTTGTCTCTCCCTGAGATGTACTTTTAGCTCCAGGGCATCCAGAGGACAGATGAAGCTATAATGTTTTCTCTTTGAGTACCTGTAGCCACTTTATTTATTTGGACCACTCTCCAGGACATGTAGCTGTGTGAGTAACCTGGCCTCCTTCGCTGGGCACTTCAGTTTCTAAGTAGTTTCTAAGCAGCTGTCCAGAATGACTCATCTCCCAGTGGGTTAAACAAATTGAGTCTTAGAGAGGAAAGCAAAGTATTTAGCTGCAGGGCTATAGGATTGCTTGATGCCCAGCAGAGTCCGAACAAATGGTATGAAATCGAAAAGCTGCCATAATGTAGAGAATGACATGATTTAGGGATAGGGATTCCTCTTTCATGGCATATACTCTTTTATGACACTAGTTCAGAGGAGTGTCGCATAATCATATCAAGAAGCAAAAAAAAAAAAAAAAATTAATGCAGCTTAGCATGATATGCATAAATCATGTTTTCAATCTTATGGCATTATGCTTTTTATTTTTGAGCTTAACATAAACAGATTGGGTTTTAAAGGTGAAGTGTGTTAGAATTTAGGCCTTTTTTGACACAGTTTTCATACTTTCTGCATGCATATTGAAAACCTGTGGCTGCTGCAATGCAGTATCCAGAAAAAGGAGGCACAGTAGATCAGAGAAAAGACCTCTGCACTTCAGAGACTGCAAGGGAGTAACTTGTACTGGTATGTCCTAAATATGCATTATATCTCACACAGCAACCATGACTATATACAAAATGTTTACTTCAATAGGTGAGTTTACATCCAGATAAACTGGATTTTTTTAAAGAAAATAAATTATAAAATAATATATTTTGGAATCAGAAGTGACTAACAAACCAAAAACTTTGAAAAAGCATAGCCCTGTCAATTTGTTTGGCTTAAAAGTATATCACTCAATGAGCTGCTCAGATCTGCAAGTAACTGTGGCATCCCAGATCAGAAGGAAATTATTCAGTCTCCCTGTCTTCATCTCGAACCAATTTCACATCTTGCTGCATTTGCTGCACCTCTGAAATGGGTAATGCAAACCTGTAACTCCAAATACAAAAGAAACGCAGTCTTCCGAAGAGGGGGCTGGAGGGAAATTGAGATGCTAAACCAGCTGTGAGATGCTGAAAAGAGAGCTGTTGTTCTGTTTTTTTATTTTTAAACCAAAGCATTTCACAACCAATTTCATTATGCCCTTAAAGCCAAGATGTCAGCTTTTGAAAAAAGGGAAGATTATGTCTCCTTTAATAAAGTATCTTAATATATCTTAATACACATGTCAATGATGTTCAGAAATAGCAGCAAAGCAAACATTCTGTAATACATCAGCACTAGTAAGCATTTCAAATAAAATCTGTCATCAATGTGTCCAATTAGATTCATCGTCTTGATTTGCTTTTTTTCTGGTGTAAAATTTCCTGATCCTAATCAGCAATTCTACATATTTAAAGCATCACGATTAATAACATGCAAAATATTTAACTCAGCATCCACAGTTCAAGTTGCTTTTCACTCTCTTACCACATTTTTGGTCTCACTTTCAGAACAGAAAAAAAAAAATTCAAATAATTGCTGCTGACTTTTAAGGCTCACTGGGGTTGGTCTACCAAAAAATAAGTTTTGCATGGCTGTCAGAGCTCTTGTCTCTTCTGCGGAAATGCTTGGCTTTCACCTAAGTAATAAGTGATAATTAAGTCCTACTTGGTCAATTCTCAGTTGTTGTTTTTTTTTTGTTTTTTTTTCCCTGCCGGTGCCTGTCCCCGTGCCAAACCAACATCTGATGGAGATGAGAGTAAGTAAGGGAATCGATACCTCCTTAAAACAAATTTACTGCTGACAGCTTGATTTTTTTGTCTCAAGCAGGCAGTCATTTTCACTTTCACATATGATTAAAGCACACAACATTTAAAGTGGTGGAAAGCTTTGCTTTTAATTAAAGCAAGCCACCTAATGGAATGCAAGCTATGTTTTTGAGCTTGCACTTAAAGTTATTGTATGAGGACCTTGCTCATGAATAATGGTTGAGCTGTCATAAGCAAGCAAGAAAAGTCATTTGGAGGTAGTATAAAGTATCTGCTTGAGCGGCACACAGGCACACAGACAGAAGGGAAGAAGTTGGCAGCCATGATGGTCTCAAGCCTGCCAAGACTGACCTTGGCAGAGAAGCATCTTACACAGATCACCCTGCTGTCTTCTCCATCCCCCCATTTTTCATCATGCACCTCCATCCCGTCTACAATGAAGGGATTCCCACTGACCTTTGGCTTCTCTGGTGCCTCTTCTGGTGACAGTGCTTGCATTCTCAGCTCCAGCATCAATAGTGATGGAAGGATTTACTATTGATTACTTTGCTCTCCTTTCAGAATATAGCCTGGTGCACCGGTAAAGGTTTTGCTCTATTTTTGTCCCCATCCTATCTATTATTCATGGGCCTTGTTGCCAGGAAAAATTACTGCTGTGAACACAAAGTAAAAAATAAATAAATAAATAAATAAATAAAATTTAAAAAGGAATTGAGAGCTGTCACTTCTGAATGTGCCAACAAAGCTTAAGAAAAAAACTAAAATGATAAAAGCACCAGAGTATAGCTTGAGTACAGTATAGAAAATAAGAGTTTGTCACATTTCTGACAAATGTTTCATTACTACCCCTGGACAGTGGGGTCATGTCCATTGAGAACACTAATTTCATTACGGTTCAGCTGTTGATTTGGTTAAATACGTTGTTAAGTTTTGTAAATTACACTGTCATAGTCCTGCCAACAGTGCAACATGAGCAGATTAGTGGAAGAGGAAGAGAATCAATTAGGCGATGATAAACTG
Source organism: Zenarchopterus dispar (assembly GCA_028564865.1). Lineage (NCBI taxonomy): Eukaryota > Metazoa > Chordata > Actinopteri > Beloniformes > Zenarchopteridae > Zenarchopterus > Zenarchopterus dispar. Next base: position 6,726,493 of record JAOWBL010000020.1, on the reverse strand, counting down.
TAGTTGAGCTTTGAAAAAGGAAGCAGGTGCTGGTGCTAATCCCTAACTCTTTATCATTGTGGCTCTGCACACAATCGACCCACTTAGTATTCACTGGCTCCTGTAACTTGGGATCTCTCAGCAGGTGTGTAACCCTGTAACCTCTGTGTTACATTGTTGGAACTCAGATTAATCCATGGGACAGTTCTCAGAGGAGGTGTGAGGTTTGTGTTACTATACAATCCCTGAACAATCATAATGTGAGAACACTGAGTTTTTAGTTAACATTAAATCTCATTCTCTGATCTGTACGTGTACACAACACTAGTACACATGCATTAAGTGCTTTAACTTTGCGTATCATAAAATGAATCTAATTCTGGGTAAATTCCTCTGTGTTTTATAGGCAGCCTAATTTCTGCAAATTCTGTCACCGAAGGTAGATGCATTTCCATGATGAAGGCAGGATATTTGTTAGTTATCAGGTACACAGCATGGTTGGCTGTCTGAGATTTAATGCATCCTAGTGAGGCTATATATAACATTATAGTGTTTGAAGCTGGGTTTAATTCCATAATTTAGTATAAAGCTCCTGGTCTTTTAACGTGTTCTGAAAAAGTGTTGTATCCAGGCGAAACTTGATATAACCGCTCAGCAACCATATGTAATACTTAAACAATCCACCTAAAAACCATTGCCTGTAAAAGTGTACATGAACCACCTGTGCCTCTTCATTTGGTAGTAAAGTGAGCAACAGAGGTACTTCCGAACAGACTAAGAGTCCCTCTTTAAAAAGCTCTTACTGCAGATAAGGTGGGTATAGCTACATTGCGGGTAGGGAGCTCCTTTTTTTTTCTTCTCGCCTTTTCTGCTCCATCACCAGAATTTCTCTTGGTATGCATAGCAGTGCCCGACTGCAGGTTTGCCTAAGCTTTATACAGTGGCCAATACCAGCCCTGCGGCCAAAGCCTGACTAGAGCTGTTGCACCCACATCTGTTTCCATCACTTAATAAAAATCCCTACCTCCTGCCGGGCTATGTGCAAAACCATTAAGGGCTGCTTCGCATGTCTGTTGTTGTGTGCGCGTGGGGCGCTGGCTCAGTGTAATTGCATAATCTTCTAGCACACTACGTGGGGCGATTCTTTCATGCATGTCGTTTCAAGTCAGTGTCTGAAGACGCCGCTCAGCCCACCATGTAGGCTATTAGGAGTCTCTCAGCGGTGTCTGTGCAGAAAGCGTTGGGACGCACTTGACTGCATGAGCACATCTGTAACTCGGGATCTTATGGAAATGCTCAACTATGAGTCGATGCAAGCTTGAACAATTAAAAATGTAAATTGGCTGGGCGATGCCTGGATACATTTTGTGAGAAGCCTTTATTTAAATGCAGCAACCAACAGCAGGTTTGCCGTTCGAGGCTTCCCGGAACGCAACCGATTATCAGTCCGTGGTGATAAGATTATATTTTAAGTTCTCATCCTCCTCCTCGCCGCGCGTCTTTCCTCCTCCTGCAGATGCGTCTCTGGGCATCTCATCAGGAGGATTTACCTTTGCTGCTGTCTGCAGCCAACGACTTGTCACACAGGCGCTCTGGCGAGGAGGGGAACAGCGGGAGAAGATCATTCTGCTGATCCAAGCACCTTTGGTTATTAAGGGAAGCACCATCACCTCCTTGATCGGCTCCCTCCTCCCTTTTTTTTTTGCCAAACGCCATCCCACGACAGCCTACCCGGAGGAGAGGAGTCAGGGGGGAGCGAGGACACACCCGCACATACTGTACGCGGTGTACACGGCTGGGATGCTGCAGACTACATGAGATGAATATCATCGACTGTCCCAAATTGGAAATCCATGTTTTTAACCCCCTCCGAAGACTGAAAACCTAATTGTCGCAGCTTCGCCTCCCTAAAACCAGCGGGAGCATCAGCTCTCATCCAGGAATGAAAAGGATGTCTGCAGGTATGCATGAAATTAAGACAGCACCTTTCTCCGTCTTCCCGATTTGATTAGATATGGTAGTTTGCACCTCTGCTGAAGACATGTTGACTATACCTGTAGTTACAGCATGTGTGGTATGTTTCATTAGAATAATATTGCGCCTATCTGTGCTTTTACTTTATGAGTGGAGATGAGGCAGATACAGCTTTTCTCTTGAAACCTATTTCCTTCTATGGGTAAATTATTAATAAATCCTTTTGAATATTTCAGTAAATGGGCACCATTTCAAGACTAAAATGCTCCATCAAAAACTAAACAGAAGTCGTGTCATATAAGCCAGTTGTGTATTATTTTTCTTTTCTTTTTATTCTTTCTTGATAAAACTGTAAATCTTAATAGCATTACACGTTTTGTGTTTAGACTGCAGATGTCCAGGAGAGAGTACTCTGTATGAATTGATTGTCTGCTGCATTGGTATACTCATGCAGCATTGTACCAATAAACAGGTTCTTTCATTCATTTCAGGAGGTATTGTATTTGTTATGTGCCTTTCTGTCAACAAGTTTACCTGCATTAAAACTGTTAATACACGTGTACGAGTTTACCTGCTCTGAAGCAGCTAATTCAAAGCAGATATGTGCATATAAATTAGCATAAGCTTTAAGTTTCCATAAGCTGACGATCTAACTTTCATTGTTCTCTCACAAGAGTGAAACATTGCGTTATTCACATCAGAGTTTTTTAAGATGCTGACTTCATTTTTCTCTATTTTTAGTTCTTTATACTAAAATCAAATTCCTGATATTTCTGTACTGAGCATTGAATGCTGAATCATGACTCATTTCCACCCGACCTTGATGTCTGTCTCTTCTGTATCTGTTCTACATGCAGTCAGATCCTAGGTGACAACCTGTGGGCGTCAGGTATTTACGGTGTTGGGGCCCCTCCTTCTCCTGACCCCCACCTGCAGTTCTTCAGGCTGCAGGACCCAGACTCACTAAAAAGTGCAGTCCTCCTCCCCCTGCAGAATGACTGTCGCCACGGGCGACCCCTCTGACGAGGCGGCTGCACACCCAGGGCACCCGCAGGACTACGACCCAGAGGCTGACCATGAGTGTTGTGAGAGGGTGGTCATTAACATCTCAGGGCTGCGCTTCGAGACGCAACTCAAAACCCTCTCACAGTTTCCAGAGACTTTGCTGGGGGACCCCAAAAAGAGGATGCGCTACTTTGACCCACTAAGGAACGAGTACTTTTTCGACAGGAACAGACCCAGTTTTGATGCCATATTGTATTATTATCAATCAGGAGGCCGGTTGAGAAGGCCGGTTAATGTCACCCTTGATATTTTCTCAGAAGAGATTCGCTTTTATGAGCTGGGTGAGGAGGCGATAGAGATGTTCAGAGAAGATGAGGGTTTCATCAAGGAAGAGGAAAGGCCTCTTCCTGACAATGAGTTTCAGAGACAGGTGTGGCTACTGTTTGAGTACCCAGAGAGCTCAGGTCCTGCTAGGATTATTGCCATAATCTCTGTCATGGTCATCCTGATCTCTATTGTCAGCTTCTGTTTGGAGACACTCCCTATTTTCCGCAATGATGAGGAGGAAATGCACAAGTCTCATGCAGAAGTCTTTTCCCCTGAGACCAACACCACGATCATCAGCTACACATCCACCTACTTTACCGATCCTTTCTTCATCCTGGAGACTCTTTGCATAATATGGTTCTCCTTTGAGTTTCTAGTGCGTTTCTTCGCTTGCCCGAGCAAAGCAGGCTTCTTTGGTAACATCATGAACATTATTGATATTGTTGCCATCATCCCTTATTTTATCACTCTTGGCACCGAGCTGGCAGACAGGCCAGAGGACGGTCAGCCAGGTCAACAAGCCATGTCTTTAGCCATTCTCAGGGTAATTCGATTAGTACGAGTCTTCAGAATTTTCAAGCTATCTCGTCACTCCAAGGGGCTTCAGATTTTAGGTCAAACCCTAAAAGCCAGCATGAGAGAGCTTGGCCTCCTCATTTTCTTTCTTTTCATAGGAGTCATCCTGTTCTCCAGTGCTGTGTACTTTGCTGAAGCAGATGAGCCTGAATCACAGTTTGAGAGCATCCCAGATGCGTTTTGGTGGGCTGTTGTGTCTATGACAACCGTTGGCTACGGTGATATGGTCCCAACTACGATTGGTGGCAAGATTGTGGGCTCCCTCTGTGCCATTGCAGGTGTGCTGACCATCGCCTTGCCAGTGCCTGTCATTGTGTCCAACTTTAACTACTTCTATCACCGGGAGACCGAAGGTGAAGAACAGGCTCAGTATTTGCAGGTCAACGTGCCCAAGGCTGATTCAGCTGAGGATCTAAAGAAGAGCCGGAGCGGCTCCACTATCAGTAAATCGGACTACATGGAGATCCAAGAGGCTGTGAACAACAGCAACGAGGACTTTCAGGAGGAGAACCTTAAGACAGCCAACTGCACACTCGCCAATACAAACTATGTAAACATCACCAAAATGCTCACAGATGTGTAACCATCCTGCATTTCTTCTCAGTTAGAGCAGGAAATGCAGAGCCAAGCAACTGGATGGGACAGGCCCTCCCGCCCCCTGAATGCTAGCTAAATCAAGGCAATATAATTCAAAAATGTTGATGATTATTGACTAAAATATATCGCAAACACCATCCCCTCCCTCTGCGCTCATCCTTTCCTCACAACTTATACTGAGAACAGCAGAAAAATTTTGGAAGAAAATTTGAAGTATTCGCTTTCTGCATGAAGTTGACCTTTTCTGTGAGATTGCTAAAAAAAAAAATAATAATAATAACAACAATAACAATACAAGCTTTTCGCTCACAATTGTAGCCATTAGTAGTGCACAAAAAGAAAAAAGAGGAAACTCAGTTAGAAAAAAATGCTTTCAAAATGGAAAAAAAAAACAAAACAACACAAGTCCTGCTGTGGACCTTTCGTACCTTATTTCCCAAGGCACACTGCCCTGCCATACGCTTTTTAAAGAGCCTCCTATGTGCAACATATGCTATTTCTTGAAGCCAATGAAACAAAACTATTTTATGCTATGTGATATAGATTTAAAAGGATGTGTGAGCCTAGAGGGAACCCACTGCAGCACTGCTATGACCTGTGGGCAACTTGTGACAATGCCGGTGGTTAAGCCCACCACAGTCAAGGTTGAATGACAGCCATCAGCACTAAGCTTATGGTTTGACACCTTTTTTCCCCTGTAGACATCAGTATCTGATGAATGACTGAGAATGGCCTTGAATTATCACTGCTTTGGTCTTATATGTACTGTATGTAATGCAATGCAAGCTTTCCCACCTCCATTCACCCAAACTGGTCTTACTGCAGAGCTTTGAGACAACTTGAATGTTTCTTCTTCTTTTGGTTTTCACAGTTTTCACACACGCAGTACTTACTTGTATTGATAGGTAGCTTAACTGTGACTTAACTGATAGCCAATAGGTAGATAGGTGCTGTTAGTAGTAAACATTGTCAGTAGATTACTGCATGACATTTTTATCTGAATGAGAAGTTCCACTCGTTTCTCAACTGCCACTTGCTTCACCTTGCCACTGTATAGCTGTCTGGACACTGCCTTCTGTACAAATCTACACTTTTAAAAAGGATGCCTGCAGGTAGCTGTTACAACAACCTCAAACTGTATGTTTGAGGATTTCCTAGGGAATAACCGTGCAGCCAGTTCTTACACTTAATGGGATGCATATCGATGTTTAACATTCCATGTAGAAGTCATTGCCATGTAACTTTTGCCAGGTTGCTGTAAACTGGGCTGTGATTTCGGGCTTAACCTCAGATTTGAGGTCTGAATATCAATCCCAGCTGCAGATATGATAAACCTGCGTTGGTGTATTTTTTATTTATTTATTTTTTTTTACAGATTTGTCACACCACGTGCTAACGAACAAAATAGTAATTTTTAAGGAGTCGTGTATAGAAAAGCGCTTCCCCTGAACTGCCTTTTATCTGGGTTTACGCTATTCTCCTAGTGTTGCATGACCTCAAAAACATTCCTAGCATGCGTCAAAGCTCAAAGAAGCTTTTAAGTGAAAAGAAAAAAAATAACTAAAATCAATACAATAGATATATTTATTTCTTATATAAAACAATACATGTATACAGACATAACACATATATTCAGTAGACCTATGCTTTTATCCAAGAATCAAAAAAAGCAATGATCAAGAGAAAGCAGGAGTCTTTCCACTATGTGCACATCATTGCCATTTAAAACTAACAACAACAAAAAACAACCTAATAACAGAAACTGTTCTGAGCACTGTTCTCTTGTTTCAGAGTCTGTTCAGAGTACCAAAGACACACTCTTAAAAAAATGCTTTCTTGTCTGGTGAGGTTTTCAGAAAACCTGGCACAAGTCCTGTCTTTACACCTCGGAGTTTCCTTCACCTAATTCTAAACTGCCCTGCCGCATCTTTTACCAAAAGCTTTTATTGCCATTAGATTGAACAGAACATAAATTGAGTCTAACTGTCCTTTGAGAACTCTCTGATGCCAGAAACTCGATCTGTCTTTAAAAGTTGGCATTGAACATGAGTTGAGTTCTGATTACAGGACCATGTCCAGCTACGAGTTTCCAACATTTGCTCAACACTGCCAAGGTAACAGTCAAAGGCAGTAATATCAATACGAGAAGTGCTAATTAGCAGCAGTGTAGCAGACAGTGTCTAACCTACAGGTCGTCTGACTTCACTCCGATGTATTGGTCTTCTGCGTGTTTTCACGGTTGTCTTAGAAAATTAGAAAAGTGAAGGATTAGGAGAGGGTTTGTAGCAAGAATAGTCTTGATGACAGACTGGTAGAATTTGAATTTAATGATGGCAGAATTTACATTTTTATTCTTAGGGTTTCATTCTACTCAATCTCAACACTCAGCTGTAAAATGTTTTCATGCCATGGTTGCCAATGCATAATCCCGATGCCTCATTCAACTGTCCGTCACAAGGCTTCTGATGTTGTCTCTTTCCAAATCTGTGAGTTTTTAGAGAGCTTTCCGAAACAGTTGTTTTGTTTTCCAAGAGTCAGATGAGATTAAGTTTTGTTTATCAATATTGCCATAACTGGAGTGTGTGGATGCAGCTTTTCATGGGCTTCCACAGTGCAACCATACTGATTAACTGCTGGGTACTGGTTTGCAGGTGTTAATACAGAGCAAGGAGTTGTGCGTCCATGTGAAAGAGAGATTAGAACTATCAACATCAGAGCATTGGTTGTAAAACGTCATATATGCAACAGTCATTTGCATATCGGTTAATGTGGCAAGAGAAAAATTGAAAACATTTGTCTATGCATGCAAATGCACCATTACGGTCATTGTCTTTGTTCCAGGCAATCACAAATGTTAATACATGTATCTGTTACATGGTACATAAATCAAACTCACTGTAGCAACTCATGGTGGAGGTCACAATGTTGTAGTTGAGTATTGACAATTAATTCTGCTTAAAGCACAAATATGATTAAAATTACTCTTGACTGCAATCTTGCAGACTAAATCTGCAGGACGAAAGAATAGAATGTTGATGAATATTAAGTAATAAGCCTGTCACAATATACCAATATTGATAATATTGTTACTGGGTGAAAAAATAAACAAAATTTTAGGCATTGATGTTATACACAAATGATGATATTGTGGTTGGGATTCACTTGATAATATTATTGGGTTCAAATTATTATTATTATTATTTATTATTGTCAATTTTTGTACTATTATCTACATAATGTTTTGAGTGTAATTCAGTTGCTACAAAAAAGGATGAATAATTATATAAAAAAGGAAGAAAAATTTGTCTTATAGCATTTATTTATTTATTTATTGTATCAGGATTTTGATATTATCATTACCCTTCATGTTTTTGGGCCACAAATATTGTAGCATGTTGTGAAAATCTCATTTTTGGGCAGCCCCCACAGCCCTGTTATGCCATGTTGTTTTGTACAGCCTCTGTGAATATCATCTCTCACCCAGTGAGGGACCCACCACCCTATCCATTCCATGTGAAGGGTTCTCAGCAGTGAATGCACTGAGAAATCTATGCAGAGATTGATTACAAGGTGAAAGTTCTGGTGAAGAAAGAAAATTCAAGTGAGGTTTCATCCGAGATTGGTTTTCTGACACAAAGAGATGGCAGGGCGTTTGAAAGAAGCCTTAAGGCAAAGTTACAACACCCTGCAACATTCTGCTGCTGTGAGTCAAACACTTGCATGTTTGCTGAATGTGAATGTTAACTTTCTGAGCTTAGAGTCTGTTCAAACTGCCATGTCAGCCCTTTGTGACAAGGTTCCTATATATAAGTCATTCATATGGGAGACAAGATAATCAATATGCAAACTGTGTGTCTGTGTGTTTGCAAACCAGTGTCCTTTCTGTTCGTTTGACCCCAGAGCCTGACAGTGTGGCATCCACTGAGACATTATGTACAGTTGTTCCCTTCAGCCCTGTACTCCTGTATCATAGAGGCCTGAAAATATCAATCAATGCTGGTACAGTAGATAATGGATTTTCTTTCTATGAAATGAAATGTGAAAGGATAATGTAAATAATAACCAATGGATGGTGGAGGAAAGAAAAATGTGTACTATTTACTGTGTGTGAAGTTTGGATTCAAAACATAGTATTATCTGCACTTTACAACAAAAGGGACAATCTATGGACAAGAAAAACATGAAATTAAAAGATGCATATAATCCTTCCAAATGATCATAACCATGAAAAAGTAATATCAATAATGAAGCCAATAATAATTCAACTACAACTGTGTTTATGGTTTTCATTGTGTTTTATTCCTGCACTTGGTTGTCTCATTATTATGTTGTATTTCATTGCTGCTGCAGAAACAACTCAAAACAAGGTGTTTTTCAAATGTCTAACCATCTCTCTCTCCCCCCCTCAAATCACAGTGTTCACAAAGTATTTAGTCTGGAAATGGTTTGAGGAGCTAATTTTAGCCCAAGAGCATCTGCACTGATATGAAATGCCACCGATCCATCAAAGCCCTGTTTGTTGTTATTCATAGGACAGCCGATGTCTTTGTAGCCACGGGCAGCGAAGAGGACATTTTCAAACGCCTGCCGGTATCTTCGGCTTCTGCCTGCCTTTAAGTGTGTGGTATATACTCCCTGCAGTTTAAAAGAGGGAGCAGGGTGCTCTATTAATAGCCATTTTGTTGGAGAAAGAGATAGGAAGCGGAGGAGGAGGAATGCGAGCAGAGTAGACAGGAAGAAAGGTGAAAAGGAGCTAAATAGAGGAAAGATTCTCGAAGAAATTCTGCACAGTAAACTTTCTGTGACTCTACAGTCTCGACATCCCTGTGTAATGAGCAATAAAAGGAAATATTGCTATTCCATTGGTTTTATTTTATTTTATATTATTTCAAAACTGTAAAATGTGCTGAGAGAAAAAAAACAAAGAAATATATAAAGATCATATGACTCTGCCCAAGATCATGTGACATGTGGTACTCCTGACTTCACATCAAATGTGTTTGTTGAAATGAGCCTCCCCTCACACACCAGGAAGCACATTTGCTCGAGCTAGCAGCCACCTTGCTCTGTCATTTGTAGTCAGCCTGTGCTGTAACTGTAGCGCTACATTGCAAGCGGGAGCACTCGGGGCCTCAGTACCGTAGATGCAGCTCTGCTGTAGTCATTAGTCTTGCCTTGATCCAGTGATGCAGTGCAGCACAGAGAGCCAGATGGGATGGAGCCGCACAGTCAAGGATGCAGGCCTGTTTGCAGGTGGCCACCACTGTGTGCAGCACTGTTGTTATTATCATTAGGGAGGAGTGAGTGCATGTGTGTTGTTTGTCAGGGATGGTAGCATGCCCACCGGAGCATGCCTGAGTAGACATGCAGCCTTGCACTGTGCTTACCAGCTTGTAATTAGGAGTGAAGCGCTGTGGGACTTGAAGCTAATCCAACAGGGCTGCCCTGGCCTCAGACCACACCCAGCAATTAGAAGGTGCTCAGCCTCATGTTCATTAACCTGCCCTGGTAACAGTCAGTGAGAGTTTAACACGACAGTGAGAAGGTTGAAAAGAAATCCTTAGAGCATTGTAGCAGTCACTGGGTATAGGTGTTTGACTTCAAATGAAAATAAGAGGGATTTATGAAGATGTTATTTTTTTCTTAATTATTTAGTCATGTAAACAAATAATTAGTCAAGTAGTATTGCCTCTGGATGAGCTATTTCAGGAACTATGTTGTGTACAGTCATTTGAAAAAAAAATAAACAGAGATTTATGTCTCAGAATCAGATCTAAGGTATCTTATACTCTAGAAATTTGATAATTACAATCTCAGATGTATGATAAAACATGACATTGTACAAAATGTCATTATTAGATACAAACAAAGCCATAAAGGAGAAACAGTGTGCAAAAATTCCAATTATTCAGAGGTCCAACCATCATTTGAGCCAAAAACACGAGGTAGCCATGTTTAGTATGATACTGATAGTCTGTATCATTGATGTGGAAGACTTTTGGTATTCTCCGCTTTACAATGGCGCTTCATTTCATTGAGGTTTGTATTATTAATTTACACATAGCTATTTTAAGCTTCTGCCACAGAATTTCAATCAGGTTCAGGTCTGACCTTTGACATCGCCATTGCAACACTTGACTCTTTTGTTTTCAACCATTCAGTTGTAGATTTGCAACTATGCTCTGTGTCACTGCTCTGTAGCATGAAGAGATTTCAGCCAAGCTTTAGCTGTTAGACAGATGTTGTACATTAGTCCAACATTAGTCCAAAATTCAATTCCATTTCATTTCAGCTTGATTTATGTAGTGCCAAATCATGACAAATGTCATCGCAAGGCACTTAAACAATAAATTTCAATTCATTCCAAATTAGTACAGTTAATACAAAGTCAATAAAATAAAAATAATAATAATTACTTTGCTAAGGATCAAAGGTTTGCTTTGATACAATCCCCTGTCCTGAGCAAGCAGTAGGCGATCATGGAAAGGAAAATCTCCACTTTATCAGGAAGAAACCTCTGGCAGAACCACACTCAGGAAGGCGGCTATCTGCCTCGACTGGTTGGGTAACTGAGAGGACAGGAAAGAGGGGAGAACAGCAACAACGGATCAGTAACATCTACTGAGAGGAAGGAACACAAGTTAATAACAACAAAAATAGTGTCATTAGTAGAGTTGGAGTAGAAGAGAACAGAGTGAGTAGAGGTGTATCACAGGAGGTACCCCAGCAGACTAGGACTCAGAACCAAGGGATGTTTCAGGACACCTGAGCCATCCCTTACTATATGCTTGGAGAGAGGACTTCATGGTCAGTCCTGTGGCTGGAAAACAAGCACAAATCATCATCCCTCCAACACCATGCTCAACAGATGAGGTTTTGGGGTGTTTGGTTTTCAGCAATTGTAGCAATTTCAAAACATCTCTGGCTTTTATTCCTCATTAGGATTCCTTTTGGAATGCCCAGAAGTTCAAAACAATATTTTAGTTTGATTTGGTCCTTCTAATGATACTTATTCAATTTTTATCTTCATTTCATCACTCATCTGACATATGAACGTTTCTCTTTCTGAAAAGCATTTTTCTAACTTAACTCATGTATGCTCTTGGGAGAGTACAGAAAGTCAGAATGTTGTCCAGTAGATCTGGCATTAAAACCCTTTAAAAAAAAAAAAAAAACTAAAAAGATAAAACCCACTATAAGTGCCCCATCATTGATAATTACATGCATTAAAGTCACAACTGAAGTCACAACTTCAGGTAAATGCACTGAATAAATGTCTGTGATATGATTTTGAAATATTAACCACATCCTGGATTCTTTACAGCCTGGGAGTTTATAAGTTACTCATGCTTTTGGTTTGAAATATTTTATCAGTCAGTTTTAGTCTTCAATAATCATTTCAGGAGTAGCCACTGAATAATTCAATGAATATTTATGAAAACTGAGAGATCGTGAAGACTAAATGGGTTTAAAATAGAGCTAAAAACCACAGGCATTGCATTCATAATGGTAAATATTAATGATTATTGTGTACACCTACAATGGGTGTCACTAATTTAATGTATAAAGAGTAAAGGCGGTTGACTTGATGAGTTTACCTCAAGGTGGAAAAATAAACAGCAGTCTTGCCACTGGCAGCACACATATATATGGAGACCATTTCCAACATGCTAACTGGTGAAAGAATGTCAGAGGCTTTAAATATCCTGTGTGAGTTAATATTTCATCACTATCTCAGTCCCAGGGCCTCTTCCCCCTTTCACATCCCACTCCCAACTCTGAGATAGTGCATAGAGCAGAAACTGGCAATGAAACTGGTTTCCAGACTTTTTTTCCCATCATTCCTTGTTACTTTTTTTTTTTAAAAAATCGCTTTTTACTGATTATGTGTTGTCAAACAGTATGCACTTCATATTGCCACACAGAAAAATTGTTGGTGCTGTTATCACAGCAGCTTTGGAAGATTGTTTTATCGCAATGTGGAAAACATAGAGGAATCATTTGGAGGATGTTAATCTTGATGAAATTAGGACATTCAAATTTGCTTAATCAGCAATCAAATTAAAGTAAGAAACCAAAAATGAGCAGAGCAGCCAAAGGAATGCAGCTTCCTGTGTGGTAGAAGATGTCTCACTCTGTTCTCTAAGATTATTCATTATGTATGCAATAATAACTTGATGAGAAGACGGCCTCGTGCCTCAAACAAAGAGACGTGATGACTGTGTGGATGACGCTGCTCACGCTTCTTTGCCCAACTAAGCAACAAAGAAAGAAGAGAGAAGTAGTTAAATACAGAAAGGGTCTTTAGAAGGCAATCTTTTGAAGCTTTGAGCTTCAAACACTTAAATTCCTGCATCTCAGCTTTTTTTTAAATCTATCTTTCCTACACTTTTCTATCTTTTGTTGTGAAGAAAATAGAAAGTCACACAAGACAAATCCCAGCTAAATCTCATATAATGCAGTGAATCTCTCAAGCATTGTGTAATGATTTCAGAAATGCAAATCCCCTTAAGACTTACCTGGTGCTTTTATTATTATCCCTGCTGAGTCATACACAAGCATATTCTACTTGTAGATCTGTTTAGTGTCTTTTTCTTTGGGAAGCAACCTCATTAAAAGTGAATGTGGCACATTTTAATAGCAGGCTAAATTCATTTAAGTTCCATCTATATATTTAATCTGTGCTTTAAGAAAATGCCTGCTCCTGTTCTCGACAGTCTGAACATTAACATTATATGATTTCACTAAAAAATTATGTCATCTATTAAGACCATGTTCCTGGTTGTGTAGTATTTTTATTTGGTTTTATCTGAGGTTCTATCATCTCTGTATGTTTAAGATTTAAGATTAAGAAACACTTTCAAATAAAGTAAAACATACACAAACATAAACTTGAATGTTCTGACCAGAATAGTTATAAAACATGATTAGGACTGGATGATTTCTATGATTTCCAGATACATAAAACTTAGAGATTGTAAGAAATGTGAGTATATTCTTTTAAAAGAAAACACAAGAGAACTCTTTAATTTTTTTAAAGTGAGTTTTATTTTATTATTTTAGTTATCTATCTTTTATGGATAGATGAATGGATGATGGATGTATGAATAGATGGAGCGAGTGAGTGAGTGAGTGAGTCACTGACTGATTGATTGACTGATACCCTACACTTACCATGTACCCGTTTAGTTATTTAAGTGCATGTGTGTGTTTTAAACACTTTCTGTTGCTTTTATTTTAATCAAGATTTTTGTGTTGCACAAGTTGAATAAAAATTACATAAGTGCAAATAAAGTTTGAGTGACTGATCTTTCAGTTTTTTAAAAATATAGCTAATCTTGACAGCTACTTTTTGGTTGCAGAAAAAGATGGGAAGTCTAATGCTGACTTTTCGTAAGTCCATAATCATCTCCTTCATATGTATCACACTGACCCCGAAGATGTTAGCCTTGGACTAAGCCTCCAGCTATCTCACCTACTATGTCTAATAGTAGGTGGAACTACTACGTCCACCACGGCTGTGTCATCTGCAGTTTGATGGTGTGGGTGCTCCTAAATCTGGCTGAGCGGTATTGTGTCAACAGAGTGTCAGCACAGCAGGGGGCTCGGAGCACATCCCTGAGGGTAGACAGATTTGAGGATGCAGTGGGAGGGAGTGATATTGTGCCTTCTGACAGCCTGTCAGCTGTCTGTAAAAAAAAAAAAAAAAAGACAGTATACAGTTGCATGGTGATGGGTGAAGCCCAAATGCCCTCAATTTGTGCATCAGTGTTTGTAGGATGAAAAAGCAAAAAATCCAGAAACAGGAGTCTAAAAGCCCCTGCTCTCCAAGTAGATGTAGGCCACATCGACAACACATGACAGATGACATCTGCTGTAAACCTGTTCTTCAAACTGATGGGGGTCAATCTTTCTTTAACATAATCCACAACTGGGTACTCAAAAGCTTATTGGCTGACTCATTATCAGAGTCAGCCAATAAGCTTAATAAGAATGATAATTACAAGATGACAATCTCTTTGAAAGACTGTGAAAGTATCACACACTTGATCCAAAGTTACAGCGATTAAAAAAGCAGCGGGCGCTATTTTAACTATAATCAGGTCAGCATTTTCTGCTCTGCCTGAATAAATGTTTGTATCATCATATAAGAAGCTGGAACTAGTTGCTTGCTGACATAATGGGGTTCCTGGGAGGTGGTTTCAAGTCAGGTGCTAGAAACGAGGCCGTTTAGCAGCTTGCCTTCATGTATTATTCATGTTTGATCAAACAGAGTGATTCAGGTTGTGGTAAACAAGGACTTAATACAACGAGAGGAGTCACGTTTTTGCTCTGTGTGTATTTCAGGAGCCATTATTGCAAAACAAAGGGTACAGATTGTTTTATTAATTTACACAGAAACAGCTGCAAATACTTTTAGAATACTTTGGCTAGAGAACAGGATTTCTATATACTCTCCCACAGATTCAACACATGTATCCACACCACTGCAACAAAGGGCCACAATGCAGCACCAGAAGAGCAGATACGCAGAGCTTACGATTGAATACCTGTCTGTCTGTCCCCAGCAACATGGCAACAACTGGGACTTTTCAGCACAGGGTATCTAATTCCCCACACATATCAACGGCAAACGGCTAAACAATGTAACCAGAGCCCTCGTGAGGATTAACGGAAGAGTTTGGTGTAGAAATATTTTATAAGCTAACAATGAATTCTGTTCAATGAGAGTGAGTGAATCCAAATCCTGCGTGTGTGGGGTTTTAGAGCTGCACTCTGTTGATAAGGTTGTACTGCTCTCTGAGAAAGGTGGGGTTTGCATTATGTGGGAGACACATGCTGAATAATGCTGAATATCAATTATTTTTATTAGCAGAGTGGCAGAATGATAATTTAATTCACAGCAATTCACATTTCACTGCATATTGGTAATCAGGTACTACTGGATAGCGAAGACAACAGTACCTTAATTAAATTGTTTGACATCAACTTTTAATTGAACTCCAACTATCTTTACAAATTACTCTAACTTTGAATAAGAGTGGACTATGCAATGGTCACTTGCAGCTGTAAAAACAAAAGAAAACTTCACCATTCAGAAAGTAAGTTGTAATGTACAGGACCAATAGGGATTTGCAAACGTACACAAGACTCTTATCAGAATTCAAAACTAGATCTCCTATTAGTTGCTCAAAAACCTCAGTAATTATTGTCTTTTGTGCTCTCTGTTGCCAGACTGTCCATAACTGTAAACTTTAAATGGTTTCAATTTAATGGTGTAATCTTCCTTAAAAAGTTTGGCTAGAACATTAACACCATCTACTGCTTATTTCAACTAACCATTTCTGAATGATCACATAACACTAGCGGATGGAAACGTTTGCAACATCATACTTGAACTTTGTTATCCTGGTTTTCTCTCTTTTGGGCCGAGATGCGGTACTAACCCTGTTAATCACTTGGGTGACAAACCACAATAAAAAGTGTTAACCTGGTTGTTAGCATTAAATTATCATTTTAGGTATCACAACAGGAAGTTCAACCTGTCTGAAATGGGAAACGTGAACAAAGCTTTCTACAAAGTCTTGACACAACTTGAAGATTCAACACTCTGACAGACTGGTGTCAAAAACACAGAATTACCTTAATAATTGTTGATATTTTGACGTTTAGAGACCTAGAACAACAGATAAGCAGTGACATCATTGCTGGCACGGTTACAGGCACATCCAAATTAAGAATTAATTTGTTAATTAAGACGTATCTATTGGGCCTTTTCCATCAAGATAATTCCAAAGCTGATTAAGAGCTGCTGCCTAACTAAAAACTAATTCTTTATTTTTTGATGGCAAAATTCAAAGAATGTATCATTTCAGGTCCAGAAAAACTGGTGTTACGCTGACCCCAAATGCTGCTGGAGTAGATGCAAGAACCAGTAACGTCAAGGGCTCAGGGTAGGATTATTGTACAACCCAAACATGGTGACTGTCATTGTTCAGTCACATCTATGTACCACATCAGAGAGGAGACAAACAAAAAAAAGAACTAATAATGAATGGACACCAAAACTGAGCCGCAGCGGTCCGTGGAGGAGAATCACTATCTCATTGGACTATAGTTTGTTATGGAGGTCCAGAACAACTTTAATGGTGCAACAAGACATCAACCTGTCTGATGAAAACATTTTAACTTATATATTTAAAATGATAGAGCATGTAGCTATATAGTCTGCTTTATTTGGAAGATTTGAAAGAACAAAAAAAAAAAAAAACACTCAGCTTCAATATGAACCTGAACTGGAAGCAGCAGTGGAAGGACAACTATTAAAGGTAGGGTGAGCAATTTCTGGATGACACCCCATCTGTTGATATTTGAAAAACATCAACAAGACAACAGAGACAGCTGGCTCTCCATCCCCTTCCCTCCGGTGGGGAGGGAGTACACCCCATCATCTTGTGCCAAGTATTTCTCCCGCCCCCAATATCACGTGCATGAGCATTTAAACTGAATTTTAAAACAGTGCTTGCATCTACTGCACATCAATAAATACCATGCAGTATTTCAATACTGGTATTTATGAATACCAGTATAAATTAATATTTATTCATAAATATTGTTGTTTATCTTTATAAATGAAGACTGGAATTATGAAAATTGAACACATGTTCCTCTACAAAATTTCAGAGCACCATAATGACTTAATGATATGGCTCTATTCATACGGGAAAGCAAAGCTATTCTTTACATCCTCCAAAGCTGAACCAGCTCAGCACCAGCACCTGGTTCAAACTGGTCGAAAAGGAGCACACATTGTACCTCAGCCAACACAGATAAATAAAAAACATGACATCCTTATTCTTTTTTTTTCTACTCATTCTATCAAACTCTGCTGATACAAAGTAAACATTACATTAACAATAGGGAGGCCAAAGCAGTGACCACAAAGAAAAAAAAAACCTGGCACATGCCCAATGGATCTTACGTACCACTGAGAAATATGATAGTGAGCCAAGCAAAAGCACCTGGCAGGTAGACTGGCATGATCAGGACTTTATTTTACTGGCTATGAGAAAAATGAGCTGCTTGCTTCACAAACATGGGTCCCTTTGCTGGCTTGTCACCCTGGAAGAAAACAGATGAAGTCTACTCAGCTATATCACAGACATTCCTGACTGTCATCTTCTTGCACTACAAAAATAATTAAAACTACCAGAGTGTTGTGAGTTTCCAGTTCAAAAGCACACGAGTAAAGCAGGGAGAGGATGTTGCACCGTTAGGATTTCTTGTTTGCGTGTCACCCAAACGGACATAACAACTGGAACCTTGTTGCTGTGGAAAACATCTGTCCTGTCTGTGGTGTCTAACTGTAACTGCCGTGTCTGCTGCCAAAACTTCCCGTTTAAGAGAGATTTACTACTTCTCCTTAAGACTCTGCCATCGCCTGGTCAGTTACTTAATCCAAGAGGGTGCGTGAGAGCGTTTAGACAAGCTTCTGCCACCGCTGGATAGTGAGGTAAATTGAATGCAAGGCTTTTTCAAGATTACAACATTAATACTGGTATAGTTAAACTAAAAAACCCGTAAGTGCTTCTGCGGCTTCAAAACGCAACATTGTCGATTTCATTAGCAGAGGTACTAAAACCAATCTGAGTATTATGTTTCACTATTCAGTGAAGTTTTATTTTATTCAAGCTTTAAAATAAAAGTCAGATAAAATTTACTCATCAATCCCACCGGTTATGTCTCATTATTATGTTTGATGGACAACAAAAGCCATATGGAAATACAAGGAGGAGGCTTTGAGTAATTCAGAGGGCTCTGGATGAGCTCACAGCACCTGCCACCATGCAACGTCCAACGGTGAGTAATACTGATGTCAAAACAGTGGGTGGAGTGTGTTGTTGATCCTCTCTGCATTGTTGTAGGCTGGAAAACAATTGTCTTCACTGTGTTTAATTGCAGTTCAAAGGAATCCGTATCTGTTGTAAATTTTTTGACATTCATCATTTGATATTAAAGGACTGTTCTTATGGTTGAATGCCAGAAGGAGGTGTTGTTTAATGATAGAGTTTAAACCATTAAAGACTGTGGTGTCAAGTGTTGTAGTGGTAGTCTGACTGCTTTGTCGTGAACACTCACCTCCTTCCACTCAAGATTAGCACATGGCTTTTGATTAGTGTGGCTGGAAAAATTCCAGCTTTTACAATTAAGTCCGTGCCATTTGGTCCACAACATTCATCCATCAGGGTGATTCTCTAGCCTGATCTCCTGTGTTACATAATCTCCTTAGTGAAGTCACACTCCTCAGAATGAGCATGGCCAGCTTCATCAGTCAAGATTATCAGGCCAAAAAAAAAATGAGTGCAAACAGAGGTCAGAAACACTAAGTTAGTGGTGTTTACTAATGATGTGAAGTCTTTCACCATAAAATGTCCTTTTTTTTCTTTTTCAACTTCTCATAGATGTTTGATCTTTTGAGAGCGATAGATATATAGGTTTTACATCAGATTCTCTGTTGAAGGAGGAAACTTTCTCTTTAATGACCTGGAATCTGAGTTAAGGGGTTTTACAGTTAAATTTTAAAAAAGTGTAGATCATGCTATGTGTTCATATTTTTACTTAAAAATGTTGATGCATGCATTCATGTTCAAAGACTGCTGCCACAGAAATTAACGCAAATACAGTGACATGAAACAGAAAAGTATACTCTGTCAATTATCTTCAAACATATAATTTAAAATTGTATGTTAACTAAATAGAGACTTATTTGATAAACCTAAAATATGCAGAAACACTGTGTGAAAAACAAAATACGTCTCTGAGAATTGCTGCTGATCATATGCTGTTAATGGACCATCAGCAAGGGCAAATGAATAAATTGTGTCACAATGTAATATGTATGTTCTTTAGAGGACCAACTGGGAAAAAAACAACACAAATTTGTTTGAGGCTCAGACTGGTCCTAAAAATGACTATTTGTGGCTGTCTGCTTTTGTCTCAACCTGGCCATCCCACACCACTGCCTTTGAGGATGCGCTAGTATATTTAAAAACGACGCTTCATTTTTGTGTTGAAAGGACCGCCTTTTGTTCAACTTCAGCTTTCCAGCAGATGGCGTCACGTTATCTTCGAGCTCTTTTTAGACGTGATACTTATCTCATGGCTGAATCATTAAGCTCGTTTGAATTGACGCGGAGCTGTAGGGAGCCAAAAGGACGTTGATGCGTGATGGTGAGAGGAGACGCGTGCTGGTTGGAAATCCTCTCCGACAGTTGCCAGGGCAACAGAAGGTCACCGTGTCTCCTGACATTAAAACCTTGCAGCAGCAAGGTGGTCGCCGTCAGGACTGGTCAGGCCAGGCGCTGCAGCTCCTCTCCTCCGGCAGGGAACCACCGCGGTGACGAAACAGCTTCTCCCTGATTGGCTGAGGGCTTCACTCACTTGCGTGACGCGTCATATGTTAAACTCCTGTGTCCAGATAGGTTATATCTCCCAAAGCAAAGGTGATTTATTTGATCTCATGCTTCTTGTAGCTCATATTTTACACGGGGACTATATTTTAATGTTTTTATGAAACTGCTTAAAAGGTTACTGTTCTGTCATGTAAGATCTGAAACCCTTTAGGATCATAAGTTTTATCATTTATCACTGGAAAAATTGATCATTTATCATCAGGTTTAAAAAAATTAACAGTGATTCCCTAAAAGGGATCTGTGTATTATTACCTAATTTAGAATCCATTATTCCTTCATGGATTTAAAGATGTGACAAAGAAAAAGCTGTCCTCAAGGTAAATGTGTATTTATTTTTCCCATTACTGTACAACAAAGAAGATGCTTTGATAACTGGGATGTCAAAGCTTAATGATGCCCATGCACATTTCTTGAGTGGGAATTTCTAACTCAACAATTAAATGCCATTATGAAGGAAAAAATAAATAAATACATTAGACAAATGTTTGGTTTCTTTTTAAATGTCTTGATGGAGCCACTCTGGATTTTTTTCAGAGACTGGTGACGTTTCAGTTGTGGTTTTATTTATGTGTAAGAGACTGGTGTAAATCCCACTGAACCCCACAGAGTTTCCACCTTGTTATATGAAATTAAGGATTTTTATTTTGAGACATATTGGCTCTGTTTCATAGTGATAGTTACCAGAGAAGAGGATATGTGTGGGGAGAGAGGAGAGATCATGTGCAGCAAAAGTTTGCACTAATGTGTAATGTCTCCTCAGCCTTTTCCCAGGTTCCTCTGAAAAGCTTGGCCTCTTTCTGTGAATTGAAAAACTGATGAAACCTGTTTCTGGACTTTAAATGAGTTTATGTCCCATTTTGCTTGTATTTAGCATAAATACTTAATACAACTACATTAGAAATATGTTTAACCAAAATGTTGTGTTATCATTCTGATTTTGTGTTTGCACTTCATAAATAATCACTTGGCTGTTTTGCACATGCTTAAAAAAGAAATTTGTGGTCAGAGATATTTTCCTGGTTAGACCAAATCAAATTAAAAATAGACATTACATGGTCAGGTACTTAAAGTTTATTTTTTCTTTTTTTTGTGCCAATGTTGATATTGATCCCACCCAAACCTGATCACTGCCTCTTGAAGACTTTGTAGCTCATCTCCACTGACAACCACTAATTCTAAATCCACGTCAACCTAAGTCACTCTATGGCATTTTAAATGAACTTGCTTCTTACGTTTTTCTCACACTATGTTTTCAACTGTATGGTGGGTTTTAAATACTGTTGCTGTTATGCCCTTGTAGGCTCATGACTCAACCATCTACTCAATTTGCAATGAGGAGAACCCCTGGCTTGATATATAGGATTACTAGACTGGAATAACCAGTTGCTCTTACAACCGCTATAAGATTACGAGGCTGGAATATCTAATCCGTTCTACCTTACATGCACTTTGAAATCCTGTCACCCTTAATGAAGAACCATATGGGCTTTTGAGGTAGAATTACCCGGATCATGTGCACAAGATGACTAGCTTACAGCTTTTGGTCATTTCCATCCTAAGTACCACCTACGCAATGGTTTTGAAACCATTTTTTTACTCCATTTATTTTATATTGAGACTTCCAGCAGTTTTGCTTATGTGTGATAAATTTTGATCACAGGTGTGATAACATCTCCATCAAAGTTACTTATGAGATGTAACTGATTATATACTAATACAAACTCTAACAAAAGAAGCAACGATCAGTATTTTTAATTAAGCAAAATGTTACTGTGAGAGCAGATTAACACGTTTGTAGGAAAAAAATAACCCAGATTAATAAATAAATCATAATGGCTTCTTACTGCCAGACAGAAAGACAAATACTTAAAATATATCGGAATCCCTGCAAAGGGTCCTCCTGGGTGATGCAGGAACAGGGAATTATTTCTGAATGAGGAATTATGATGAGGCTTCGAGAGCTTTGTTTTGCTTTGAGCTGTCCGGCATGTAGAATTGCACAACTTTGTGCTACTTTAACTGCTCTTGTAGACTGGTATTGGGGTGATGCGAGTAGTTGAAGACTCTGTAAATTGTAAACTCGGCACCAAACAGCAGACAGGCCGTTGAACCTCACAGAGCTTTTTGCTGGTGAAGTGCCAAATGCGAACAAGAAGAGTTGGTCGTGACCAAAAGGGCCCAGGAAAGACGTATCCTCATGAATAAAAACTCAGATCGGCTGCTTCTAGTTGTGCAAGTACTTGCTAAGTTCACCATATCAAATTAAAATCAAGTAAAATTCCTCAATGTTTCATGTTGTTACTTCAGACAGAAAGAAATCTATTTTGTATAAATCTATCTCTAGTCACAGCTTTGAAAACAAGCTTCTTTTCTTTTAAACTATAAATGTGAATCCTTGTGGACAGTGGACTTAAGATGTCCAGAGACTTTTGGTGAAGTCTGTTGTTCCTATCTCAGTTCTAAATGCTCTTCATGTTCCTGTTCCTAACAAGTAAAAACACAAGGCAATAACACTGATAATAGAAGTTACTGTCATTAACAACTACCTTAAGTATATATATATATATATATATGTATGTCTATATATATATATATATACATATATATATATATATATATATATATATATATATATATATATACATATATATATATATATATATATATATATATATA